>CM033650.1:25317407-25917407 GCA_019512145.1 Engystomops pustulosus | reverse complement strand
AAGGGAGACTTTATTATTTCTGTCCATGATGCAGTATCCCAGATATCCCCAATTTATTTTGTATGCTGATGAGACAGTTGGTGCACCCGGGTGTGTTCTCAGCACCTAGAGGATTTATCTACCTGCCTTAATAGTCTCCCTCATCTTCAGTATCCCCCATGCTTCTCACAAGACATATCTCCTGCTTATCCGAGTCCATACAGGACACGTATCAGTACACCAACTACCTCATTAGCATACACATTAAAATGGGAATTTCTTATCTTTATTTTTTGAATTCACAGGACATTCCTCTACTACATACGGACAATGGATTGTAATACTAGTGGTTGTCTCCCTTTCAGTCGGTGGAAAATATCCACACATTGCATACCTGTCTCACATGAGCAATCTCTCTTATCTCTGTTTCAGGAGCTGGACAGGAAACCAAGATTACGGGCTGATCATTGACGGGTCCACGCTGTCACTCATATTAAATTCCAACTACAGTTCCAGTCATTATAAAAACATATTTCTGCAGATTTGTCAGAAGTGTACGGCGGTTTTATGTTGTCGTATGGCGCCGCTGCAGAAGGCACAGGTGTGTGTAACTATCGCGTATCATATGAAGACTTAGTATAGCTTCCAGCTGTCACACATGACACTACTACTGTACATACTGGATACTACATACAGGCTTTAAAGGAAATCTACCATCAAAATCCATCATGATAAACCAGGGACACTTAATCATAGATCCAGGCACCGAGACTGAGGGAATCTTGTTATATATGTTATCCATGGCCTCCTTCCTTCTAAAATCAACTTTTAAAATTACGTTAACCAGAGCCTCTCGGTACTGTAGCTTTACAGGCTGTTAATACTGTCTGACCTCCTTTTCCCTCAGCACTTCCTCCCTCCCTCTGCTTGCTGTAATCTTGCTGCAGAGTAAGCTTGAGCACACAGTGGGAAGGGAAGTGCTCCTTGCAAAGTGTAACGGCTAGTAGAGCATGGAGTGCCTCTGGTGACACCAGAACTCATTTGCATAAAAGTTTTAAAAGTTGATTTTAGAAGAAAGCAGACCATGGATAACAATTATAAGAAGATGACCACAGTTACAGTGTCCCGGGATTATTGTGCCCGATTTTGATGGTAGATTTCCTCTAAAATTTCCTATTATGTTATCGCTGCAATGCTTTTCTATGGAGAATAATTGTATCTTTCTCCACAGATTGTGAAAATGGTGAAAAATAGTAAAGGAAACCCCATCACGTTATCTGTAGGGGACGGAGCCAATGATGTCAGCATGATATTGGAAGCACATGTCGGCATAGGTATGCAGTATCATGCTTCCTTCATGTGCCTATACAGCTTCATGTAACTCAAACACCTGTTATTAGGCCACACCCTCTTATCAGATTACTCGTTATTGCAACAGAATTCAAACACATAGATAAATCTGCCCCGCTTTCTTTTTCTGGAATTTTTTTTTTTTGTGGATTCTGTTGCTGATCTGTCATTTATTAACAGGCATTAAAGGAAAAGAAGGTCGCCAGGCCGCCAGAAACAGTGACTATGCTGTGCCCAAATTCAAGCACTTAAAAAAGCTCCTTCTAGGTCACGGCCACTTGTACTACGTCAGGATAGCGCACCTTGTACAGTATTTCTTTTATAAGGTAAGGGCGCTATCAACCCTTCGGGCACCTGAGTGAAGTCAAATGTTATTGATTTCAGTACAGATAGTACGCAGTACAGGACTGTTTCTTGGGTAAAAAAATTTTAATTTTAATGATTTTAATTAAGAGGTCATCGGGCTGGGATTGATCATGACGCCAGAGTATCTGTAGATGTCATCCGCCATTGACGGCTGCCCCTTATCTTCGCTGTTCTGCTAAAGAGATAGGGAACGTTTGATTTTAGGGAAATGCCTAATAACTTTGTGTATTTTTTGTATATTTTTTTGTATATTTAATAGATCAATTAATATTGTCACACAGTGGGGCACATGTATCATAGTTTGGTTTCTCTGAATTTTAGAGACATTTGGCAGCTAGTTTTTGCACCTTATGTATGATCCTGTCTTTTTACTTGTGATGCATGTTCAGCTTTTCCTATCCTGGCAGGCGCAAATTTAGGCTTGTTTTTGAGACTTTTTGTTGCAAATGTCTCAAATCCATATGGACACAAGCCACGCAAGGGGGTTATATACAGGAGAGGACACAAGCCACGTGAGGGGGTTATATACAGGAGAGGACACAAGCCATGTGAGGGGGTTATATACAGGAGAGGACACAAGCCACGTGAGGGGGTTATATGCAGGAGTGGACCCAAGCCACGTGAGGGGGTTATATGCAGGAGTGGACCCAAGCCACGTGAGGGGTTATATGCAGGAGTGGACACTACTTATAATTTGGGATTTAACATGTTTCATTTTTAATGCATTTTGAAACCTTTTACAACAGCTGTGGAGAGTGGATTTTCCTAATTACATTACTGTTAAAATTCGAATTTACCAAACGCATAGTTAACGCAATGTTAACATGTGCGTTAATGTGGCATTTATATTGCGTTTTTTAAACGCAAATGTTAACAGTAATGAAATAAGGCAAATCACCTCCTCAGCTGTTGTAATTAGTTTCAAAATGCATTATAAACACAATTAAACCGCAACGTGTAACCTCACCCTTAGAAGTAACCAATAAAAAATTAAAAAAATGCAAAAATTAAAACATTTTGACCAAAGAGGTTACTGTGCAAAATGTTAAACAGTTAAAGCATGTGAAATAATTCCAATTTACATGTTAAAATCGATCCATGAAAAAAAATTCCTTTGCACTTGCCCTGGACCAAGTGCAGAAGTGCGACAAAATTGGCGCAAAAACGGCAAAATGTCGCACGGAACATCTGGAAAACTAAGATACATGAGGCACACTGCACAAGGTACAGACCAATGCATACTTGAAAAAGAACAGAGTTAAAAGTCGCAAAAATGGCGCAAAAACGGAAAAAGTCGCTAAAATTAGACAATTTGGCTAGCTGAAACTATGATACATGTGCCCCAGTGACACTTAAAGGGACACTGTAACTAGATTTATTCACATAAAACTAGCAGCCCCCCTCAGGCAGGGTACGAAATATCCCATCTAGAATTCCCTCTTTGTGACATCTCATCCATTGATCTATAAAAAGAATCTCCTCCAAGTGAGCAAAGAAGAAGAAGAAGAACTTTTTTTGTTTAAAAACTTGAAAATATGATTGATTTTTTTTGTATGGTATATGCAAAGAAGAGTCATATTATGCTCGAGATGAATCATTTTTAGAGTCTTTGGGGGGGGGGGGGGGATTTAACTGCCTCTATCTTGGGTTCTATAACACCTAGAAACCTTTTTGGTGTCATATTAAAGATCAGATTTTCTTCTTTCAGATCATAAACCAATATGATATCCTTGATCAAAACAATTAAAAATCCCAAATCTGGAAAACTTCATTTATACTTTTAACATTTCATACTCTTATGTGAGGGGGGTATTAGTTCAATGGGGTAAAATTTGGTGAGTCAATTTAGTTCTAAAGTATCATTCTGACTTTTTACTGTTCTCTCTTTGTAGAACCTGTGTTTCATCCTGCCGCAGTTTTTATACCAGTTCTTTTGTGGGTTTTCACAACAGGTAGGTGTTCAGTGCTGCTAATAATATACTTAAAGATTCGGCAATGGGGAAGTGACTCTGTACATGAGGCTAAGCCTGGCAGCAGGACGGGCCTGTGATCGCACAGGGTGTGGGCGGCATGATCCGTGTTGAGGGGGCTACGGCTTGGATTTGTGTGGATAGGTGCATTTTCTGCAGCACTTACCTCCTGATCTAAAGATTGTGAGATGTCATGTTAGATCATTCCTGGCTTGAGGCAAAGAGGAAGAAATATTAAGTTGGTCATTGGAGATTCAGTTCCTTGTGTGTGGAAATCATGACTACTAAGAGATGTAAAACATGTCATTGGGTAATAATTGTGCGCAACAGGAATTGCTTCTGATACAAAATGTAATAAATATCTTTGTGTTTCCTCTGTTGTAGCCACTTTATGATGCTGCATATTTGACCATGTACAACATCTGCTTTACCTCTCTACCCATCCTGGCGTATAGTCTGTTGGAACAACACATCAGCATTGAAACGCTCATAGCAAATCCAAAGTTGTATATGTAAGTATAGAGCGTCCCTGGGGTAACGATGTAAACTACACTTCAAGAGGTTGTTCAGTTTCAGTAAATAAATATTATTGTTTCGATAATGAAAGGTAAACATTTTTCTAATTTACTTTCTGTGTCAATTCCTTCCAGTTTTCTAGAACTCTGCTTGCTGTTATTATAACAGGAAGCTGCAATGTTTACTTCCTGTGGATAAAAACTGCTCCCTGGTCATGTGATGTCACACAGGTGCACGGCTCATTATTATTATTATTATCAGAGTCATCACAGCTGTGCACCTGTGTAACATCACATGATCAGATTTCTATTTGCAGCTATTTTTAAAAAAATCCATATTATAATGTATGTTGCAATCTGCAATTACACTAAAAAGTACACAATGTAAGACAATGTTAGTACAATAGCCTATGCTATGCTGATATTAAAAATTCCTTTGTCAGCATAGAGAATCATTTCAGTACTTTATTTAAGTGTAATTCACATTACTTGGCTCCCTGCCAGCAGCGTGTGCTGAGTCCCAAGGGGGATTTATGCTGCCTGTGTGTGCATTTTATCTCTCTTTTCTTCTGGTAATTGTGATTTTTCACCATTGCAGGAGAATATCTGATAACGCCATGCTGCAGTGGCTGCCTTTTCTATACTGGACTGCACTGGGAGCTTTTGAAGGACTAGTATTTTTCTTTGGAGTTTATTTCCTATTCCAGAATCCCTCATTGGAAGGCAATGGTCAGGTACAGTATATCGGTTATACCCTCCACTCACTGTCTTACTAGTATACGTTATAAGCAGGGTGTGTACATGTATGTTTGTGATATATATATATATATATATATATATATATATATTTCAAATGTTCTGCGCCACTTTCTTTATATGCAAGTCAATCCTCCTGTCTTTTACCTCATCAGCCAGACATTCCTTCCATAAAATAGCCACAGATGGAGGGTCATGTGATTCTGTCTATGAACAATTACCCTCATGGATAAGATAAGATCACATGACCCTCCATCTGCGCCCATTTTATGGACAGGAATCTATGACTGATGAGGTAAAAGACAGGAGGCTTCACTTTACATATCAAGAAAGCGGAGCAGAACTATTAATAGATGTATATTGGTAAATTAGTGGAAATCCTGCCCATCACACTTGCACCCACATTACAAAAATATAGTGGCCAACCCCTTTAAATACAAATGCTTATGCAGTACCGCTCTATGTATCTACACAACTCTCAAGATCATCCCAAATATTTGGGGCTGCCTCACAAAGGACATTTATTTCCTATCCACAGTCGTGGCCTTAACGCTAGGGTTCCTCTGCTGCTTATGAATAATGTTTTTGTGGACATGCCCTTTAAAGGACACCTGTCATCAGGTCTCTGTCACTAGTCCTGTCACTACTACCTGTTGGAGCAGCTCACAAGGATCCCATCCCAGCCTTTATCTAGTTATTTCATACATTATTCATTGTAAAATCATCTATTCTTTATCATGTAAATGAGGCTGGTCACATGGTCAGAGGCAGTGATGTCACCCCTGTTACCCCTCCCCTCTCCTCCCCCTGCTCATGTCTGTGTGTAATGTATAGTAAAGCATGGCTAGTGTGAGTGCTGCATCTGCTGACATGCTGCATCCTCCTAATATACAGGTGAGAGACACAGACATCAGCTACACATGAATCTGACATGTTCTGCTGTAACATGGCTGCCTGGAGCTGCTGTATCTCTCCTATACACACACACACATGCACACACAGGCTGCAGGGGGCGTGGCCATCAGCACCAGGAAGCACATCATTATACAGCCTCACATCATTATACAGGCTGTCAGTCATGCACTGGGGGTGTGGCTGTGCCTCCCACTCATGAATAGAGTGGACAGCTTGAATATGCTAATGCTTCATTGGACATTTCACAGGTCATTTGCATACAGCTTTAGGACCTCATTGCTTAGGTTTACAGGCATGTAGAGGGACAATGAAGGGATAGAGGCAATGCTCTCTAATGGCAGTTTATGTATGAAAATATATTTAGTTTAGGGGGGTTATTTTGCATGACGGGTTCTCTTTAACTGGCATCAATCTTTTTCTGCATTCAATATAAAGGAGTCTAGATTATATTTCATATCTAAAACTGAAAGGGCTGTGTCAAATCAGCAAGTTATCCTGTGGAAATAACAAGCTGATCATGAGAATCTGACTGCTGGGATCCCCACAGTTTGTAGAATGGGGACATCACTTTGATTCCCAGAGGACTACACTTCCTGAATTGTCTCTTGGTCCGTGGAGGCTACTTTTTCAATGACACGGGTCTGAAACCCGATATTCTGGTCGGACACAGAGCCCCAAACAAATACGGTAACGGGTGGGAGCTAATGGTATGGCAGCTTAGACAGTTTTGAGGTCCCCGTTACCTTGTGACACAGAAGATGCTTGAAGATACCTACTGGGTCAGTTGTGGCTTAGAATGGTTGGACCTCTTTAGTCAACAATTTGATAAACCTAAGCAGCGAGGAGATAGACATTTTGTTATTTTTCTGGCCCAAATATGTACAGTAGCCAAGATGCCTTTCCATGTTCCCATTCAAGAGTCCCGCTATTCCTGTGGTGTCTTACTAGTTGCCTGACTTATAAGGAAAATCCTGTAAAGGAAAGCTCCACTAGAGGTGGAAACTTTTGGAAAATTCTTAAATGTGCAACCACCACGATACCGTATGGATTACCGAAAGATCCTTCAAATGTCTTAGGAAAAATGATATGTTGTGGAGTCTGGTTTTGACAACTGTCCAGTGGTTACCTACAGTTGTCCGAACGTTGTGTTCTATCTTCTCGGAAAGTTCTTGAGGTTCTATTGCCTGGTCTACAGGGCCACTGCTCTGCTGGAGACTGGATAGGCAGCCTTATACCACTGACCATACAGCGGCTCACTCCTGTATCGTAAGACAAGACTACCTTTAGTATAGACACTTGTCATGGGTTAAATTTTTTTGGATAATAGTAATTTCCAATTTTTTTTCCCCAGGTTTTTGGAAACTGGTCTTTTGGGACAATTGTTTTCACTACATTAGTGTTTACAGTCACGTTAAAGGTACGTTCATGATTTTCTGTACAGATGAGCGAGCATACTCGTCCAAGCTTGATGCTCGTTCGAGTATTGGCGTACTCGAAACGGCTCGTTGCTCGGACTAGTATTTCGCCTGCTCGATAACGAGCTTTCACTTAAGGAAACACAGTGAAGAACACAGGATCATTTAAGGATCATTAAAGATCATTTAAGTGAAGAACACATTGCAGATGTTTCCGTACATCTGCTAACTTATCCGAAGACACGTGTGCAGAACGTTGTTCTTCACAATAGTATGTGAAGAACAATATGTGTGAAGAACACATTGCAGATGTTTAACACGGGTCATTCTCCTTTTTGAAGTTCCACGAATATTCCATTGAATAAAAAAAACAAAGAAACAGGACTGACTTCCATATTTGTCATTAAAATGACACATTTTATTGGTCCCCTTGAAAAATGCTCAAGTCTCCCATTGACTTCAATGGGGTTCGTTATTTGAAACGAGCACTCAAGCATCGGGTAAAGTTCGACTCGAGTAACAAGCACTCGAGCATTTTAGTGCTCGCTCGTCTCTAATTTTCTATATATGTTGTCTTGATTTCCGCTTGATTTTCATTGTTGATGAATATGTCGGTCAGCGCACTTTGCATTAATACAGTGATCTGTGATCCTTTGCAGCTGGCGTTGGATACTCGATACTGGACGTGGATGAATCACTTGGTCATATGGGGCTCTTTGGCCTTTTATGTTATTTTCTCAATATTTTGGGGAGGAATCATTTGGTAAGTTGCAAGATTGGTAAAATGTAATATAACAAATGGAAATGATATAATAATGAAAGAAGGTAACTATACGTTTTAAACCGTATTGGTTTCGGGAATTAACAGTACAAGTCATAACAGTACATTTTGTAATATACTTTATTAAAGAAAAATACTTGTCTGATTTCCCCCCCCCCCCCCCCTTTTTTTACTGCACTTAGGAGTCTATCTAAATCCCTCACATAAATAGCAGAACGATACAGAGAAGTTGTTAAAACTTCTCATAACTCAACTCCTTACAAGTTAATTCAGGTTATCTCCGTACAGAGCTGAATGACTCATTAGATATTTTCCAGGTATGTGAAGAGTTAAGCTTTAGCCTCTTCTCCTTGTTTGCTTTGTGTGGATTTCGGAATTGCTTTCAGATAAACCACTGGTAAAAATACAGACGGTCCCCTACTTAAGAACACTCGACTTACATACGACCCCTAGTTACAAACGGACCTCTGGATATTGGTCATTTATTGTGCTTTAGTCCTAGGCTACAACAAACAGCCATAACAGTTATGAAATGTATCTGCAATGAAGCTTTATTGTTAATATTGATTCTTATAACAACCCAACAGTTTTAAAATCCAATTGTCAAAGAGGCCAAAAAAGTTCTGGCTGGGATTACACTGATAAAATATACAGTTCCGACTTACATACAAATTCAACTTAAGAACAAACCTGCAGACCCTATCTTGTATGTAACCCGAGGACTGCCTGTAATACAGACAAGTATTTTTCTTCAATATTGAATATTACAAGGTTTGTTATTCTCATCAAATTCTGAAATACTGATATCTTGGCATGTACAGTCTGAAGAGGAAACCCCTAGGATACTGCAGTCTACCAGACATCTACCAGCTTTTTACACCCCTAAACTAGAAATAAATTTTTTTAGAATTCCCTCCAAAATCACCTCAAGTCCTGTGAAAATGAGCAGAGCAGAGTCACTTTTTACCTTAGATGAGTCCCTTTTAGAGGCTGCAGGTGAAGTCTCACTCATATCTAGGGCTCCGTAGTACCCAGAACTAGTCCTTTTACTATTATATTAAAGACTCTCATCAGCCTTGTGGTTCTGTACATTGCAGAATCTGAGACACAGGCATTTAAAGCAATAAGTGAAAATAAAATGTTTGTCTTTGGCCAGCTTTCAGAACTAGGTCTTTAACTTTCTCCGTTTTCGACTAGAAGCCTCATATGACCTGAAAGGATTGTGTAGCAAACCTTAATTTCCATCTTGACAACAATGTAAATAATCTTCTGATTTCACGAATGTTCCATTTACCTTCCCTGTCCGGATCTCCTCTAGGCCATTCCTCCGGCAGCAGCGAATGTACTTTGTGTTTTCTCACATGCTGACATCGGTGTCAGTCTGGCTCGCTATCATTCTGCTGATTTTTATAAGCCTCTATCCAGAAATACTGCTGATTGTTCTAAGAAACTTTAAGCGCGCCGGCCAAAAGGTAAGAAGAGCAGCCGCACCTGATGATTTTAGTTCTTCGTTTATTATTGATGACGTAAAATTTGTGAACGGGAATGTTAAAAGCCAAATATATATTATACAATCGTGTGATTCATTTCTCAGGGTAATGTAGTCTCAATGACCACATATCCTAGATATAAAGATTTGAAATTATTCTCTATTCCGTTTTCATTATTGAGGAAATATTTTGTTTATTTTTGGGGTGTAAAAATAAGATCTTACGAACAATTTAGAATGATGTGAAAAACAGATTTAAAAAGAATCTCAAAAAGACTCCCAATTGCTTAGCCAATGACTGGCTCATGTAAGTGACCACGTTGACAGGTGATTGGCTGAGCAGTAATTTACTTAAAGGAAATCTACCACCAGGATGATGTTTTTAAAACTAAGCGCACATGCCGATGTGTAGTTATATGTACTTAATTACACTTACATGTGTGTGCCCCCTCTGCCAGGATCTGCTCATGTAAGCTTCCTATGCCCTTGTTTTTAGCAAAAAAAAGGTTTAAAGGGAACCTACCACCACAAATCTAACTATAAAGGTAGATCGGGTGGTAGGTGGATCAATGGGACGTGAGGATAGCCCTTTTAAGGGCTAATCCTCACGTCCCCACACTTTTTTGTTAACTTTTATTAAACTTGTATGCAAATTTACTTATGCGGCTACTGGAGCGTGGAGTAGCCGCATCTGAGGTTACACGAGGTGGCTACTCCACGCCCCAGTAGCCTCTTTTCCCCTCCTACTCATCATCTTTGGCGTGCAGCTCCGCATAGCTGCGCGCCCTCGGCCGGCGATCCTGCCATCTGCGCATGCGCAGAAGATGAAGGCCTGCGCATGCGCAGAAGAGCAGGCCTGCGCATGCGCAGAAGAGCAGGCCCGCGCCTGTTTCGGAGCAGTGACCGCGTAGGCGCGGGCCTGCTCTTCTGCACATGCGCAGGCGGCAGGATCGCCGGCCGATGATGATGAGTAGGAGTAGGAGGGGAAAAGAGGCTACCGGGGCGTGGAGTAGCCACCTCGTGTAACCTCAGATGCGGCTACTCCACGCTCCAGTAGCCGCATAAGCAAATTTGCATACAAGTTTAATAAAAGTTAACAAAAAAGTGTGGGGACGTGAGGATTAGGGCTATCCTCACGTCCCATTGATCCACCTACCACCCGATCTACCTTTATAGGTAGATTTGTGGTGGTAGGTTCCCTTTAAAAATTATGTAAATGAGTCCAGGCTCTGTTAACACCTATGAAGCCTGGAGCCCCTTAGACTCATTTGCATAATTTTACAAACTTTAAAATTAAGCAGCTCAAGGAAGAGTCATCCTGCTAGAGGGGCACACACCAGTATGTCAGTGTGCTGTGTTTACAATCCTTCTTCCTGGTGGTTGATGTCCTTTAAAGGAAACCTACCATCAGCGATCTACCTATTGAGGTAAACCTGATGGTAGGTTCCCAGTGACGTTATAACCCCCTAATCTATGTTTAGCTAATCCTAGAGTTCTTTCTTCATGAATATGCTAATTGTCCTTGAAGGCCCTCCCACCTTCTTGTCCCCGGCTTCCCTCCGTGCGCTTCTTTTTAGGACAGTAACTAATATTTAACTTCCATCGTTCTCACCATTGTTAAACGTCTAAAATTATTTCCTAATGTATCTTTATAGCGGTTAATAATAATACAATATTTCTATGTAGTTTCATCCTGTGACCCCCTCAGTAGACTTACCTGTCAGTGACTGTAGTGGATCAGGCTGCCTTACCTCTTATCTCCAGTAGGGAACTGCTATGTTTACGTCAAGCTTGACTAACACTATGATGGCACTGTAATACTTGGGGGGTGGGGGGGTGTAATACTGGGGGGCTTCCCCTTTAGGGCCACACTGCTCTCTCCATGTGCTGTCCTGGCTGGTCCCTTGTATGTGTGATTATACTCTGTCTTCCTCTTACTGACCCTGCTTCTCTCCCTGCCCCCTCTGTCTCTGCTTCGGACCAGGTAACCAAACACTTGCCTTCCTCAGGAACATCTACTATCTTCATGCTTTCTCAAACATCCAGTACTCACAGCTTCCCCTGGAGTGATTAAGGTGAAGTTGCTTTGCTTACTACTTCCTTTTCCCAATTATTTCCCCTTTTTTTTTTTTTAAGGGGGGGAAGGGGGTGACATTTCTATAACTCATTCATGATCCTTTACTCAAGGTCTTTGTGTATATGACACAGTAGCGGTATTTTGCATGTTATTCGTGTTTTAGCTGTGCCTACGTGTTCATTTTAAGTGTTTTAGATGTGTTTTTATCTCGGTTTTATAGTGCATAGTACAGTGTCAGTTAGGACTTGCTGTTTTTAAAAGGGGTTGGTCACTTTACCTCATGTTACTGTGATGTGTAAGTCTGGGGGTCAGGATATGAGGTAATTTACCAATACACATCTATTAATAGTTCTGCTGCGCTTTCTTCATATGTAAAGTGAAGCCTCCTGCCTTTACCTCATCAGCCAGACATTAATGTCAATAAAATGGCTTTGTATCTTATTGCTTAGATTAACTTTTTAAAAATAAGTTTAGTGATCTGTTTTATTTAGAGCCTATGAGATACATTCATCTGCATACATTCGCCTACTTTCAGTACTGCTCATCATTGGAAATAACCACTGCAGGAATGAAAATTACAGAACTGTCGGCTTTCTACAAACTGCATAAAACTTTATTTCTGACACTTATATTTTACACTCCTATGTCCCTTCTCTAAGTCCTTCTCTAATTCATAATTTCCTCATTTCCTGCAGTGATTATTTCTCTCGATAATTCAGCGCTATGAGGAGATAAGATTATCCGGGGTCTGTCTTTAAGGAGATAAGTCACTAGAAACTTTATCAGCTTCTCCTTATCAGCTTGTAGTGTGACTACAGAAGAGAAAGCTGGTTAAGGCACATTGCTAAAATATATATTTAATGAAGTATATTACATAGTTTACCATTATCATCTGCTCTATTCATTCACACTTTAGTGTTAGTCACCATTTAGCATAAACTATTGAGGTAAGTTTATTACATGCACCTTTCATACAGATACATTTAGTGTTGGCTTAAGTTCTGGGACAACAAAATATTGGGCATGTTTGAATCCAACAAGGAATCCTTCTTCCCCAAGATCAGTCACAGGCAGTAAGCCAGGATATTAGATGGTTGCCATTTTTACCCAAAAAAATTATCTTTAAGGCTGATCATTCATCCAGCGTTTATTCATCATTCGTGAAATGTTTAGGCAATGCTGAATGTTTTATCAGTTTTATTTTGTGAACCTGTGGCTCATGATTTAGAATGAATTGTATATAGGACACACAGAAGACCATTCTGAGCGAATGTCTCTTTTAAGAAGATATTATTGTGTCTAATGACATCTATCAATCCATTTACATCTTATAATTTACAGTCTCTGTGCCATGTTCATTCTTCATTTTGTATGTTGTTTTTGTCACTGTTTTAGAGGAAAATGTGCACCACAACAGGTGGTTCAGAGTCTACCCGCTCGACTGTAAGACCTCTACTTTTACGAACATTCTCAGATGAGTCTAATGTACTATAAGAGGTACAGCATCATAATCCAAATTATATAATCAAACCAATCCGCTCTAATCCGCTTCTGATTTTCCGATTGACGCTTCATTTTGGGATTGTGGTATGGCTACTGAATCACGGCACCGACCAATGCGAATGAGGTTTTTGGTTTATAGACGAAATTGGAACCAAATTGTCACTTCAGTGTTGTAAAAGTTTGGATTCCTCGGAATTCCTCGGTATTCATGTGCAGATCCATATTAATCAGTGGCGAGACAGGTTCTAGAGTCTCCAGTAGCTTCTATGGACCTTCTAAAATGTTCCCCCTCGATAACCAAAAACCTGATTCCAATTGTGTAAATAAACCAAAACTGATTTATTCTGCTGAAAACAAAAGCTGAAGGAAAACAGTAATTTCATCTTTTTGCCTTTGGTGGCAGATGGCTTATCTGTGATTTTATTACTAACAGCTTCGGGTTACTGGCGGCATCTGTTGTTCATACATCTTGTTGGTATTTTATTTATACCATGATTATTACATTTTATATTCCGATCTCCTCTTTTCATGGTTAACCTACTGTATATATATATATATATATATATATATATATATATATATATATATATATATATATAATGTGTGTGTGGTGCTATGGAACGACTGCTATATGCATTTCTTCCTAATTATAGCACAAGGGACAAGGCCTCTCTTTTGGGACTAGAAGAGGCTTGTATGGAATTTGGAATTTCACAAAATATTCTGCTGGCAGCGGTTATGGGGCGGGGGGGGGGGTAAGATGCAGATAAGAGAACTGAGAATAATATTCTTTTAATAATAATACAAATATAACAGATACTCCTCATTGATTTAAAGAGCATCTACCACCAGGATGAAGGACTGTATGCAAATGAGCCTTAGGGACTCCAGGCTCCATAGGTGTTAATAGAGCCTGGAGCCCCACAGGCTCATTTGCATACAGTCCTTCATCCTGGTGGTAGATGTCATTTAATAAAGCTTTGAGTAGATGGGACGCTGGGCTACTACAGGGGCTGTTACACAATAATCCAGGGAATAGGTCATAGGACTCTGATGGCGCCAGGACTGTTGTCTTGTGTCACTCATGTATAGATACTTTACCTCCATTCAGGGTTTACGAGACTGACGAAGATGGCCGAGTTTTGTGCTCTACGATTTCTGTCAGTCTTGTAGAGATTGAACGCGGTTGCCAACTTTGCTTCATGTTTTCTGTCCTGTGATTTACCAATTTACATCTATAAGCACTGCTCCACTTTCTTGAAATGTAAAGTAAAGCCTCTGGTTCTGACATATGTTACCTCATTAGCTGCCATTCCCATCCATAACATGTTAGATACAGGGTCATGTGATCTGTCCCTTACAGGACCTTAATATTCTACTCCTGAATACTATCCGAAGGTCCTGGAAGGCAGAGTGGGTCCAGACTCGCCATGGACAGTTAGTATGACATGACCCTCCATATGGATATAAATAAGACAATTGATGAGGAAAGAGATATTTCAGGATAGCTGTGCAGACCTATAAATAGATGTATTTTTTTTTGTAAATTACAAAAAAAAAATGCTGTTTTCACTCCAGCATGACTGGGCGAGGCACAGCATCAGACGCCTAGCTCCCAAACTATAGTTGGGTAATAAAGGACAATCCATTTTACCTGTAAGATACAGTATACTTTATATACCAGCAGGGCAAACATTACTGTTGTTGAAATGCCAACTAGGATTAATAACAAAAAAAAAAACCTGGAAAAATACAGTTGGCCTAATGGTATATACACACGAACAAGTACCCACCCAGCCATATGCGTGCTGGAGAAGAGGAGGGATGAGGGCTGTAACATGGCGGAATATAGGAAGCGGTCACGGTGCGATGAGAGACGTTTGCTCACCGCACTGTGACCCGGTGCAATAGACGTCAACAGAGAATGAGCCCTAAATCCTACACCACATGCTAGAAAAATGCACCCCACGAAGAGAGGTTCTGATATCAGTCATGTAGACAGTAAGCGGTAAAGAAATGGGCAAATGGGAAAGATTAAGGCATGACTGCCTGATGGGTTTGTAGTCTGTTACCATAGAGACACACAATTCTGTCAGAGCTGTATGCAAGAACATGTTTTTTCAAAGTTGGTTTCTATATTTTGGCCATATTTCAGTTAAAAAAAAAATTCTTGTAAAATGGCATGTAAACAGTTAAATGATGGCTCCTCTAGGCTAGAAAGCAGAATGTTGTCACGGAGTATTACTTTTATAGAGAATGCTTGGCTACAACTTATTTTCTCCTGAGCATATAAATAAGCAGATGAAGCTGCAGATGGACTGTTCTCCGAGCTGTGTGAGCGCAGCACAATTATGACAAGCTGTGCTCACAACTGCAGTAATACAGTCATCGTGGCCGTGGACAATGGAGACGAAGACATATCTTTTACTTGGAGATCTCCTGTAATCCACAGAACAGATATGGGTTTCCTGCACACATTGCCAGCGTCCCCTCTCATTCTCCAAACACTGGGACCTGATAACCTGCAATTGTAGCTGTAGGGCCCCAATACTGTGCGTCCATCTCATCGGCTATCCTAACACGTTGGTGATTTATTAGCGAGTTATTATAAAAAAAAATAACAAGATTTTTGGAGCATGTGAGTTGTGGCCCTGATCATTGCACGTTTTTGTTTTTTGGATTTTCAGCAAATTTGGTGGTGGTAAGAGAGGAAACAAATGACATGAGAAGGGTATTGTGCACCAAGCCCTAAAGGGAGGCTGCCATTGCCATATTTTTTAGCATAAAAGATGAAGGAGTCTATCTTATCAACATTTGCTTCACACAAACCAATTTACTCCAGTTGTCCTGAAATTAGTATATCACACAATCATGTCCTCTAAAACGCTGATTTTTGTTTTTTTGGGCGTAGGTTTAACCCTTATTCTAGCCCTAAATTTTTTTTTGAAAATGAACAGAACAAAATGTTATATAACCCTTTCAAGTTCTTGAAAATATATTTTTTATATTAAAAAAATAATAATAATAATATTAATATTATAATATTAATAATAATAATAAAATTGTAAATATTCCTCAAGATTTTGCAATAGGAGTAAGGTTAACCCTTAAAAAATGTTTAAAATTAACAAAACAAAATTTAAAAAAATTATCTGTATGTGGCTTTTGCCAGTTTTCAGAACTATTGGAGTAACATCGGCTCAGACTGATTCAGTCCTGAACAAAATATTTAGAAAAATTGTTGTTACATGAACTGGATAGTGGTCCAATACTTAAGTTTAATTTTATGGGCTTGGAGTGTGATGTCTTATTACTGAGAAAACTCCCGCTTATTTTAATAGGCAAATACCGTAAGTGCCCGTTTGGTGGTTCTGATCATTGCAAGTCTTGGGCCGACCTTCTGGAACACTGTCCCACCCTCTCTGTGTTGAGTGACGCCTCTGATGCTCTTTAAATATGGCTATGTGTACTTAAAGAGCCCCACGATTATAGTGCAAATGGCAACTTAAAGGGGCTGTACACTTTCAGACAATTATTGATATTATTGTTTTTGTAATGAAAATGTATATAATTTTCCAATGTGGTTTTTGTATTGATTTCTCATGGGTTTTCTGGGTGTTCCTGCTGTCATTCTATGACAGGTTCATTGTTTACTTTATGTCTGTGGTCATGGGATGTCACACAGGTGCACGGCTTGTTACAGTAATCAGAGCTGTGTGTTATAACGAGCTGTGCACCTGTGTGACATCACATGATCAGAGACTGGTTTTTATCCAACAATGCATAAAAAATTGATTCCCAGAGGCAGAGGGATTTTTGAAGAGAAGCAATTGAACAAAAAAGCTCTCTCTCTCTCACATGTGCTCGAAAAACATGTTACAAAATAAGAACAATTCTCAACTTTTTTTTTTTCCCCCAAAAAAATAAACCGTATAAAAAGTCACTTTCCTATAAAAAGTCCCTGATACCACTCCACCTTGTTCAGGAATGGAGACCCTTAGCAATCCATTCACAATGAGGTAGTTCCCAAGTGAGGTCGCATTTGTCAGCGTCAGTCCACCTCTGTATCTTGCCCTCGTATATTGGAACCGATCACTGATCCTACATAGAAAGAACAAACCAACTGTGCAGATCACCCAAATTTAGGGACAAAAGTATTTTTTATTAATGTCCCCAAAGGGTTTTAAAAACCACCAAGGCACCTCACCCGACCTCAGGTTTCCCCTCTTCGGGCTTCTTCCGCTATGAGTGACTTTAAATACGAAAGTACTGTTTTTTTTTGGGAGAAGAGAATTGAGCATTGTTCTTATTTCTTAACTGGTTTTTATCCACAGGAAGAATAAACAATGAAGCTTTCTATAGAATGACTGCAGCATATATCTCGAAAACCACAAGAAATTGATACATAAAGTATATTGGAAAATTTTACACATACAGAATCAATTGTTTGCTGAAACGGAACAATCACTTTAAGTTAAAGAAGGGCTAATGCAACAGAGTTAACGCAATTGGACGCCTACAAATTAATTTTCTTGGTAATTTCCCCCTTCTCTAAGGCTACTTACACACAAGTGTGCTTGGTACGTCCAACACACATCAAACTCACAGCATGTGCTGGCTGCAATATTCGACCCAAACACTGAGCAGGCGGAAGTTAACTGAGATGTTGAGTTCAGTTCCGGTTGCTCAGCGTTGGGGCCGGTCGTTCCAGGCAGCACATGCTTCAAGTTTGATTTGAGATGGACGCATCACGCTCACTTGTATGTTAGCAGCCTTAGTCTATAAAGTTATGTTAGAAAATGTATTTCAGTCCCTTGTAGTTCCACATGCTGATAAATAATGAAGCTCCCGCAAGGTTCTCTGCTCTTTGTTATACTGATGTACGGCACTCCGGATTGTCATCCATCAACTGACACAACAGCTGGAGAGTCACAAATTACAGACAACGACTACCGTAACCTAAGATTATCATCCGACTCCTAGAACAAACGCTTCATCATAACGATTTCCATACAAATAAGGTTATATCCCAAGCCAGTCCATAAGTCCTAACTTTTATTCCTCGTGTCTTTCAGAATTTACAGTTCCAGCTGCCTATGCTGATATCCTACAAAAATGTGGAGAACGGATGCCTCTCTCGGATCAAATTAGAGGAGTACAAACTCAATCCTTTACTGTCTTCTTTTGACGTATATCAATGATATACATGGATGCAACGTGCAAGGCCAATGATACCACTAATGTCTAGGAGGGTGATCCTAATATGATCCAAGCATCTCAACAGCCAAGAACACAAGAGGCCATCAGAATATATGAGAGGACTCCGACTTCTTATAAACTCCCCCTGCTGCAAGGACTCGGGATGTTCAGACAAAGCGTCTGGATGACTTTTCTACCTAAATCTCTTGGTGCATGAGCTGTATACAATAATGTCGCCTTTATGCAAAATGTTGCACATCCCTCAACATTGAAGAGATGTAAATCTGCATTTTTCTATTCATGAGAGCAAACATTTCTAACAGCCGAGTAACAGTTTGAGATGTCTTTCTGGTTTAGTTCTTCATTTATCACCACATATAACCTTTCTGTTGTATTATGGAAGATTAAGAGTTCAGACCTGCACTTTGGGCATAAGGCTAGTTGGCATGGCATTGCCGGTGGCGATCAGTGACTGCTAGCTAGAATTACTTATATACATGTACATCCTATACATTCGATGCAGACATAGATGCTCCCATAGCGGAGGTAGATTTCAGTCAGCCACATGGACAAATCTAGACTTCCCCTTAAAGAGGATTTACCAATTAAATATCAGCTTTCTACAGGATAGATAAGTGTCCACTTCTTAGAGTAAGAGCCATATAATCTGAAATGTCCAATTTAGGAGACTGATGGTTGTCCTTGTGCAATATCTCTCCATTTATTCTCCATGGGACTCCATTCTCCATCAATCTCGTAGAAGTTGGGCATAATGTCCTATAGAGAGACAATGGGCATCCACCCAATTCATAAGGTGGAACATGTGGCACAACCTTTGCAAATGGAATGTCCCATATCCTTTAGAGCGACATTGAGTGTTCGTCCAGTTCAAAAGGTGGAACACGTGGCACAACGTCTGCTAATGTACCGTCCCATATCCTGTAGAGCGACAGTGGGCATCCGCATAAGTCATATGGTGGACACAGTGGCACAACATCCTCCTATGTAATCTCCCATATCCTGTAGAGCGACAGTGGGCATATGGTGGACACAGTGGCACAACATCTTCCTATGTAATCTCCCATATCCTGTAGAGTGACGGTGGTCTCCACAAAATCTATATGTTAGAACACGTGGCACAACGTTCGCTTATGTAACTTTCCATATCCTGTAGAGTGATGGTTGATGTCCACCCAGTCCATATGATGGAAAACGTGGTTCAACCTCTGTTAAAGTAACTTCCCGTCTCCTGTGACAGTTGGCATCCACGAAATTATTATGGCTGGACAATATGGCACAATATTTGCTAGTGAAACATACATCATATATTTGGTAGATAGGTGATACTTTTCAAACGTGGTATTACCATTTCAACACTTTAAAGGGATGTCTAAGGTGTGAGAGGTTGTACCAGCTAGGTAATGCAGACCTGTCACCTGTATGTCACAGACATACCTGCAAACTGCATTACTAGCCCCTGTAATATCACATGTACTTAAGACTACACGTAGGAGCGGAAATGAACTGTTTTCTGCAATTGCTTCCTTTTATTTCATTTTAACAAACGATCTGCATTGTTTTAAGTCTTCTTTCTAACATAATCTTTTCTTTTTTTCCATCCTCTCAGTAACCAAATTCGCCGGTCTGATATGTTTCTTGGCATTGCGCTGAGGTTTGCTGCAGTTTATAACAGACTTAGAAGATGTGGTTTGTTACTGACCATTTTGAAAAAAAAAATATATATATATATATATATAAACTATTTATTTAAAAAGGTATATTTTTATATGAGGTGTCAAAATAGAGCAGTACTAAGCAGTAGTATATATGTGACTCAATTGGAATCGGATACAGTCGTATATATTACACCGCGTGTTTTCACAGGAAACGCACAATAATTGTGTTTACAGAGGATTTCTATCTCTTTGCACTTATTTTGGTGAAATATTTTACCCATCTAAACCATTCCAGATTTGAATACTACTTGTAATATACATGCAGGACGATTTTGTTTTTTGATTTTGTTTCATTAAATGTAGATTTTACATTTACACACATTTTATGTTTCCCTTTTGTGATAAGAATTTTGTGATAATCACTCCATTAACATGTTTCATTTACAGCAAATGGGTCTTGAGATGAATGTGTTGAGGAAGATTTCCAAGAACTATTATTGGGGGTCCAATGTATCGGCTGGATTAGTCATCAGTAGTTGATCGGAGGGAAGGGGGGGTTGACCAGTTCCCATTCTCTGTCAAAGGGAGCTGTGGCTTCAGGAACAGCTACCGGCCACTTCGGGGACATAGAGCCAACAACTTTTGGCTTTGTATATACCGAACAGCCAATTAGTGCAAATTCTAGGTTTCTGACCCCCATGATTGATTGCTTAGTCAAAATCTAGGCCGTTAATAGTAATTCTTATAAATCCTTTTAGAAAGCACAAAGCTACGTACTGGTCAAAGTGGGGACGCAAATCGACTGATGTTTGGCACCTGTTTGCATTGTTGAAAAAAAAATGTTAATCCTCCATTTTACTTTTGTAATGTATATATGGTATATATGTACAAGTCTTGGTTAATTTGGATTTAAAAAAAAAAAAAAAAAAAGCATGTGCACTGATAATATCCATGATATCTGCATGTGCTGTGTTATTATCCGGATACGACTATTAATAGTCAGACCTGATGTGGATTGACTGTACCCAAAACTATATGGTCATCAGTGTCCTACCGGATGGCTGAGGTCCCGGTGATATTTTATGCTTCTTCTGATGAAGAAAAAACTGTCAGAAGATCAAGAGAACAGGAATCCATTGTACTCCGAATGAATGGCTATGGAGATAGAAATAGTACATTACTTGACTGTCAGTGCCATAGACAGTGAGTGGAACGGCAGCACAAAGCTTGACCTGCTGCTTCATTCACTGTCTATGGCATTGAGGGAAGTAGCCAAGTACTGCACTCCGCTGTCTCCGTAGCACCATAAGATGAATAGTGCAGGTGCACACTCATTCAGCCAATGACTCTATTCATCTGGAGTACAACGGACCCCCATTCTCATAATCCATTGGTACCCCACTCATAAATAAGTGGGGTACATTGTGACTGCACTACCCCAGTAATATAATATTAAGCATGTACAGATGCAGTATGCCTTGAAATTGTCTATTATCTACCTTTCTACAGAAAGTGTGAATGATGCAAGAGTTACCGGTTATTTAGAAATTACCCTTTTTCCAGCCCGGCACACACCCTTTAATGCCCAGTGTTTTAGTTGTGTCTAAAGCTTTGGTCCAGCTACTTAAGTGATTTAGTTGGACTGGTTCTTAATACCAGCTCTCTGGCAGTATTAATTTATGATAGCATTCCCAGAAAACACCTTGTGTAATGTGTTTTTTAATAAGCCAGTAAATCAAAGGGATCCATCCAGTGGATGACAGCCTATTTTTAATAGGCTTGGATGCGGAAATGCTCAGCCGCTAATAGTCTTATACAGAGGCATCTCCAGTTATGTGGATACACCCTGGACGCTTGTTACCAAAGCTTTGTAGTGCCCGATAAGATTGAGGTCCACCCAGACCATGTTCATTTAGTGCCAATAAAGGCCGCCATCATAAATCAGTGGGGTCCATTGGAATTTTTCTGGAAAGGCTTTCCTCACTATATGAAGATTAGATTAGTGTATCCAGAAGATCCCTGAACAAAACAATGCAATGTGCCAACCTCTTAAAGTGTCAATTAGTGCTCTGGCAAGTAGTAACTTCTTATCTAAGTGTCCTGTGACCAACTTTTATTACAGCATGTATTCATTCCTAAGAAACTGAAAAGAGCATTATGCCCCCAATATCATGGAATTTGTTATGTGGGTAGGCTTAATACAAACCTACCAATTGTAAGAAACCGATAAAGCTAGCAAACACTGCAGCGCTGTACCCTAGGGAACACCGGACCGAGCTTACAGCGGTCGGGCGTATTTATGAGGGGGGGGGGGGGGGGAGGAGGTGGTGACTGCTGCATGAAGCCTGGCAGTCACTGCCGGCATATAGTGTGGGAGGGGTTTGCTAGCCTTATCAGAAGGTTTCGATAAGGCTAGCATTTTAACACTGCTACACCTGGGGTATGGCTAGGGAGCTGCCTACTTTGGTAAGCAGCTCCTAGATATATTATTAGGGTGACGGGTCCTCTTTAAAGAGCCAAAATGAGAACATTGAAGTGACCCTTTATTTAACTTAACATTACAAAAAACGTACCTGGTCCCCACTGTTTTTGTCATTCTACCATTGACTCATTTTTAGCCTCCTCTGTCTGCTTACAACATGTTCCAGCTTTCCAGACTACACTGTGCTCTCTGTAGTCTGACACTCCCCCCTCCTCTCATTGTCCAGCATTTCCAGGTTGTTCAGCTATACTGTATATTATGATAACATTTTACGAAGAATCAAAGCCTCACCTTTATTTTTATTTCACACCCCTAAAATATCTATTTGAATTATTTTTATTTTGGGTTTTGTCAGTGCTGCTTCTGTCTGCTGTTGTGAGAAGAAATGGTGGTGTCCTATGATATTGTAAATAATTCCTAATAATTGGAGACATGATGGTGACCGTGTGTCTACATTTGCATGTAGTTGTGTGTTGTATGTATGTTTATGTTCTTTGACGCATCTGAAATATTTGCATCTCTTCCCCTCCGTGAATGACTCTTTATTAAAACCAAATATAAAATTTAGATTCTACTCCTTTCTATATTCAGATCTTATAGCAGTGTAATACAGACGTCACGGCTGAGCATGTAGAGAGGTCATTGCATGGGTATATGGATATCGATTATATGCTCATCACTGTGGTCAAATTTTAGACCCATTTAAGATTTTTTTTTTTTTAATCTAAAAAACCCCCTCTTTTGCAGTGTATGTACGTGCTGTTTGTGCAATAGTATTTGTCTGTTTTATTTGCTGCGTTTGATAACACTGGATTATTGTAGAGTATAAAATCTGTTTTCCATGCAGATACATTTGTTCTGTACCAAATCTGGAAGTTCAGTCCCCTGTAATATATACAAAGAAAGAAAAATGAACAGTATTGTAAATTGAACAATATACTGCGGTGTCTTGTTTATTACTGCAAGAAGAGGCATGTTTAAAGGAATCCGGTGTCTACCTATGAAGGTAGGTTCTAGTAACATTCTAACCGCTGAAGTATCTTTGTCTAATCTTATGACACTTTCTAACCTTATCTACACTTTATGGTACTAATATGGTAATTTTTGGGCCGGGGCTCCTGGCTATTGTGGCTTCGGCTACTCCGCAACCCAATAACCTTTGATGTCCCTCCCACCTGTGCATCCTAGTTATGCTTCTTTCGCACCCCCTGATCCTTCAGCCCTGTGCAGCAGTGCCAGGTTCAGTGCCGACGGGAGAGACAATGGGGCAGATTTACTTACCCGGTCCGTTCGCGATCCAGCGGCGCGTTCTCTGCGGTGGATTCAGGTCCGGCCGGGATTCATCAAGGTAGCTCCTCTGCCATCCACCAGGTGGCGCTGCTGCGCTGAAAAGCATCTGAACGCACTCAACTTCACCAAGCCGGACCAAGTGAAGGTATGCGCGTCCCAAGCGACACTTTTACCGTTTTAAATGCAGTGGTTTTTCCGAATCCGTCGGGTTTTCGCTCGGCCACGCCCCCCGATTTCCATCGCGTGCATGCCGGCGCCGATGCGACACAATCCGATCGCGTGCGCCAAAATCCCGGGGCAATACAGGGAAAATCAGCGCAAATCGGAAATATTCGGGTAACATGTGAGGAAAACGCGAGTTGGGCCCTTAGTAAATGACCCCATGTGTGTGTGCAACACTGAAGCCGCAGTTGCCACGCATGCACATTTTTTCTTAGGAGCCGGCGGAGCGACTAGGTTGCGCTGGTAGGAGGGACAGCCGAGGCTACTGGGGCAGCGAGTAGCCTTAGCCACAACAGAAGTCACAGAAGCCTCTGCTAAAAATTAGCATATTAGTTAGACCAAGTGTAGATAAGGTTAGAAAGTGTTAAAGGATTGCCTTAGAATGTTACTAGGAACCTACATTGGATTTACCTTAACAGGTAGATTCCTGACGGTAGGTTTCCTTTAAATCGGGGGATACCAATGTTGACCCAAGGAAACCTGGCATGCTTTGGTCAGTATTAGCTGGCATTTGGGAGCTGTGTTGTCAGATGATAATGTCATACAGATCCCCTGTACAACACAATGCGCAACTTCCTAAAGTGCCAATTAGTGTTATGGCAAGTGGTAACCACTTATCTACGTGTCCGGTGACCAACTTCCGTTTCGGCATGTATTCCTATGAAACGGGAATAAGAGCATTATGCCCCCAATATGGAATTTTCCCTGTTGGCAGTTTCCTGGTAGGAGGATACCCACCAAATTCCTGAGAACTAGACTCATGGGCTTCCTCTCCCGATTGACCGTTTTCTCTCTCTATGCACAGGAATAAGAAGAAAGCGCTCAGTAGGCAGCTCATCAATGTCAGACTGGGGTTCCTTGGGTCCATCAGCTAAAATTATTCTCCTGTCCCATACGAAGTAGACCCTAGTAACCTCCAAATTTGTCTTCTGCTGTATTCCTGGGGTATGTATTACATTAGCCTAGGACCACTGGAGGAACTGAGCATGAGAACTTTAATTCCAAGATTGTGGAGAACTACTTTTCCAAGTCATTTCTTTCTCGTGAAAACCATTCTTTTTCTGGATGGACCCGCACCGGTGCTAAGGATAAGTTTAGGTGTTGGAGCACTTCAATCATAAAGGAACGGTGTTTCCTAGCGATATGCCATCCTGTACTTGTGACTAACAGTTAACTTGTTAACTAACATAACCCTAACTTTTTGGCACAGAACCTTACTTTATGTATTAAAGGGGAATTACTATCTTAGCCATCCTTATCATAGCATATCCTGTATCGTAGCTTTGGGACCCACATTGATCTCTATAGTAGGGGGCCACCTCTCCGCCATCTGTGACCCTTTAATCTCATTCTAAAAAAAATGATAATTGGACACCTACATCTATTGGATATATATTGGAATATATTTTATACTAATTATCGAATTAAGAGACTGATATTGACTTGTATAATTAGTATATTGGTTCCCGTTCACACTTCTAAATCATGACAGCATTGTCTAAGGTGAGGGAATGTGGGGAAACGTTACCCTCGCAGCATGTGACCATAAATTTATGTATTTTCTATCAGATTTTTTTTTACCTTAATAAACCGCATGGATGTTACTGTGAATGTGCCCGGAGATGCCCTTTGAATGACAGATGATCTCTTTTCTAGCAGATCTCGTAGTAAGACTTGCCTGTTTTTATATTATTATATGCTGCAACCATTGGATGTAAATTTACAATTTTGTAATGCTTGGGTTTAACTTGTCATCTACTTGCAAGTTATTTTATATTGATGTTAATTTCAATAAAAATGCAACTTTTATAATGTTCTACTTTTGAATTTTATCTCAATTTAAAGACTATCTACATCTATTCAATTGTTTTCCTGACGGCAAATAAAACAGTGAGACATATTACATCCTCTCCGATATCTAAAAGAAAAGCACAAATACTAAAAACAATGAATTACAGTCATCCTGCCCAATATGATTACAGATATTGCAGAAGAACAGCATTGGTAAGATTTACCTCTAACCCCCAGACCGGGATGTAACAGGAACCATGAGGACCCCACTACAACTTAACATTAACATTTATACACACAGTGATGTCACAGTACAGGAATAATACACACAGTAATGTCACAGTACAGGAATAATACACACAGTGATGTCACAGTACAGGGATACTACACACAGTGATGTCACAGTACAGGAATAATACATACAGTAATGTCACAGTACAGGGATACCACACACAGTAATGTCACAGTACAGGGATACTACACACAGTGATGTCACAGTACAGGAATAATACACACATTGATGTCACAGTACAGGAATAATACACACAGTAATGTCACAGTACAGGGATACTACACACAGTGATGTCACAGTACAGGAATAATACAGTGATGTCACAGTACAGGAATAATACACACAGTGATGTCACAGTACAGGGATAATACACACAGTGAGAAATACACAGTGATGTCCACAGTACAGGATATACACACAGTGATGTCACAGTACAGGGATAATACACACAGTGATATCACAGTACAGGGATAATACACATAGTGATGTCACAGTACAGGGATAATACACATAGTGATGTCACAGTACAGGAATAATACACACAGTAATGTCACAGTACAGGAATAATACACACAGTAATGTCACAGTACAGCAATAATACACACAGTAATGTCACAGTACAGCAATAATACACACAGTAATGTCACAGTACAGCAATAATACACACAGTGATGTCACAGTACAGGAATAATACACACAGTGATGTCACAGTACAGGGATAATACACACAGTGATGTCACAGTACAGGAATAATACGCACTGGGATATCACAGTACAGGAATAATACACACTGGGATATCACAGTACAGGGATAATATATACATATTCAATCATATCACAAAAATTATGCAAAAAATGGTAATGCTGCAGTAAAGTGATAATACATACAGCTTCATAAGACTTTATAAATCTAAGCTACCTCCTGTGTAGTCCCGTAGCAGCTGTTCTGCCTTCCACCCTGCTAGTTGGGGCCCATGACCTTAGTGTCAAAACCATGTACCGTTTTAATGAAATGAATGATATCAATGAAAAATGCCATCAAAGTTTATCAATATATACAGTATCCAGTTCCTTAGACAAATAATAAGATCGGTTTGCACCCACAGGTAGCAAAAGTCAGTTTCTTCTGATAACTTTTGGATATTTAATAGCGTAAGACCATATTTCATACCGAATCAGGAAGACTTGCTTTCAGATGGTTATTTATAAGCACACAAAAAATCTCAAAAATATTGAGAAACTTCCCGCTACAGTTATAGAGATGGATCAGCCATAGATTGGTTAGTGGCCTAGAAAGAACCGTCTCCTTCATGTCCCCCTATACTGTAATTGTTGTAGGAATTGTCCAAGCCACTGACACCCTTCAACAGAGTTAGACTGTTACTCTGGTTTAAAAGGGTAATGGGTCCCACAGATCAGCAATAGAAAACCTAATTCGTAGGCTACTAAATGATGGTTGTGGGTATTAGAAATTTAGAAGGCTCAAAGAAAACCAATGTGAGACAGCTGAGTATTGGGTCTATATCACATTTTAATAGATTAAAATATAATCAGGCAGTACACATGCCCAGAATACCGTATTTTTCGGACTATAAGGCGCACCATCAATAAATGCCTGCTAAAACGTCTAGGTTCACATATAAGGTGCATCGGAGTATAAGGCACACCTGATTATAAGGATGAATCACCAGGAGGTGGCATCTGTTGTCTGTAAGTAGGGTTCATATATAAGGAGCACTGGACTATAAGGCACACCTTTCTGAGAAAATCAAAGGATTTTTTTTGTGTGCCTTATAATCCGAAAAATACGGTAATTGACTGACACTAGAGTATTGTGACTAAGCCATACGTAGTATTTGAGGAAGCAGTGGTTTAGGTGCCTACAACCCAAATTTTGCTCCTACATATCCACCGACATCTGATCCTCCTACAAGTTAACCTTTTGACCAATGGTCAGACGTAACTGGTCTGGACGCCCTGTGCCCACACCATGGTACTGGATTATACTTGATGACTTCCTAGGTGTAGGCTACTACTAGTGTCTATCCAGCAGTGAATCCTCAATGGTAGGAGAATGGACGATAGGAACAGAAACCAATGGAAACTACTTTCTGCCAGAGCCAATTGTGATCTAGATCCAGTCTTAGGCCCCTTTCACACTTGTGTTTTTCATGCGCGTTTTCTGTGCGTGCTTTTGACGCGCAGAACTTGCATTGCACTCTGACCCATTGTAATCAATGGGTCTTTTCAGACTTGCATTTTTTTTCACGCACACACGCGCGTTTTTTTTAACGCGCATTTAAATCTCGACATGCTCTACTTTTGCAAGTCACGCGCGTGAAAAACGCACCATACAAGTCTATGGAGACGCATCAAAAACGCATCGCACTCTGAGACACTTGCAAGTGCAATGTGTTTTTCACGCATCAATTGCCTTAGAAAAGATAGAGCTCAGTCCTGAGTCCTTTCACGCGCATTATCTGCACATGAAAAACGCATTGAAATTGCATTGAAAACGCGCGTGAAAAACTGAGACACTGAACAAACTCTGACTGAAAACTGATTGCACTCTGATGCAAAATGCGCGTTTTTCACTGACCAAACCCTGATCGCACCCTGATCAAACTCTGACGTGATCTGCAACGCGAGTGTGGAAGGGGCCTTAGTCATTGATGTCTAACATTGGATCTGAAGTCTTTCAAAAGACCTGAGTAAAGTACCCAAACCTGACACTGGCAAAGCCGCGAGCCTATTATTATTATTATTGTTCCCAGTAGAGAGAACATCTTCCTGACGGATGAATAATTTATACTGTCACATATACAAGATGCAATACTATTGTAAAAGTACAATGACCAGACAACTGCAGAAGACGACTAGTACAAAATAAAATACACGAGAAAAGACGCCAAGTCCTCTTTAAAATAATCTTGAGACAGGCAACTTCTTAATGCTGTGGCTCGCTCCTAATCACTCCTGGACTCATTTACTGTCTTTGAACCTTCTCCAGAACTGGAACCTACTTAAAGTGATGATTGAATGAGATAAATGTATAGACTTTCAGTGTCACATTGAATTAATTGAAGTTATTCACGGCAATTCTTAATTAAAGTGGAGCGGCTAAACGTCCTCCGTCTTTAATACTTTCTATAATCCGCTTAGAGTCACCAAAGAGACTAAATGATGGAACCATTTCTGGTTTCCCTTAGGATTGTATGTAGTAAGTATTGAGAAAGCTCAGTAACATTTATGATATCGGGGGGTCTCTGAGACTATACAGCTCTTTTCTTGTGCTTGTGTGGATGAAGGTGAACATATTTACATGCAGGGGTAGGTTTGCCTTTAAAGGGGTATTCTCGTCTGGGCATTCACATTCTGTTTTATTAATCTGCCATATGTAAATATTTCTTCAATTAGATGTTATTTAAAAAAAAAAATTAATTTGTGAAGATAATTTCTCATAAATGTAGTCATATGGTCCCTTAGAAACAAGATAGTGTCCTTGGATACGACCACCTCTGCTGGAGCGATTGCAAAAGAAAGAAAAGGTTTTCTATATGAAATGTCCGGGAGTTACTACATATCCCACAGCAGTCCTGTGGTAATGATCGCTGAATCCGGGAGGTCAGGCAGGACTCTATAGCGCATGTCTGGCCACCACTGCCAAAATGTGAGGTGGTCATATCCGAGGAAGCTATCTGGTTTCTAAGGGACAACATGAATACATTTATCTTCACACAGGAACTTTTTTTTTAATAACATCCTATGGAAGAAATGTTTACATATGGCAAATGAATTAAATTAAATGTAAATGCCCAGATTGGAGCAACACCCATTTAATACAACTGGTAGGATGACCAAGGGGGCCCCATACAGTGGGTGCAGGTTGATCAGAAATGTCTGAGATAAAACTATTCTATTTGCCCATGTAAACCAATCAGAGATCAGCTGTAACTTTATAAACAGCTGTGGGAAAATGAAAGTTAAACTCTGATTGGTTGCCAGAACATTTCTGTTCTCAGACACTTCTGATAAATCTCCTCCTTAGTATTTATAGTAGATTATGGTAAGTTTAATCCGTGTCATTAAGGCTACATTCACACTAACGTATGGGGGACGTATATACGGCCGACGTATATACGGCCGATATAGGTCCCCCATAGGCAGCAATGGGCGCACGGGGGACCTGTCCTATCTTTTCCCGTAATACGGCGCCGTGCGCCATAGGTTGCTATGGAGAGGGGCGGGGGTGAGCTGCGCTCACCTACTCCTCTCCCCGTACACTGCCGTTACCCGCTACGGTACGGGCGGGCAACGGCAGTGTGAATATAGCCTAAGTTTTTTTTATACAACTGTGACAGTGCTATGTAATGCTATAAAAAAAAAAGAAAAAAACCCACTAAAATAAAAATGACATAAAAACAGCCTTGATACATAAAGACAAAGGAGGGAAAAATTAATAAAAAAACTAACATTTTATCAGTTATACAACAAAGTGTATCAAATAATTTGGGGTTGGGGGAAATGTAAGGAATAACTAGTATATACAATATAAACTTGAAGTCATATTTTTCGACCACCATGCTTCTCCTTCATGTCTGTTACAATTTTACTTTATTTTTAATAAATTTTTATATTTTAACTCCATCCTTTCTTAGCAATCATGTTACTTGGGTTTGTCTTCACAATATACTGAGTAAACTATGAGTAAGTGTAAGTGCCATTATATCTGGGTGGAGGTGACACATGATGACACTTCATAGGTATTAATCTGCCAAAAATAAGTGTGAATAATGGATAATAACACGAGATGTGGAGGAACATGACAGGTTATATTCTAGACCTGTCCAAATCAAAGTCTCCAATTCGATTTCCCTTCCTGTTATGTACATCAGATTAATACAAAGCAAGAAGAACATATTTTTCATCACATGAATGGAAATATTATAATTCCATGTGATTGTAACATCGGAGCTTATAGGCAGCGTCATGTACAAGCAGAATCCTCCTTCACAAGGTCCATGCCATCTACATGTAGCCCCATCACACTCTATTATATTGTGGAACAAGTCCATGTTTTTGGTACTTCCATGCACAATTCCTTAAAGGGGTTGTCCACTTTCAGCAAATTATTTATATGGTTTGTGTGAGGAAAAGTTATACAATTTTCCAATATACTTTCTGCATCCATTTCTGACTATTTTAGAGATCTCTGCTTGCTGTCCTGCTATAGAAAGCTTCTATGTTCCTTCCAGTGGACGCAAACCTGACCATGGTCACACAGGTGCACGGCTCGTTATATCACATAGCTCTGATAACTCTGATATAACGAGCCTTGCACCTGTGTGACCATGGATAGATTTCTGTCCACTGGAAGTAACATAGAAGCTTTCTATAGCAGGACAGCAAGCAGAGATCTCGTAAAAAGTGAGGAATCAATACAGAAAGTATATTGGAAAATTGTATCACTTTTCCTTATATAAACCATATCAATGATTTTCTGAAAGTGGACAACCCCTTTAAATACCAATTCTGGGGTGTCCACTCAAAATATAATAACAAACATATAACGAGAGCGCACAAAATGGATCATTTCCATCAGGATGAGGAGAAACTGAGTCGTTAAACATCTGTTCATGCTCTCTATACACCTGTACACAAAGCCACTTCAGGACCTCCTCCAAAGGTCCTGAAACCGCACACTGAAAGCAGTCAAAAGAGACCTCCGTTACCCAAGACCCTCTAGTACCATATCTATGATGTGAAGCCCAGACTTGTATATTATATACAGCCCAGGGCAGTATGTTATATACTGTGAGGGCGCGTTCACACATTGCGTTTTGGTTGCGTTTTCATTGTGTTTGAAATGCATATACAACAGCTGATGAGAGGTAATTTGCCTAATTACATTACCATTTACGTTTGTAAACGCAATGTTAATGCATGTGTTAACAAAACGCATGTGTTAACGCTGTGTTAACACACGCGTTAACATCACGTTTACGATGCGTTTTGTAAACGGAAACGTTAACAGTGATGTAATTAGGCAAATCACCTCTCCTCAGCTGTTGTATATGCGTTTCAAACGCAATGAAAACGCAGGTCAAAATGCAACGTGTGAACGCGCCCTGAATGTAGCAGCTTGTATCCTAATAAAGGCAGTCCCCTACTTAAGAACACCTGACTTACAGACAACCAACAGTTACAGACAGACCCCTCTGATCTCTGGTAAAGCTCGCTGGAAGTCCCAGGCTGCAATGATCAGCTGTAAGGTGTCTGTAGTGAAGCTTTATTGATAATCATTGGTCCCATTACAGCAAAAAATGTTTAAACTCCAATTGTCACTGGGGCCAACATATTTTTGGTCTGGATCTACAATGATAAAATATACTGTTTCGACTTACATACAAATTCAACTTAAGAACAAACCTCCGGACCCTATCTTGCATGTAACTGCCTGTAATCACCTAGTGATACTGAGTAACAAATAACTGGTGGCTCACATGATGTTTTCTCATCCAGTGCCAGAGAATGATTGACATATAGGGAAGAAGTTTTCTGAACACAAGCAACTTAGTGCTGAGTGCTGCTGGGGCAAAAAAGTCTCCACACAGCAGGTAAGTGCCCGAAGTCATGTTGGGGTAAAGAGGACTAGGATGAATAATGCTTCATGTAAAATATTAGTTATTCAGTATATTATAGTCAACAAATATAAATACAGAACTACCTGTAAGGAAGAGAATAGTAGGAGGAGGTGAGCAGATTGTACATAGTGTCCTATGTGCAGGCAGCATGTTATAGAGCAGGAGGAGCTGAGCAGATTGTACATAGTGTCCTATGTGCAGGCAGCATGTTATAGAGCAGGAGGAGCTGAGCAGATTGTACATAGTGTCCTATCTGCAGGCAGCGTGTTTTAGAGAAGGAGGAGCTGAGCAGATTGTACATAGTGTCCTATCTGCAGGCAGCGTGTTATAGATCAGGAGGGTCTGAGCAGATTGTACATAATGTCCTATCTGCAGCATGTTATAGAGAAGGAGGAGCTGAGCATATTGTACATAGTGTCATATCTGCAGGCAGCATGTTATAGATCAGGAGGGTCTGAGCAGATTGTACATAGTGTCCTAAAGGCAGGCAGCATGTTATAGAGAAGGAGGAGCAGGGCACATTGTAATTGTCTTATCTGCATGTGACATTTTATAGAGCAAGGGGAGCTGAGCAGATTGCACATAGGGGCAGATTTATCAAGCAGTCTGAAAGTCAGAATATTTCTAGTTGCCCATGGCAACCAATCACAGCTCCCCTTTAAAATATTCATGAGCACTGGTAAAATGAAAGCTGAGCTGTGATTGGTTGCCATGGGCAACTAGAAATATTCTGACTTTCAGGCTGCTTGATAAATCTTCCCCGTCTTTTATGTACAGAGCATGTTATAGAGCAGAAGGAGCTCAGAATATCTTGCATAGCATCCCATCTGCAGGCAATATGTTATAGGGCAGGAGGAGCTGAGCAGATTGTCCTACCTGTGGGCAGCATGTTATAGAGCAGGAGGACCTTGGGAGATTTTGGCGCAAACGATCGGATTGTGGCGCAACGGCGCCGGCATGCACGTGACGGAAATCAGGGGCGTGGCCGTAAAAAAAAACATTAAAAAAAAAAGTGCCGCTCGACATGCGCTTCCCTGAACCCAGAGGAGGACGGTGAAGTTCAGTGCAATCCGACAGCGCAGCAGCGACACCTGGTGGACGTCGGAGGAACTGCCTTAGTGAATCTCGGCCGGACCCGAATCCTCCACAGAGAACGCGCCGCTGGATCGTGAATGGACCAGGTAAGTAAATCTGGCCCATTGTGTCTAGGCAGCATGTTATAGAGCAAGTGGATCAGGGCAGAATGTATATAGTGTCCTATCTGCAGCCAGAATGTTATAGAGCAGGTGGAGCAGGGCACAATCTATATATATTTATAGCATCCTGTCTGTAGGCAGCAGTTCTTCCTGCAGGACTGTGCGTAAGGGTACATACACACGCGGTATGCGAGCATACTGCAGTGTGCTGGAGAGGAGTAGGAGGTGGCCCCTCCTCCCGCCGAAAGATAGAGAATGCTCTATTTTTTTGCGGTGTGCGGCCCGGATCGGCGCCACACATGTGTCGTACCGTATCCCTGCCATGCCGCTATTGTCGTCTATGGGGACGTACATGCGGCCATGTAAATGAACCCTAAGTCGAAGTACCCACTGGACCCATAAGCATATGGCCAAAAATATAAATGAATTAAATTACTCCACATCACACACAATTCTAGCTTGCTGAAGGTTTATGTGATGCTGAAACATAGCAAATATTGATCAGTATTTCACTTTACCTATTGATCCCACATGGTGGAAGGATACATCAGAGTTGTCCTGAAATATAGTGTGTACTATGGTTAAGATACAGCTATGTTGTCTGTACCATCAATACTTTATATTAAACTATTTGTAACATGACAGGTTCCTACCATCAACAGTCAAAATGTATAAAATATATGAAACATTTTTTTAATTTTTGTTTTTATTCTTACCACATAAGCAACATAAAAGTCCTATAATCTGGCATCAGGATTTCTGGGTCATCAGATAAATAATAATAAATATAATAAACTCTCATTGTTACATTGTTTCCTACAAACTTTATTTGTCCCTCATGGTTCTCTAGATCTCTGCTTGCAGTCATTGAATTGAAAGCCTCCTTGTTTACTTCCAGCAGATAGAAATCTGTCCATGTAATGCGATGGTTAATGAGGTAAGCTTCTCCAAAGGACAGCGACTTGTTAACATGAAATTGTTAATGTGACCATACGATGCAGAATGTCTGAGTATAATGCAGATCCGGAGTGGCGGGCGGCCGGGTGTCACATTCCTGACTTTCTATGTAACCCAGTCCTGCCGTGTGTGTACATTATTCCTGTGTATGGTGCCAGGGGCTCTGCCGATTGGCTGCGGCGGGGAAGTTAGAAGCAATTATTGTAGGTTCTGGGCAGGATAAACTCCAGGGAGGGAGGAGAGAAGTGGAGCTCAGGCTGCACACAGCTATCATTAACACTGATGTGATCAACTTGCATGGACTCAAATATCTGCTGCTGTCACATTCTCTGCTGGAGAAGGCTTGGGACTTGCTGGATGTGGGGGGCTCCTGAGGACAGGGGGGGCTATCCGCTTCCGGCTTCCCTGGCTCAGTGTAGATTCCTTCATACCAGGCTCTGACAGATCTGCAGTCTCACTGCACCTTAGTGGATGACATGGACTGAGCTGTTTTTTTGGATGCCCATCAATAGGGTGGCCTTTGCTGAAGCTCAGGGGATTTCTATTTGGGACAGATACCACAAGTGGTCTCTCTGGGAAGTTGTATTAGGATTTCTACAGCTGTTGATCAGAGTTATCACTTCCCATCCATCCATGATACATTGCAGAATGGTATGGGGGCTATCCTGCACTGACCCTGCCCCACCTGGTGCCACTCAGCATCATTGACCTTTGGATTGACATGGCATCTTTGGAGACTATCAGGATATCAGCTGTGGAAATGGAGAAGTATTACAGTCTTCAGCAGGCGGTCTCTATCCTGTACACATTGCTGGAAAGTAAGTACATTCCCATCCTCCTGGAGCAGTAGTTCTATATCTCCCTGCAGTCCGGATACCGCACATAGCATCCTGATTGTGTATGTCCACAGTGTAACTGCAGTGCTGCACTAGACTCCTCCCTAGCACGACTGACAACTTCTATCATTGATGAGCCCAGGACTCCCCTAAAACCTCTTGTTATATCAATGGGGCTCAAAATATAGGGCCCCCCTGCCTACAAGGATCCCCCTTGAAGGATTTAGAACTGAAAGACATTGTTGTATCTGGGGAACTTTATTTTATACAATGAAATGTTTTATTATTTGGACAATTGATACAATGTTATTATGTACTTTGTTACGTTCTTTCTAAACAAACCCCTCACAGAACACCCCATTAGGTCATATGGACATCATAGAGACCCCTCACTTCCCTTATGAGATGGGGGCTACTGAAAATCCGACAATTTCTACAGGAGAATCACAAGTTACATCATAGTGATAGCACTGAATGTAACTTCCTAAAAAAGGGGGCGTCTGGACTCCTGAGACAATTATCATACTCATGAAGGGGCATTGGTTTCTGGTCAGTGGGGGTCCTACACCTGGACCCTGGAACATCTTGGGGCCCAAAGCAACACAAAACATACTGAAAAGCAATAGCCTGTGTCTACTGTATAGCACCGTGATGAGCAAATGTATTTGTTGATTCATAAGGTTAAACTTTAAACTTATAATGAAAAAATCAAAATAAAACAAGTTTTTTTTATACATAAAAAAATAAAAAAGGGATTATAGGGTGTTATATACCAGTTTCCAGAATAATTACAACAACATCAGTTCAGACCCAACCTGAAACATCTGGCAAATTGAATCTTGAATGATTCTACTTCTCTACTCCAAGTGAATCCTGGGAATAGCTCATCAAAAGTTGACCAGAAAACCTATTTGATGTTCACCCTAAAGTATCTAAAGACACGTATCTATTATTTCAGATGAAATTCTAAACTTTTGTTGGTGTGGGTGCAGGAGATTTCAACTGTGCGCTGTGACACGGAGGACAGTGTCCATGTTTAGGTGCTAGGTATGAGCCCAAATAACTCCTCACGTCTCTACAAGGAGAGGTAAAGGGGGCATGGTGCCTTACTGCACTTCAGTGATAAGATGTGACTATAAAGACGGATGCACATGGTGGTACCGAGTACCAGGAGGACATTCATCAAACTGTCAACACCAGTATTCTGGAGCAATTGCCGCCTGAAATGCCATGCGCCACATTTATTAAGAGTTTTAGACCATTTCCAGACAGTTCTCCGATTTGTCTGAAAGTGGGGCGTGGCCTTTATGGAAGAGGGTGTGGCCTAACCCGTCACTTGTAAATTCAGTCAGAAATGCAGACAAAAACCAACTAATAGCTGGTGTAAAGTGCGACTCCACCGTTCTAAACTACTCCAGATACATCACCCAGCATCATTTATATAATGGAGTCTGACTCTGCACTAGTCTATTCACCAACACCATTTATGCATCTCCCACTATGCTTCTTAAAGGAAACCTACCATCAGAAACTTACCTATTAAGCTAGATCTGATGGTAGGTGGCTAGTAACATGCTAATCTATTTTTACCTTATCCTAAAATACTTCCTAAACTACAATTTATCTGAGGAATATGCTAATTATCGGCAGAAAGAATTAGATGTAAAAAAAACTTTGACAACTTTCCTGAGCCTTGGAATCTATAGATCATCCAATTGCCTTCAGAACAACTTAAATAAGTATAACATGCCCTGCTTTCTGAGACTGCAGCGCCCCCATGAGTACAGTGGCTGTGCTGGGTATTGCAGCTCACTGCAGACAGAGCCATCTGTGATGAGACTTCAGGGAAGTAGAAGCAATTATTACTGGAGTTAGATGAATCCTGCAAGTATCTGGATGTTCCAGGAGGAAATCCCTGCCAAGAATGATATTTACCTAATTCAAAGAATATCCATTTAAGGATGACAAGCCTTGAAAATCACTTACCCGGTAATCTAAATAGATATAATATTAATAACCAATCACAATTATGTCCCCTCGTATAATGACTCCTTCCACTGAGGGAAGCATGAAATCCCTTCTTTATTGAATGTTTTTCAGACTTTAGTTTTAATGATTTATGACTTGAGGGGGATCTGTTACATTCCTGTGCCCGGCTTATCTCTCTCTGTACTTTTTATGTTCTGGAATGCAGATTTGCCTTATGGAAACAGAGTTAGCAGTCTATATGTCATGTAATGTCTCACTCCTAGAGCGTGAATGTGTAGATCATGCTGGATCACAAGACCGGTTACATTGTGAATGTTAATTAGATAAGCCTGATTCCAGATAACTTACTGGACCTTATTGTGAAATGTCAGAATAAGGAAGATGAAAGTTCAAGGAATGACCCTCATGTTACTGTAGAAGCAACTAGAAGAGTACATGAATACAACCCATGCCCTTGTTATGGTGGGCACCTGAGAAAGTTCAGCGTTAAAGGGGTTTCCCACTAATCAAGTTAGGCCCTATCCACACACATGCTGATCGGTGGGGTCTCAGTGATGAGACCACTACAGATCACGAGAATGGGGAGTCCGTCTTGGTCCCAGGTACCTCCTTTTGACCCCTTGTGACTAACGTAGATGAATGGAGAAGACGGTCGCGCATGTCCACTCCATTCATTTCTATGGAGCTGACGGAGATTGCTGGTAGTTTAGTGGGGTATAATCTGGTGAGAGAATCCCTTTAAGCAGCGCTCTAGTCACATCTATGAAACTTCCAGGAGCAATCCAATGGAAGCGATTGTAGTGAACTACAAACCGAAGAGTTTCTCTAAATGCTCCGACACAGAATCTATTGACCAATGGATTTTAGGTTTAAAAATACTATTTTAATTCTCAGATTTTCTGCAATGGGAGAAATACAGAAATATGATAAGAAGTCCATTGTCCTCATCCTTTTTACCATGAAACATGACTGTGATTGTTCTGCGCTGAGAGTAGTCCTGATATTAGCTCTTGGTTTTGGCAAATTGGGAAGGGGGAGGTATATGGATGTAAACAACTATCTATTCATAATACATACACCTACTTTGTTACTATATAGAGAATGTCCAATCATAACACGGTCCTCTATATGTTCTTTGGAGTCACGTCTGTTCTGTGCTTTTTCTCCAGTCCTTTCCTGAAATCACTTTACCGTTGACTGATGGGCTGTCGATTCCTTCCAGGAAACTCTTATCAATACTAATACTATAGAGTAAATGGCCTCAGATCTCTGTTATACGCTGACATGTCATTAATTTGCTCTGACAGGCTTATTGCCTGTAGACTTTCCCTGGAAACAATCGCAGACTTTATAGAATTATATATATAGGTCACTGGTCTTAAATTTAGTTACATTGTATTTGCTAAATTCTGGATTGACAATGATATATTATAACTCTGCAGCATATCGTGAAGATGGTTGACCCCATGACCAGCATTGTCTTATCATTTGCCTTGGCTGTATATAACATTTACAGGGTATAGTGATCAGTCAAGCTAACAATCCAATTACCTCAAGCTCAGAACATGGACAGGGTGACTGCCAAGTACACAACAAAAACTGATGATTTGGTTTGATCCATGACCTTAAATAGGTTGGTACTGGATTTTCATTAGCACTTCCATCTATTATATTAAAGAAAATTAATATTATACCCTGAAAGACGTTAATAATTTATAATTCCTTTATTTATATAGCGCACACAGATTACAAAGCGCTGCACAGAACTTGCCAGATCAGTCCCTGTCCCCAATGGGGCTCACAATCTAATCAACCTACCAGTATGTTTTGGAGAGTGGGAGGAAACCCACACAAACCCAGAGAAAACATACAAACTCTTTTCAGATGTTGACCCTGGGACTTGAACCCAGGTCCCCAGCGCTGCAAGGCTTTAATGCTAACCACTAAGCCACCATGTTGCCTGATGGTGCATTGAAGCACCATCTGAGTGGTAAGGGTCCCTCTCCCCAGGTAGTCATGATGGTCCTTATTCAGGGAGGACATTTCTACAACCTTAGAGAAAAACTACTCTATTAATACCAAGGACGGTGAAGGACTTACATCGTTATGTTCAATTGACTGTAAGAATCCAGAGGGGGAGAGAGGAGTCATACTGGCCGGCCCCCTCCTGGCTTGTATACTGTCCAGGGGACTAGTACATCCTTCAGCAGTCGCCATCTTGTAGTAGACTTGTGATCATGAGCTTGGCCTGCAGGACATCTGACCATGAGCGATATGGATAATCCAACAATTATAGAAGGACATCATTGTGACCCTAAAACTGTCCTGGATAATTGATTGGGGAGGACCTGAATCCATATGACATATTCCCCTTGAAGGATCAGTCATGTCTCCTGGCATCCAAGTGTTTACTAGGAGACCTGGCAGGTCCTCTTTACATTTAGAGATAAACATTGCGTCTAAAGCCAAAGATGAGAAAATTATATATAAATATATGTGGAACATAGTCAGTCTTTCCATAGATTAGGTTTTATTTGGCATATGCAAAACATGACCTCACAAATAATGAGGCAATTACATCTGCTCATGGCATGACCCTGCATGTGCCGTAATTATTCTTTTATGTCCCTATGGCTTCCTACTGACCTTGGACCTTGCTTCTATCTGCCTTGTGTCAACAGCCATCAGGTTGCAGGGATTTTATTATCTTGGCTGCTATGGCATGGGATCTCCTTCTTGAGTGGGCTTCTTGGGGTCTTCATTCAATAGTGGAGCTTAGTATAATCCTGGTTTCCAGAGGTTAGGGTAACCTCCGTCAGTTCCATCAAGATGAATGGGGCTGGGGCAGTCCGACCATGCGTGACTGGCTGCTCTGTTCATCTCAGGGAATGATGAGGGGTCCGACTGGGGTACATCAGACCCATTGGACCCCCATTCTCATGATCTGTGAGGGTCCCATCACTGAGACCCAACTGATCAGCAAATTGGGCCCTATCCCGTGGATAGGACCTAATTGTTTTGTGGGAAAACCCCTTTAAGCAGGACAATCACTAATTTTGGGGTCTGGCATTGCTGGCTGAAAGGTAAAAGGGATGAGGACTGCTATAGCCAAAAGGAGAGTATCTGATTTTTTATTTTTCTTTACACAGCAAAAAAGAAAAGATGGAAAGGTCTACCAGAAAAATGGGGCACCTTGATCATGAGGGTTACAACGGGGCTGTTATGAATGAGGTTGCTACTGGAAAGGGGGCATTAGAAATTGGAGGCCAGAGGAAATAAGGTCTTCTATGAAGGGGCTACAGAAAAGGGATCATTATAAAGTGGGGGGGGGGGCAGTGTTAAATTGTGTGGACACACCCGGCAGTGAGGATTGGTGCAGATGTTGAGAGGTATGGGTAATGGGTGCCAGTGTCCTTGCCCCCCACCCGTGGTTTCCTCCAAATTCTGTCCAATTTATTTTCACTTCCTATTCTTATATTATCTTTACATAATAATAATACTCCATAGCTATAATAAGAGCTGCAGTGCCCTGGTACAGAGCCAGATGATTATATACCAGTTATTTCTATATTTCATCTCTATATATGGAACATGTCCGGGACTGCACTGCGGCTGCCGGGCGTAGACCTGAGCGACTATTCACAGCTATAATTATAATGTTGACACAACAGCAAACTAGATTATTTTTATTGTTCAGATTCAAGCAATTCTTGCAGGGTTTCTGTGCAGTTGACTCACATTTCGTTGTGATTTCTATCCTTGAAATGAATGTCTTATCTAATATTCTACATCTCACTCAATCCCCTCCATGGTCTTTGAGTTAAACCAGTTTTCCAACCTTACCAGTACACATCAGGGAGGCAGGGGTTAAAATATAAAAAAATAAGGGATTGGGTGTCCCCAACTGCAACAAAATTTTAACCTTGCAAAGCAACAAAGAACTGGACACTGTTGATGACTTTTATACCACTAAAAGTTTAATACATTCAGTTGGGGCAGATTAGGACTGCCATAGGCCCAGGGCTGTATGAATATTATTGCCCCTACAAGTCTGGAATCACTTCCTACATATGATATTAGAATTTAGCTTCTTGGAGAATGCTGGTCTGTGGTTTCAGGACGTTTGGAGAGCCTTCAAAGGTCCTGAAATGGCTCTTGTGTATTGAGAGCAGGAACAGATGTATGAGGATTTCATAGGTGAAGGTCCTTCTCAGTATAAAAATTGGTGGGTGGTTTGGGTCCCGAGCTACCAAACGCCCCTATTATAATTTGCTACTGCATTCAATTAGGGTATGAAATATTGGGGAGATTAACCAAGGCTTGTACGCCAGTCTTCTAGTGTACAAACCCTGAAATCATTTCACACTGAAAGTTTTGAGGCTGCAGTACAATTGTTGCAGAATACATCAGGAGGCCGGAGCCAGCGGCGCAGGAGGGGGCAGGGACTTTATCATATGCCGAGGCACAACCCCCACCATTTGATAAATGTCCCCCCCACTCTTTCTAGAATCCCTCCTTTATATTACAACTTCTCAGTTTACCTATAAAAAAATCCCCTCCAAAGTCATATGCAAATGAGTGGAGAAGAGTCACTTTTATAGGATGCTTATTAAATAAATCTTACCTTTCAAATCACATCAGGATTGTGGAACTGTGGTCTATAGGATTGGAGATCCAGACATAGGTGGAAATAGGATTATAATCGTTAGCTTGCATTCCCAAGTATGCTTTAAACTACGTGCATCTCTGGTTCTGTAGCTCACAAAAACAAATTTAACGCAATTTGAAAGATAAAATCCTTGTCTTTAATATGATACCAAAAGCATGTATCTGTCACCCAAGATAGGAGCTCCCGAAATGAACCCTCCCGCTCCTTCAGTTTCTAAAAGTGACTCATCTCAGGCATAAAGTAGCTCTTCTCAGCTCATTTGTATACAGCTTTGGAGATGACTTTTTTTGAGTGAAGATTTAATATAAAAGTGGAAATGGCAAAAATGATATGTCATACTTAACCTAAGCGTGCTGGTATTTAAGTGTTGTAAAAGCTGGTGACAGGTTCACTTTAAACTCAATCTGCAAATTTAGTAAGCATTGTGTAGAGTTATGCCAAGGTGTCAAAAATAGAGACTAGTATGCTATACTGGATAACAATTGTGTGACTCATGGTCTTGGTTCTGTGCCGGGGTCAGGTTCAGGGGTCAGTGACACAGATCTCAGCCACAGCGGGGATTATGTGTGCTGTCACGTTTCTGCAGCTATTATAAGGTTTTTACTAATTAGTCAGAATTGTTAAGGGAGACGACTCCTCAGAGGTCTGAACGTCAATGTATAAGGAGTGGAAGCAGCATGGAGCTGGCACTGGTTCCTGAAGGTTACATCTCATCTCCCTCCGTCACCTTGTGTATATAATTAAGCTTAGTCTCTGTATAATTGGTTGTCTGTCCACAGATAATTATTTTTGTGTACAAGAATCTACAAGTTTCACAATATCGTCAGGCTTTCCATGTATCAGTGTTGATGTCAACTCTTTCAAAATGTGTATTGGGGTCACGGTACAATATTTTCATGAAAACATTTACATTAACTGCAGTGACCATGATCCTAAAATGATTGTCTCCAAACAACAACTAGGCCAGCAGTTTTAGAGATTGATATACAATTTTGGTTGCCCCGGATCCAACCATAAATCTTGTTACTATGGTAGGGCAGGGCACATTCTCCTCATGAATAGCTTCTCCTGACTGCACGATGTACCAAACTCTAGATTTAACCGTTCCTGATATTGAAGCGATTTATTGGAAGGGTTTTTTATGTTTTTGCCACTTAAGGATGGCTTGTTGCACCTACATGGAGAGGGCCTTTTCTTCACAGCAAAGTCTTCCAAATAAAAGGCACAACTCAGATAAGCTCCAGTCCTTATTAGAGATGAGCGAGCACTAAAATGCTCGAGTGCTCGTTATTCGAGACGAACTTTTCCAGATGCTCGAGTGCTCGTCTCGAATAACGAGCCCCATTGAAGTCATGGGAGACTCGAGCATTTTTCAAAGGGACCATGGTTCGGGAATAAAATGTGTTAATTAATTGAAAAGAATGTCTTCTGATAGTTAGCAATGTATGCAAACATCTGCAATCTATCTTCACTGTTCCGCGCGTATATTATCTCCCACAAGTTACAGATGTGAGAACAGTGAAGAATGGATCATTTAAGTGAAAAACACAGTGAAGAATAGATTGCAGATGTTCGGCACATCTGCTTACTTGTCGGGAATACGCTGTCTCCTCGCTCCCCGTGCCCCGCTGTCCTCCGTGCCCCGCTGTCTCCGTGCCCCGATGTCTCCGTGCCCCGCTGTCTCCGTGCCCCTCTCTCCTCCTGGCCCCGATGTCTCTGTGCCCAGCTGTCTCCGTGCCCCGCTGTCTCCGTGCCCCGCTGTCTCCGTCTCCGTTCTCCCCTGTCTCCGTGCCCCGCTGTCTCCGTGCCCCCTGTCTCCGGCCCCGATGTCTCCGTGCCCAGCTGTCTCCGTGCCCCCGCGTCTCCGTGCCCCGCTGTCTCTCCGTTGCCCCGATGTCTCCGTCCCCCTCTCCTCCTGCCCCGATGTCTCCGTGCCCAGCTGTCTCCGTGCCCCGCTGTCTCCGTGCCCGCTGTCTCCGTGCCCCGATGTCTCGTGCCCCGCTGTCTCCGTGCCCCGCTCTCTCCTGCCCCGCTCTCTCCATCCCCCGCTGTCTCCGTGCCCCGATGTCTCCGTGCCCCGCTGTTCTGTCCTGCTCACCGTTGTTCTGCAATGTGTTCTTCACACATATATATGTTTCTTCACATACTATTTTGTCGCACCGTTCCGCGCGTACTCTCCCGACAGTAAGCAGATGTGCCGAACATCTGTAATCTATTCTCACTGTGTTCTTTACTTTGTTTTTCACTTAAATGATCCTGTGTTCACTGTGTTCACTTTTTTATTCTATTCTTCATTGTTCTTCACTGTGTTTTTTTAATTAAATGCTCGATCTCGAGCAGGGGAAATACTCGTCCGAGCAACGAGCCGTCTCAAGTACCTTAATGCTCGAACGAGCATCAAGCTCGGACGAGCATGTTCGCTCATCTCTAGTCCTTATATATACTTCATTTCCCCAACAAGCCCATTAAACAGCCTTTGAGTAAATTGTCCTATTACATTTTAAAAACAGGGTGACACATATTAAGGAGCTGAAACTCCTAAACCCTTTATCCCATTTTAATGTGGATACCCGCAAATGAAAGCTGAAAGTCCAGACTTTATGTCCATGTCCGTTACATAACAATAAGGCTGCATTCACACTGCCGCAAGGGGGACGTACTGTATATATGGCCGACGTATATACGGCTGATATACGTCCCCCATAGACGGCAATGGGCGCACGGTGCCCTACAAGAGAGCCGTGTGCCATACATCCCTATGGAGAGGGGGCGGGGATGAGCTGCGCTCACCTCCTCCTCCTCTTCTCCCCGCACGCCACCGTTGCCCTCCGTCCTGCGGTACGGCGGACAACGGCAGTGTGAATGTAGCCTAACATGAATATGTTTCGGTAAATGGGTAAAACAAAAATTAGTGTCCAAATATTTATGGACCTAACTGTAGATTCTTACCCTTCATTAAAGTGAACTTTTTTAGGACTAAGCATCACGAGTCGTAACATATCCACATTAAAAACCTCATTTTGACCATTGCATATGTGCCAAATACTTGTCTAAACTTCATCTAGTATATACAAACAGAACATCCAATGCAGCACAATGTCACACTTGAGTGCAACAAAAAAAAAAAAAGTGGTTAGGAACCCAAGTAGATATCCAATTGAAAATGCCACTGCAGGTCCAAAAATGGGGAAAAAATAGGTGTTTCGGTGTATTACCACTTGAATCTGGATCTGGAGCGCTACCTAATTTTTGCATTGGATAGACTTCATCAAGTTAGACTTTATCTAAATCTTCATCTAACTGCATCTAAGGATTATTTTATAGAAATTCATGGATAATTAGGTGTAACTCATTTCTTTTTTTTTTTTCTTACCGATGCTAAAAAGAGAAGATTTGAGAGGGTGTGTCCTTAGAATGAGAAATCCAAGTTGTATTAGAAGAAGCTGGTGGTTTAGTTTTGGTTTGGCAAAGTGCGGAGGCAATCTTGCCATTCTCAATGAGTATGATGGATGGGTCCTGTTCTAACAAATATGAACATGGTGAATATCAAATGGTTTCTTTATCCAATAGATGCAGTTGTATTATTTCACATAAGTTTTGGTAAAGGAGTATGTCTGGGCAAACCACATTTGGCCAAGGTACTCCGCACTTTTCTATTTCTAAGGAGCCTATGCCAGCCAACTTGGTTGGTTTGACTTCTGCTGCATGTCTTCCATGATGTTCGTGCACCATGTTGTTTTGAGTCATCTCTTTCCATGGATTTTACAACATTTGCATGGTTGGCTTCTATGGCATGTGGACCCTGTAATGCCCTTTACTTTTTGGGACCTTAAACCAGCTTCATGGTGGGCCTCTAGGCCGACAGCCCTAAGCTGTGTCTTATGGGGTTGTGGTCAGTGCCCTAGGCCTCTCCGTCAAGCCAAGGCCCGTGATCCTGAAGTTCTCCTACATGAAGAAGCCGGTTCACTGATGATATAATGAGAGTCACCTGCTGCCGATCAGATCTAAGTATTGTTCCCGTCCTGTGAGGACAATGTGACTCTCTCATCAATATTTGATTTTATCTTTTGTGCGCTTGTAAAACTCATTAAAGTTAATGTCTGTAATAATTTAAGATGAGATATGAACTATTGACTGGATAGACAGGTACGTGTGGAGGACAAATATTGTACCAGAGGTTTAGAGTCCCTTCTGAAAAGCTGGTGGAAACATCTGTCAACCACTGTGAGACAGAAGACAACACCTGCTTCTTTGTCAGACCTAAAGTGATTGCCTACAGAGACGTCCCCATCAGTGCTAGAAGCTTAATGACTATGGAAAATATTTCCACTGGAACATTAACACCCTTGTGCATGACCATTAAATAAAGCAGTATCCGACCTGTAATAAGTCTTCATGAAGGTCTTCCTATACGGTAGGGAAACCACTTCCTTCATATACACATCAGTATAATGTGCCGGTCTCCCGAGATCGATTAGGGTGTCTTATGTTATAAGCAGTCACTTTAGTATTTTCCAGGGATCTGTTGTTGTCTCTCAGTTATTTCCGGTATTATATATGGATTTTTTTATTAGGTTTCCATAATCAGTGGGTTATGATACTGTAAGTGGTATTTTACTGTAAGTATGTTTATTCAGTGTATTGTGGTGAATATAACACGTATACAGGCAGTTCCCGGGTTATGTAAATGATACGTTCTGTAGGTTGGTTCTTCCGCTGCCGACGGAAGAAGAGAAGACCTGCGGGGGGCACCGGAAAGGTGAATTTTCACTTTACTTTTTTTTATAGACTCAAGTATAAGCTGAGTTTGAGTTTTTCAGCACATTTTTTGTGCTGAAAAACTAGGCTCGAGTATATATTTTTCTTGTTGGATAGAAAGTCAATGACATAGTTCCTATATCGGTCAAGAATGTGTCTGTCATGTTCAAGATGATGAGTATTCCTAATACATGGTGAGCTTAAACAACTACCCTAGAAATCTTTTTAGAGAAGATGTTGGTTCTCTTAAATTAGATCCTATCAACAGGTTCTACCCAATTAAACACCCTTAGATAGGGTATGAAATGTCGATTTTAGAATTTTCTAGAACTCTAACCTATTTACCGAAAAACAAATGTATCCAAAATCAGACAAATATCTGACCCTTTGTACCTCATTTTCACAAGAGATAAGTCAAGTTTAGTGACTGTAGGAGTAGTGTCACACCAAAAGCCATTATCTTCTGCTATATGGTTCCCCGAAACATGTTTTTTTTGTCATAAAGATAAGGACCTCGTCTTTCAGATTACATCAGGCCTATGTCTCTGTGAGCTACAGAACCAGGAATACATACTCAGATGTAAATGGAAGCTGCAGATACAGATCCAGTTCCTGTCTATTTTTTTCCTGCACGTGTGTATAAAATGCTTGTTTTTAGGTACTATAGAACCAAAGACAGGGGCATCTGAAGTGACACTACTCCTGAACACTAAACTTGACTTGTCTCATGAGAAAATGGGATGAGACAAGTCATATTTGCCTGACTTTAGGGCAGATTTTGTATAGGTAATTTCACATGAAGAAGGTAATTCTAGAAAGCATATTTTTATTCCCTACCTCAGGTTAGTAGTTTAGTGGAGTAAACCCTACAAGGATATGGTTTTTAGGACAGATTTTAGTATATTGGTTCCTGTTGATCCATAAGTTTTGTGTCTGCAGGTCCTCAGGGGCTCTTGGTATTGTGATGTTATACAGAACTTAGTACATAGAGTAGTGTGGGACAGGACTGCCATAACCTCTCACGACTAATTTACACCAATCTAGTAATCTCTTTGCAAAAAGTTGTACTGTGGTCATATGTCACATTCTGATCTGGTGTTTCTTGTATATAAAGATTGTTCTCTGATTATTATACAGATGTATTTTCATGACAACAGCAAAGATAATCCACTTCTAGAGATTTATTGTAGTAATGGAAGCTTATTTGGTTCGTGAATATGTTAAACGGGGTTGTGTGAAGATCTAAACAGGTGACAAGTGTCTAATCCGTGGGGTCCAGCTATTGGGACACTCTCCGAGTACAGGAATCTGTCTCCCCCTATTTCAATAATCGGTGTCGGACTGGGATACCTTGGGCTCATCAGTAAAATCTGATCTAGGGGCCAACCACAGCTATAAATATGTTACATAATCTATCATATAAATACATAATATATACATAATATATACATAAATACATAATATATCATATAAATACATAGGATAGTTGAGATGCTCTATGCTAAATATATGTATAAATATACAGAGAGGGTACCTTGTCCAACACTACTTATGCAGGGCCTGGCGGCACACCTAACTCAGGTGCCCACCGGTGGATCCACCTGTTCACCAGTGGGACAGTCCGAGCCTGTCAATAATGTATAGCATTATCACTACAGGCACCGTAGCTCTCTCTAGCAGTCCAATTGAAAATAATGTATCACCCCACTTTATACAAATGGGGGGCCCAAGGCAGCTCCTTTAAAATGGTTCTTCACTGGTTCTGCAACTTCGCAGCTGTGAATATACATATAGAAGGAATATATCTTAATATACTACTTTTCAAACTCCTGCTAATACTTGTAATTCTCTAGAGATTGCTGTGGAGGCTATTATGTGGCTCTAATAGGCTGCACATATTATGTACCATACAGGGGCGTAACTTGAGAGGGTGCAGAGGGTACGGTCGCACCTGGGCCCAAGAGGCTTAGGGGGCCCATCACTTTTCAGTTTCCCATATGAGAAGACTAGTACTATATACATACATTATAGTCGGGGGCCTGGCACAGACTTCGCACTGGGGCCCTTCAGCTTCTAGTTACACCACTGATGCTAACAGTTGACACAAGGTGGGTGTGAGTCTGGTATAATAATTTGATATCATTCTTTTCTGCTGTCCTTTGTTATTGCATTGCTTCCTATGATTATAAAGCTCAGCAGAAGATGTTGGTAGAGATGAGCGAGTATACTCGTCCGAGCTTGATGCTCGTTCGAGTATTAAGGTACTCGAAACGGCTCGTTGCTCGGACGAGTATTTCCCCTGCTCGAGATCGAGCATTTAATTAAAAAAACACAGTGAAGAACAGTGAAGAATAGAATAAAAACAGTGAACACAGGATCATTTAAGTGAAAAAGACAGTGAAGAATAGATTACAGATGTTCGGCACATCTGCTTACTTGTCGGAAGATACGCGCGGAACGGCAGCAGGGAGACATCAAGCAGCACGGGGAGACATCGGGCAGCACGGGGAGACATCGGGCAGCACGGGGGAGACATCAAGCAGCACGGGGAGACATCGGGCAGCACGGGGCAGACATCGGGCAGCACGGGGCAGACATCGGGCAGCACGGGGGAGACATCGGGCAGCACGGGGGAGACATCGGGCAGCACGGGGGAGACATCGGGCAGCACGGGGGGAGACTTCAGTGGAAGAATGAGGAGCGGATCCCGGGACAGCGTATCAGACAAGTAAGCAGATGTGCCGAACATCTGTAATCTATTCTTCACTGTCTTTTTCACTTAAATGATCCTGTGTTCACTGTTTTTATTCTATTCTTCACTGTTCTTCACATCTGTTAACTTGTCGGGAGATAATATACGCGCGGAACAGTGAAGAATAGATTGCAGATGTTTGCAAACATCTTATCACTTATCAGAAGACATTCTTTTTCAATTAAATAACACATTTTATTCCTGAACCATGGTCCCTTTGAAAAATGCTTGAGTCTCCCATTGACTTCAATGGGGCTCGTTATTCGAGACGAGCACTCGAGCATCTGGAAAAGTTCGTCTCGAATAATGAGTACCCGAGCATTTTAGTGCTCGCTCATCTCTAGATGTTGGTGCTAAATTGAATCAATGAGTTTTATATAAGGGTATTATGGCTCCCTATAGGATCGAGATGTAGGACTCAATCAGTTTATGAAAAATATTTCTACGGTCTCAGAGGACAGATGGTGATTCTGCTATAGGTATGGATAGACATACATGGGGGAGATTTATCATAAGTCTCTTGGAGCAGGACTGTTCTAGTTCCCCATGGCAGCCAATCAGAGTTCAGCTTTCATTTTCCCACAGCTGTTTATAAAATTAAAGCTGAGCTCTGATTGGTTTCCATGGGCAACTAGAACAGTTTTACCTCAGAAACTTGATGATTAAACCTCCCCAATACAGTATGTATATGGCGCATGTGCTTAATTGCAGCTTATGACAAAATATGTCCCAATTTTGTTGCAAAATGACTAAAGAGTCCAAACGCCACCTGTATCAATAAAGAAAAACTGCTAAGATACATCTGACCAGCTGAAAAGCCAAGAAAAAACCAGTACCTTTGAAAACCTCACCTTTAAAGGGCATCTACCACCAGGATGAAAGATTGTAAACCAAGCACACTGACATTCAATCGTGTGCCCCCTCTAGCAGGATCAATGCTTCTTTAAGCTTTCTGTGCCCTTGCTTTAAGAAAAAAAATATGCAAATGAGCCTGAGAGGCTTCAGGCTCCATTAACACCTATGGAACCTGTAGCCCCTCAGGCTCATTTCCATAATTTTAAAAACCTTTTTTTTGTAAAAACCAAGGCATAATAAGCATAAAGAAGGGCAGATCCTGCCAGAGGGGGGCAGACACCAGTATATCAGTGCGCTTGGTTTACAACCCTTCATCCTGCTGGTAGATGTCCTTTAATGTGGCCTCATATCTACAGTACATTCCTGCACCCTATATTTTCTGGCACCCACGTGACCTGGTCTCCAGGGCAACTCACCGCAAAAACAGGCCATTCGCAGTAAACCACATGTCCACTGATGATCAGATATATACGGTAGTCGTATTTCCTATCAAAGTCAATGGGACATTTTTTAGACGTAAAAAAACTTCTGGTGACTGTTTCTGCGTCTATAAAACCTGTTGTGTGTATGTAATCCACAAAATATACTGGCAAACTTTTATCATGTACCGATATTAATTGAGCGCTTCTTGCTCACCTCCTTTGGTTCCTCTCTGCCACCCATTGGTTTGAAGCCTGAGTCCATTTAGAGTATGTCGCCATGCCACTCTCTAGCCTGCCGCTGCCTCTGCATGCCGTCCCCTATAGTGTCAGGGTCAATTATTGGATTTTTGTAGATGCTATCTAGCTTCATTCTGTCCTCGTTCATGCCGATGCTGTTGCCCATAATTTTGGCATAATGGTGCGTTTAAGCATCCTCAGAGGCATCCATGCATGCTGCCCCTGCTGTTTCCTGTCCATTTACCGTTATTCGAGACGAGCACTCGAGCATCGGGAAAAGTTCGTCTCGAATAACGAGTACCCGAGCATTTTAGTGTTCGCTCATCTCTAACAATAACGTTATAATTTTTTTTTTTTTATTTGCAGCTAGTACCATATTGTGAGGAATTTGCTCGAATAACGAGTACCCGAGCATTTTAGTGTTCGCTCATCTCTAATACAGACCTATGTGTCTCCATAGTAACAGACTGCACGTAGTCTGATCAGTCAGTTACAATTCCGTTTATACGTCCTCTATAGTATGTGAACCTACCAGATATGTGTTGGAAAAAGGAAATGAAAGGAAGGAAGCATCTTTGCAGGATCAGACTATATAGGACTAGTTTCTAGTCTGTAACCAAGAGCTTTAAAGGAAAATCTACCATCAAAATCATACATGATAAACCAGTAACACTCATTGATCAAAGAACTGTAGTAATCTTTGTTATCCATTTCCTCCTTTATTGTAAAATCAACTTTTAAATGATATGCTAATGTGCCTGAAGGGCTCTGGGGTGTTACCAGATCCCCTCCATGATGCCGATTCACAGGCTGTTACAGTGTGCAAGAAGAATTCCTCTCCTTCCCACTGTAAATTGAAACTTCCTCTGCTGCTGTGTGATTAGGCAGTGGGCGGGGAAAGTGCTGAGAGAGCAAAGGGAGACAGTGTAACAGCCTGTTAAGCTGCAGCACAGAGGGGCTCTTGTAATGTCTCCCCGAAGCCCTTCTGGCTCTTTAGCAAATTTTAAAAGTTGATTATAGGAGGAAGGAGGCCATGGATAACAAATATAAGGAATAACCGCAGTCATGGTGACTGGATCTATGAGTAATGTCCCTGGTTTATCATAATGGATTTGGATGGTAGATTTCCTTTTAAAACTAAAGAAAATGAACGCAGAGATTGACGTGGCCTTTAAGAGTATATGCTCCAGTGCACATTCTTCTCCCAGCGTACGGTCTGGTCCACAAAGCTGCTGTGCAGATTCCTAGGGTTGGTTTATCTGTGTCACAGGGCATCAAATATCTTCCATCCAGATTTCTTCTTTTATTATAAGGATTTTCAGGTTTTATTAAAACTTTGAACCAAGGAGTTGACTCATTGACAAGATCTACCCAAAACTTTCTGCACCACTGCCAGGCATCCATCCGCATAGTCTGCAGTGTTTATGTATAGTTATTCATTTTATGATTATATCAATAATATATTGATTTTGATGCAATATGAATTCTATGGGGTTTTATCACCGGACGCAGGATCTTTAGAAAGCAATTATTAGACTAATCTTAGTGTCAGCCGTGGACTGAGGAGGGAGAAAATCAACCAAAAGTCTTCTCAATCTAGTTATAGTTATATAAATGACACTTTTCATCTATGGATACAAGTGTACTTTATGTTCTTCTTAACAGTAAACTAGTGTCTGGATTGGTACATGCACCCATGGGGCTATTCTCCTTGACTTTTCACCTATGCTATAAAATTGAGAGTCAAAAAATCACACACAGCTTTCATGTGGAATCCATATTTGAGATTATTTGCAACATATATGCCAAAAAATACCCAGGTGATACCAAGGTGATATACTGCTGGACCCCCAGTGATCTAACGCTCATAGGGGAGAATAGTATCACTGAGAGGAGGTTGGGCTCCTCAGAACTGATACTGTTCTTTATTGTATTTTAGTACAGTATTAATCCTGAATTGTCCATAATCCTTAGTGATAATATTTGCTACTTTAAGGGTGTTAATAACAGCAATGTTTTTCTAAGTTAGACATTTGCCAATGGATCGTGAAATATCATTTATGTGGCACCCTTTAAGTTTAAAGGGATCATGTAGAATAGTATCACCTATCTGCAGATAGCTTTTTAAACACCCACATGTCATAAGGGCAGCATGGTGGCTCAGTGGTTAGCACTACAGTCTTGCAGCACTGGAGTCCTGGGCTCAAGTCCCATCCAGGTCAACATCTCCAAAGTGTTTGTATGTTCTCTCTGTGTTTGCGTGGGTTTCCTCTGGGTCCTCCGGTTTCCTCCCACACTTCAAAACATACTGGTTGGTTGTTTATATTGTGAGCCCCACTGGGGACAGGGACTGATTTGACATGCTGTGTAATCTGTGTGCGCTGTATAAATAAAGAATTATTATTAAAAAAGACCCCTATTCCCTTTTAAATGAACGGCCAATTGAGAAGGGAGGCGTATGAAGTGGTAGATGAGCCGGCGATCCACTGCTCTGTTCAATATCTATTCAGATGACAAAATCTCCAAGCAGTGTGCTTAGCCAAAATCTCTCTCTCATTGCATTTGGCACCAGGTTCAAGGAAGTTCTTATGTACAATTTTGCCATTTAGACACCAGATGATGTATATTCCTCCCAATGGAAACAGGTGTGAATTTGGCCAAAGTCATGTAACAAAAGTATCAAATAAACAAGAAACATAGTAAAGTAAATAAAGAATATCAGTGCAGTTTTACTTTTACAGCTATGGCAAATGTTTAAATCCTAAACCAGTTTGTAGTTGGCTATCTCTACCCCACTGTCAGACATGGCACAACTCTTCGGTATATGGGTCAGACATGAATGGAGTTGACACATCTTTACTATACAATGCAGTATAATACGAGTTGTGTAGATTGTAAGACGTGTACACTGTTTATTCCTCTGTTTTTCGTTGGTTCCCTGTAAGGTTTCATGGTCCCCACCATCAGTAAACACCAGCGGCGGTGCACACCTGTCTGCTGCACCGGGCTGATAGTCACTTTGATTTACAGTGTACACAGACACATAGGTGGGGACACAATGTATAATTATAGTCCAGGGCTGCAGTGTGAATATGAAGCGTGACAATGTTATGGGCAAAATATTATTATTACTGACAGTTTTTTGCATATTTACCCCCAAGAGGATAAGATGGAGGTCCCACCACCAAGAGATCCTATAATAAAAATAATAATAATTTTTTTTTATATAGCGCCTACAGATTACGCAGAGGTGTCAAATTGTCAAACCTAACAGTATGTTTTTGGAGTGTGGGAGGAAACCGGAGGAAACCCACACAAACACGGAGAGAACATACAAACTCTTTGCAGATGTTGACCTGTGTGGAATTCTAACCCAGTACCCCAACACTGCAAGGCTGTAGTGCTATCCAGTCAGCCACCATAATCCTATGTCCCTACATGACCACAGTGAACTTTATGCAGAGCAGTGCTCACACATGTATCCATACATTTATTACAGCCCAATTAGTCCTAAACATAGACCTACATTATACTATTTCTAAATTCCTCCAGGTCCTCATCCACCAGGCACATCATGGCAATGTCATCCTGACCTCATTAATATCACATATGCAGACAGGTCACTGTCTGTCATAAATTCATCACACCCATGTCCTGCTGCAGTCATTATCCTCTCCTAGGAATGGCCTGACCTATATTATTAATAGTAAATTGGTCACTGCTTTATAAGACATTAGGCTGGCTGCACAACATGTCTAGTCCATGGAAATGGACCCATGTGCTGGTCAGATCCCACAGACCAGGCACAGTGTGGTGGATGGGAGTCCTTGCATCATAGTGATATACACAATGCAAGGAGTCTCTGTCTGCAGGCCAAACAGGCAATGTAGGCTATAGACACCTGATCTTTGCTTTTGAATAGACTCCACCAGCCTTGGCTCTTGCTTGGCTCTTGACCACAATTGGGTTCTACCACCCTGTGTCATGATTTAACCCCTGTTTGTCTGCGTGTCAGCCAGTGCTATGGATTTCCTGTGGGAAAGTCCATATTTATTTTCTAGGAAAGAGGGGTTCTGCTTCTTATCCCCTGGTGGGATGGAGTTATATTTATATGTTGTTTGCTTTGCCTATGTCTAACCTTTGAAAGAATTTGACCCAATCTCTCTTCCAAGTTCAAATACATTTCCCATTCTTCTTCCTTCACTTTTCTGTTTGACTTTCTGCGTTACGGCATCTCAGTCATTTACTTCTCTGTATTTCCATGCGACCTTGAACTTCCCATTCTGTTAGTCGCAGTCTCCTTTCCGTGACTTCTTACGCTGCACTTCTCTTGTACTTATGACATTCCAGTAACTGGAGGGAGTTACGTCTTAGTAAATCCACGTGTCCCGGGAGTCAAACCAAACAAGTCCCAGCTGATGTAACTTTACATAGGACTGGAGCCGGTCCAATCCTTTAATCAGCCAAGAAAATGTCTTTAAAATTGGATTCTGACAGCAATAGTGGTGAAAGGATGAATAATGCTAAACGCTAGACGAATCGACTAAATCGTTTTCCGTGGAAAGAATTTCTATAATTCTTAGTAATAAAATTCCAAATGATGTTTTCCTAACGCCATTGGAATATTCCATCCTTGCTGCAGTGGAACAAAAAACTACTCCTTATACAAGCATGAGACCTATAATAGGATAAATATATTACTATATAATATATGCCGCCATAATTGTATATAGCAATATCCATGTGTATTCTTACACTGATGGTTTCCACTTTGATACCAGATTCATCATGGATTATTCCCTGTGCATTTCCTTCCTAAAACTTTGGTCGTTTGGATGGAGTGAATTATTTCTAATATTATCTGAAGAGGGTTGCCCTAATGATAAGTCTGTGAAAATATGTGTAGTGGCCCACAGAGGGGACCCTACTAAAGCTACTTTGAGTAACCCCTGTAATGTTGCTTAATGGAGACTGGACATCTCCATCCTTGCTGCAAGCTAGTTCACTAACTTAGTATCTAAAACCCCTGTATTTAGAAAACAATATTGTCATCTACTTTCTGTATTTGTATTTAATGTTTGTTAATTATCATATTTCAATATGTTTGTTTTGTGTTTATTGTTTGATGTCACCTGGTAGAAAGCAGGCTGTATAATTGTCTGGCAGATCAGAAATATCTGGAAGGGTAAATCATAAAAATTAATTTAAAAAGGGGATCTGTCCTATTTCTGGGTGTAGAGAGGGTGAAAGTTTAGTAGGGGAATTAGAGACGAGAGAGTGGTGTGATATAGCATAGATGACAGGGTTATGTAGAAAAGAGAAAATCACAGCTCTGATGCTGCAGAGCTAAAGAAGACTGTTCCAGCCCAGGGGTTAAGGAGATATTCTGATCAGTACCATAGCCACATTTTTAGCTAGCTTTACCTCAGCCTAGCCTGCTACCAGTGACGATTCTACACTACTGTTATCCTGCTGTTTTAATAACTGTAAGTTGGATTTGCCTTGTGTACATTGGATCGCCACTAAATATCATGGGCCTCGTCTTTAACACCTTATCAGATATAAAGGGTATCTTTACAGCCATGCAGTCCCCTTCTTACATGTGTGGGAAGAGAGTTATCTGCCACGATAGGGCCATCAAGACAACCCAGCCAGGCATCAGCACTGATACCACTCGCCTCTGGACTGTTTCCTATTACAATGTTTTTGAGTGGAGGGCGCACAAACAAGACCGGGTGATGGTTCCAAGAGAGTATTTTCTTTTTATTTAAATCATCGAAGTACACAGTAAGAAACACAACTCGTTTCGGGGAACTGTGGTCCCCTTTTTCAAGTGGATTAGGAGATCAAACGCTGGAGTGGATGAGAGAATCTCCAGTGTGTGCCCACTGGAAAGAAAATACTCTCTTGGAACCATCACCCGGTCTTGTTTGTGCGCCCTCCACTCTGGACTTCACTGCAGCTATTCTCTGACTCCAGCCGACCTAGCATCTCGTGCCTGGATACACCAAAGACGCCGGCAGCACCTCGACCACAAAAAAACTCTACATGCCAATACAAGAGTTGTGCCTTATGTTAAAGCACAACTCATCCAGGTAAGCGACTGTCCAACTACGTCACATACCTTAAACCAAACGATATCACCCTATGAGCGCTGTTATATTCCTTGTCTGCTATCCTTCCAAAGATCAGAAGTAGAATCTGCATGTAAAAAATTCTTAAATTTTTTATGATAATATAATGTGTGATATGGACTTACACTTCATGTCTGTGTTACAGAGACAACATCTCCCATCTGTGCTAAGGACATCTCTGATGTGTTGATGAGAGAATTTGCCTTCCTCTCAGGTAACCTCTCCATCCTCTCCCTCCTCTCCATCCTCTCCATCCTCTCCATCCTCTCTATCCTCTCTATCCTCTCCATCCTCTCTGTCTTCTCCATCCTCTCCAATCTCTCCATCCTCTCCCTCCTCTCCATCTTCTCCATCCTCTCCATCCTCTCTATCCTCTCCATCCTCTCTATCCTCTCCATCCTCTCTGTCTTCTCCATCCTCTCCCTCCTCTCCATCCTCTCCAATCTCTCCATCCTCTCTAATCTCTCCATCCTCTCTAATCTCTCCATCCTCTCCAATCTCTCCCTCCTCTCCGTCCTCTCCGTTCTCTCCATCCTCTCCGTCCTCTCCATCCTCTCCGTCTTCTCCATCCTCCCTCTTATCGTGTAATTAAATCCTCAGCATGAACTTGTGGACTGTTTGGCAAAGTGATACCCTGATATCTCTCCCTTCTCTCCGTTCTCTCCGTTCTCTCTGTCCTCTCCATCCTCTCCATCCTCTCCGTCCTCTCTGTCCTCTCTGTCCTCTCTGTCCTCTCCGTCCTCTCTGCCCTCTCCATCCTCTCTGTCCTCTCCTTCCTCTCCGTCCTCTCCATCCTCTCTGTCCTCTCCATCCTCTCTGTCCTTTCCATCCTCTCTGTCCTCTCATTCTCTGCCTCTCACCTCTTGTCCTCTCCATATCTCTCTGTCCTCTCCATCTTTGCCCTCTCATCCTCTCTGTCCTCTCCTTCCTCTCCGTCCTCTCCATCCTCTCTGTCCTCTCCTTCCTGTCCGTCCTCTCCATCTCTCTGTCCTCTCCTTCCTCTCCGTCCTCTCTCCTCTCCGTCCTCTCCATCCTCTCTGTCCTCTCCATCCTCTCCGTCCTCTCCATCCTCTCCTTCCTCTCCGTCCTCCCTCTTATCGTGTAATTAAATCCTCAGCATGAACTTGTGGACTGTTTGGCAAAGTGATACCCTGCATATTATCCTGTAGTCTGTAATGCCACACAAGTGTACTTAATAAAACATTATGGGGATTTAGAAGATATAAGGTTTCTCTGGGGAGATAATGAAGTCACGGATCGTTTATGGCTTTGCTGCTTGTAAATATTTTCTTTTGTATAGGAATAAAATAAGAAATGCAGATAGAAAATGTTGCAGTCATTTTGTGATCTCTCATGGTATCATAGCATCCATCATGAAGTCCTGGATTCCAGAATAAGAGGGGGAATAGAAAAGGGGGTCAAAATAAGAAGGGAAGGGGATCACAATAAGAGGTGAAGCAAAGAGGGATGCACAATAAGATAGGAAGCAGTCAAGAGGGCACAATGAGAGGGGAGGGGAATGGATAGGGGGACAAGAAGCAGAAAAGGAGGCACAATAAGAGGGGGAGCAGAGAAAAAGGGCACAATAAAATAGGAATAATTCAAGAGGGCATAATGAGAGGGGAAGTGGAGAAGGGGGGCATAATAAGAGGGGTAGCAGAGAAAGGGAGAACAATAACTAAGAGAGCAGAGAAGGGGGGCACAATAAGAGGGGGAGCAGAGATGGGAGCCCAAATGAGAGGGGAAAAAAGAGGGGAACAACAATGATAGAGAGAGAATGGGGCATAATGAGAGGAGGAGGGGGATTTGGGCATTTTACAATGTCTGTAAATCATAATAAAGGGGGGAATTATACAGGGCAATTTATGTAGGTATTATACTGTGTGGGAATACTAGGGGGTGGGATAAGGGGCAAGGCACATAGCTTGGTCTATTGTGCAAAAAAAATTAAAAAATGTGCGCCACTCTTTTTATCCCTTTTTCTTCAGCCCAAACGTTGTGAAGTATGAAACATGTCAGGATCTGTTTTTATCATTATTGACCAATTTTGACATTGTGTCGGATTCTTCGGCATAAAATTAGGTCAATATGTTGGCCATGTTTCCACCCGGACTGAACAATACATCGCGGTCATCCTATGCTGCTGGGAGTAACCGTCTCTCCAAGCACAGCTGTAACTGAAGTCAGGGGCTCTCAGCAGCAGTGACTATTATCCTGTGGGTTCTGGCTGAGAAATATGAATGAGCACTTAATGACTGAATAACATGGTCACACTGGACTAGACCCACGCATTTCAAATCGGCTGGTTGCTGTTCATGGTGTAAAAAGGTCTAGTCCAGTGTGACCATGACATTTGTACAGCTTGTTAAACTATTATAAAAATAAAGTTTTGATGTTTTATGGAAGTGCTGCAGCTCCTGCAACATCTTTTCTAGGTTTCACTGTCTCACCCTGCTCCCTCAGCACTGCCCTTCCCTCTGCCTGCTGTAATCTTGCACAGTAGGAGGTGGAGGTGCTCCTGCACAGTGTAACAGCTTGTGAAGCTACAGCACCGAGGGGCTCTGACAACACCCCCAGAGCCCTTCTGGCTCATTAGAATAATTTTAAAAGTTGATTTTAGAAAAAAAACAAGATCAAGCTGTCAATTTGTTATTATTATACATAATGAAACTACACAGAAAATTTCAATGGATTATTTAATGGATTATTTAAAGGGAACCTACCACCACGAATCTACCTATAAAGGTAGATCGGGTGGTAGGTGGATTTAAGGGACGTGAGGATAGCTCTTTTTAGAGCTAATCCTCACGTCCCCGCTAACTTTTGGGAAACTTTATTGAGCGAATATAAATAAATAAATTTCGTTATGCGGCTACTGGGGCGTGGAGTAGCCGAGCACGAGGCTACACAGCGCGGCTACTCCACGCCCCAGTAGCCACATTACTCCTCCTACCCTGTTGTGTTGCATGCGCAGTAGCCGGCTTGTCGGACGAGGGCGCGCAGCTACGAGGAGCTGCGCGCCGCACGCAACCGGGTAGGAGGAGTAATGTGGCTACTGGGGCGTGGAGTAGCCGCGATTGGTAGCCTCGTGCTCGGCTACTCCACACCCCGGTAGCCGCATAACGAAATTTACATATTCGCTCAATAAAGTGTACCAAAAGTTAGCGGGGACGTGAGGATTAGCTCTAAAATTAGCTATCCTCACGTCCCTTACATCCACCTACCACCCGATCTACCTTTATAGGTAGATTCGTGGTGGTAGGTTCTCTTTAAGGTTAAATAAAGTTTTTCTACTATATCTCTCTGTATATACTATATGTAAAGGATGTTTTTTGTTTTTCAATAATGGTGTCTTGCTGATAGGTCACATGACTATTCCCATTTATTTTGTACAGGTGGTCGGGGAAGGGATAACAACTGGATCATCACGCTTCCGGAGAACGCCGAATTCCACGAAGTCCCGGATAACGTCCTAAAGACTGTGCTGTCATATTTAACTTCCATTCCAAGGTACGGCTCCTATCTGATAGCCCTAAGCCGGACAGTAAACACGGCTTCTAAATGTCAGCTCTACCTTTCAGGGGGTTTAGTGTTACATTGAAAGGTCAAACAGTGAAATAATATGAATTGTCCTTCAGAAGTCCGTGTCTTGTGCTTTACATATGAGTCCTATGGGGCAACTCCGCCCTAGGATAACATTGACTAAGTTGTCAGCAAATGAAAAGTCCAACTTCTTTGTGATATGTCTATTAATTTTTTATACTTATTTTTAACCTCTGGTGCTCCCTGCCGGCTGGATGCTATTTATGGACCTCGCTGCTTTTCATGGATCCTATTATGACTTTACTTTTACTTGAATCATAACCTGAACACATATTTACATAGAACATTGTGACCCATTAACAAGATCACCGTCCTCTTCAGAATACTGATAATCAAATCAAGTTCATTTATTTTAGTGAATTTATAAATTCGGATTGTCTCTTAAGTACAGAGGACATATCCTCACACTGCTGTGCATCAAGCTGCTTCACTGCTCGGAGTAAAAAACTAGCATTCTCCTATCCGAATAACAGAGGAAAGGGAGTGAGTGTACAGTGTGCACAGAGCTCAGAGCACAGCAGTGTCAGGATATGTGCTCAGTGCAGCTAGGAAGCTACAATCATAAATCCGTCTGTAAATATATAATAAATACATTATAAACTGTAGTAAATGTTATAATACTAAAGTGATTTTTGGAATGTGTCTTACTCGTATATATTTAATTGAGTCCAATATGTGCATCAAAATACATTAAAAATTAAAGGGGTTTTCCCAAGAAACAAGTTAGATTTATTCACAGGATAGGGCGTAACTTGGTAATAGGTAGTGGCCTCAGTGATGATAACAGATGACAAGATCGGGAGGTATCTCTGTCGGACCCCAATTCCCCCCCCCCACTCACAGAAATGAGCAGAGCAGCCGGTGGTGCATGTCCGGGTTGCCCCGTTTAACTCTATAGAGCTGAAGGAAATTGCCGAGTACGGCGCTCGGTAACCTCCGTCATTTCCATAGAGATATATGGAGCAGTCTGCCATGCACGACCGGTTGCTTCGCTCATCTCGGGAAGTAAGAGGGTTTGGCGGAGGTACCTTGGACCCCATCAAATTTCCCGTTCTCGCGCGTTGTAGTGGTCTCATCACTGACACCCCTACCGATCAGCAAGTTAGGTCATATTTCGTGGGAAACCCCCTTTACGAATGATCTTCCAGGAATTTCCAAAAGCAAATGTATAAAAATGTGAACTTTTGCAAAAATGAACACTGGCCAATCTGTAAGATTTTATGTGTATTACACTGAGTTTATGGGATTATAAGCAGTAACATTGCTCTTTATCGCCATCTGGTGACTATAGATGGTATTGTTATACTTTATTATTGCTTATTTCTAGTGTACGTATTTGTATATTTATGCAGTAAATATTTGCATTTGTTTAAACACTAAGTAAAAAGTCGTGTTTTTAAAATTTCTTTTAGTAAAGAAGAAGACGATATTAAATTTATCGTTGTGTTGGACAGAAGGTTGGATACATGGACGTCAGTAAAATTAAGTCTTCAGAAATTATCAGTAAGTTCTAACCGTATTATCATTCGTGAATATATAAAATATGTGTTGAAAACTTCAAAATGATAATTTAGTACAAAAGATCTGGAATCAGACTCTCCTGTGATGGTTGCTTGGATCTATCCGGGTACCTGTCCTTCTATAAGCTGTGTTACCCCATTACACACTAAACTGCATCGCTCATTGAGCCGCCATTTCTTCACTTTACTTCCAATAAAATATTTCAATGAGATTTAATAGTGAAATTTGTCTTCTAACAATTGATAAATCTCCTATTTATTTCTATACTGAATGACCAGACAAGAAGAGCTATAACTTTAGTATATATCTATAGAGATATAGCTTATGTCATCTTTATGGCTCCTGGGTGATTGCTCCCCCATGGTTGGGGAAGGTGTTTTTGCTCCCCCTCCATGTCACCTCATCAAAGCCTCCCTGAACAGCGCTCCCTAGGGGATGAGTGGGTTAGTGCAGTGGCTCTCTGGAAGCAAAGAGTATTGTGGCATTTCTGGCAATTACTGCTCGTGGTGACGTTTTAAGAGGAAAACATGGTAAGGAATATTACATCTGCCCTTCCTAATGGATCTCATTCAAGTTTGAGAGTAATTAAGAGTGATTCTAAAAATGTATATTGGATTAAATGGAATTTTGTTTCTACAGTTGATAGGAGATTTATATAATAATATTAATTATTACACATAAAGACTCATAAATCACCCAATAACAAAATACTGCAAAATATTACCTTCCCCATCTATAGTACTAGTCATTCCTCAATGTCCCCTGGTTTGGGTACATTCCCTAAGTATTCCCCCTCCTCCAGCCTGAGAATGTGAAGCTCCAAATCCCTTCCCATAACATGAAGTACAAGCAGTCCCCTTAGGGGAGATATATAAGATTGGTTTGTTCTTAAGCTAAATTTGTATGTAAGTCAGAACAGGTATATTTTGTATATGTACCATATAATTCCAGTCAAGAGAAAAAGTTGCCCCTGTTAAATTGTGGGTGATCATTTGAACAAGTAATAACACAAAATCTTAATTGCAGACACCTCTAATAGCTTTTAAAGTTGATCATTGCAGCCTGGGGAGTAAAGTGCAGTAAATTATCATCATCCAGAAGTCTGTCTGTAACTAGGGGTTGTCTGTAAGTAGGATGTTCTTAATTCTCAGGTTAAACTGTTATGAAACCCATTTTGTCCTTTCATTTACACTTCCAACTCTGGTATAGACCACTGTTCAGACTACAGGTTTTCATCTGTAAGAGATTCCATTGATACTCTAAGACACATAGATGTCATAATCACTGGAGTTTTTGTGCGGAAATCATTTAGATTGGCCTTTTGAACGCCAGTCTTAAAGTTCCCCGGCGCCCGTACCTACTAAGAAGCTCCGCCTCTTATACGTATATCTTATATGGAAATATGGGCACAAACTCTGCCAGATCAGAACTGGTTTTTGCCATAATCTCAATCGATTTTCTGGCAGAGACTATAGGAAATGTGGCAGGTGTTCACACCCCAACCCGCCCCCTGTCAGCCCCACACCCCACCCTGAAGCACCCAAAGTGGTATACAAGTTGGGGAAACAGAAAAACTGGTGGGGAGGTGGAAATTCTTTGCGGTCTCAACCATAAAACTTGAGGATAATGAATTATGAATCTCCCCCTATACTGATAAGATTACATTCATTGAGATGTGCTGCCATACCCATGGTCCTCCATCTATATCTTACATAGATTATATATAGAATACAACATAATAGAAAGTTTTCAAAATATGAAAACCTGTATTGCTTACAGACCCTCACCTAAAGGGTAAATGACTCTTAAAGGGAACCTGTCACCAGGGAACCCCACACATTACCTTTTAGATGTGTGTGTACATGTTCCGCTGATACCTCTATCCTTGGGATTAGAGCCACTATTAAAAAATTACTTTTTTATGTCCTCTGTTCCAGTCATAAAGGAGGGGGGCTGCTGTATACAGTTTGTATAACCCACCTCCTCACTGATGATGACACTGCTTACCAGGCCCCCTCATGATTATGAAAGACATGTGACTTTCTGAAGACAATTCCTGAAGGCAGCATGATCTTGATTTCTCTTCATGTAGCCAGGTCTCTCTCAGCCCCCACCTTTCTGGGGGAGTGGCTCATAATGTAGCAGGTCTGAGTCACACAACCACCATTTGCGTGAGTCTCTTTCTGTCAAAGTTCCAGCAAGAGATTATGTACATCTTCCTACTGCCCCTGAAGGTGAAAGTTTAGGAGCTGTATGTGTCTGTAGTTGAATATTATCAGACAGTGCCTAGTACTAGTTCCATAAGGCAACCTTTTTGTAGCAGTGGGGGATCACAACTATATTACTCCTTGGAGTGGATGAGGCTAGGACAGCTCTTTATGCATCTAATTACAAAATTCTACATCGGACAGGGCCTGATGTAGAGTTGTCCAATCTCACAGACGTACACCAGCTATACTAAGAGGCGGTGGTGGGTTTGAAAGCAAGAACTGGTCCCTGATTGGTTCCCCGGCGTGTTAACTCCCCCCACCCCCATTTTTTTTCACTTTAGGATAGACTTTTAGGGGTGATTTACGTAACCCAGAAACTTCAAATGACGAAATACCAATGCACAACATTCAACTCATCACAAAATATGATATGTAATGTTGTGACATAAATTGTGGTGTTAATGATTATATATTTGAAGTAACTATTATCAGAAATAGCACAACAAATGAAGACACAAATAGATTCCAAAAATGTAAAATAAAAAAGTTCAGACTGAATGCTGCTTTCAATATCCTATTCTATGTTTCTATATTCTATACTTTGTTTCTATATTCTATACTTTGTTGGTGGTACGGATCGTACAGTTAAAAAAAAAATCTTTAAACCAAGTTGCCAGTGAAACAAATGTACTAAAAAAAGTTAAAAAAATATGTAGACAACGACCCCCCTAGAATGTACCTGACACTGCGTCCTGTTTATTGTCCGGCACATTCACTGGGAGGGGTGATCATCCTTAAATAATGCGTAGATCCCTCCCCCCTTGTATCAGCCTCACAATAATAACTACTTTTTTTTTTTTTAACCCCTCTGGTAAAATCTTAACCCAGATAAACAGTGCGGGTGGTTGAGGAAAATGAAAACTACCAAAATTATAAAAATATAATTTTAGAATTTATCTCTCCCAAATTGTACATTATTAAATTTATAGACTTCTCCCTAAATAATACAAATACAAACTTTTACTAAGTTCCTAAATGATAAGATGATCCTTATCCTCCTTAATTTTCCCTGAAAGACAAAAATAACAAAACATTAATACCATAACATGTGAAGACTCTTCTTTCCTTTTACCCATCTTTGTAGTATATGTGGTTTCATTTGTAACATATGTCTAATATCAGACACAACACTTCCATTTGGGCCCTCATCACATTGGGGGTCATTTACTGAGGGCCCGATTCGCGTTTTCCCGATGTGTTACCCGAATATTTCTGATTTGCGCCGATTTCCCCTGAATTGCCCCGGCATTTTGGCGCACGCGATCGGATTGTGGCGCATCGGCGCTGGCATGCCGCGACGGAAATCGGGGGGCGTGGCCGAACGAAAACCTGATTGATTCGGAAAAACCGCCGCAATTTAAAAAAAAAAAATCTGTCGCGGAGCTTGCACTTACCTTCACTCAGCCCGGCTCGGTGAACTCCAGCGCGTTCCGATGCTTTTCAGAGCAGCAGCGCCATCTGGTGGATGGCGGAGGAACTACCTTAGTGAATCCCGGCCGGACGCGAATCCACCGCAGAGAACGCGCCGCTGGATCGCGAATGGACCGGGTAAGTAAATCTGCCCCATTATATGGAACCTTCCTCATCCTCACTTAGAATTATAATGAAAGGAAGGTGTCAGGCTTAGAGGTTGTGGATCCTTTGAACCACTGCGGACAATGACACAAGCCACTACCTGGGCCCGGAGTTTAAGTGGCTCCCAGTTTTCACCAGAGACTTGGGAGCGAGGACAGGTATATGGCGCTGGTGCTGTGCCTGCGGGTGGCGAGGGGCATGGGTGAGCCTGCGACCCACGATATGGGTCGCGGGACCAACCTTGACACCTGTGACAGAAGGTTTAGTATCTTCATGTTTACATTGCAGATGATTATCTTTAACATATCCAGAAACCATTGTCTTATTTTCACAAAGTTTTAATATAGAAAGCTGGACCCATGCAGCACCCCAAAAATGTCTTTCTTCTACCTTCAGCCCTCACCCTTTCCCTCCTCTGATCATCCTCCATCTCCAGCCATCGGTTTCCTGATACAAGTAATCGCTTTCCACTGTCACAGCAGCAGCTTTTTTAGCAGGAAATCTGAATTCATAAATTATACTCCAAATATTATTTTTGCTCCCTTTTACTGTGATGCAACTATGTTTACTGCAGTGGCTAAAACAACAGTTTTTTTCACAAAAAAAAAATCCAAAACTGTATGTGTGCACTAAGATCCAGAGATCACATAGTCGGCATGAGGATCTATTACAACTGAGAAAAACAAGAACCTGTTCACCACTGCAGGCAGCATGTTATAGAGCAGGAGGAGCTGAGCAGATTGTACATAGTGTCCTATCTGCAGGCAGAATATTATAGAGAAGAAAGAGCTGAGCAGATTTACATAGTGTTATATCTGCAGGCAGCATGTTATAGAGCAGGAGGAGCTGAGCATCAGTTCTTTATATCTATATTAGATGTAGTATACAACTTCCTATCTATATAACACACATCCCTCTGGATCTTGGTATAATGTTGTATCTCTTTTCCCGCTTCTCTGGGTCTCCTCCTCCTCCTCGCTGCTCTGTATGATAACCCGTTGTCTTTGGCAGAAGCCTCTCAGCCCCGTTCCTTCCGGCAGAGGTCAGTATGAATCCATCTGTCACTGAGTCTCCTATTATCTCCGCAGTATAAGACGCGGGACAAGTGTCTTCTCTCCAGTCCTCAGAAACCTTCAGCTCTGCTACAGGAAGGATATGGAGTCTCTTCCCCATCAAGATTTAAAAAAATTATTGTCAACCCTTTAAAACCCCCAAAAATTCTTGATCATGATGATGTAGCAGGTGAGTTTGTCGGCGCGAAGATCTCCCTAATTTCACTACTGTTTACATTCCAGTTTACAAAACTCAACCGTTAACACATTTGTTAGCACTGTGTTTACACAAATGCAAGTGTTAACAGTAACGAAATTAGGGAAATCTCCTCTCCTCAGCTCCTGTAATGTGTTTGAAAATGCAATGTGAACGGAACCAAAACATAGCGCCCCCCATTGTATAGAGGTCATGCTTGGCACTGCAAGTCAGTTCACTTGAAGGAGCCTTAACAAGGATTAGTGAGGGCAACATTATAGTTCTGGGATTAGGATTAGGATTATATATTTTCTAGAATAAATTAGTTTGAATGTATTTTATTATGGCAGATTTTATCGGTATTTTTCCACCAATTATCATCCAGTACAAAGATGTCCCCAATGTATCATGGACTTACTGTCTATTCTGTATTTTCCACCACCTTTACAGCCTCTGCCTGACATTGAGATTACTAAGGGTCCGAATTGCGTTTTCCAAATGTTTCCGTTTTGCGCCGAATTGCCCCGGGTTTTTGGCGCACGCGATCGGATTGTGACGCATCGGCGCCGGCTTGCATGCGACGAAAAACGGGGGCGTGGCCTTCGGAAAACCCGACGGATTCGGAAAAATCACGCTATTTTTTTAAAAAAGTGTCGCTTGACACAGGGGCGTAACTAGGAGAGGCTGGGCCCCATAGCAGATTTCTGCATGGGGCCCCCCTTCCCCTTCAAAAATATATACATATTTGTACCAACATGATTATAAAATCACATGCATTTACACAGTCATATATACACACATTTATATATTATACACACACTGGTGCACATTTACTAAGCACAGTGCAGTGTGTACTATGTGCAGTGTCCTGTGTAGTGTATACGAGGCTTCTGCACCATATAAAACAAGCAAATTAAAACTGATGTTTTCTGCGAGCCATCGCTCTTGCCTGTATTTACACTGTATGTGTAATGTCCGGCTGTGGATACCATGAAATGATTAATGAAGTTGTAGTTTTCCTCCTTGACCACTAGGTGTCAGCATGACAGACCAGAGACTGTGCTACTATATCGCTTTACAGTCTGCTGCAAAATGAAATGCGACTACCAATAGTAAGGGGGAAATGATGACAGATGAGTTTTCTCTTTACTGACTGCAGGATCAGGGGGTAGGGGGGGCTCTGTCTTTAATTTATCATAAAGAGCCCCACTGCTTTAATCCAATCTATTTACCCCACACAATACAGGGAGAGCGAAAACTGACAGAAGGAAGAACCTGTAAGCCCCCAGATATAATGGGGGTCATTCACGACCTGTTACCCGAATATTTCCTATTTGCGCCGATTTTCCCTGTATTGCCCCGGGATTTGGGCGCACACGATAAAATGGGGGGGGGGGGGGGGGAGGCGGGGCGTGGCCGAACGAAAACCCCATGGATTCGGAAAAACGTAGTATTTTTTTAAAAAAAGTGTCACAAGACTCCCGCTTACCTTCACCAGGAATAGGCCGGTGTACTTCAGTGCATTCCGGCGGCCTCGGCGGACTTCAGCGCAGCAGCGCCACCTGGTGGACGTCGGGGGAACTACCTTAGTAAATCCCGGCCGGACCCAAATCCGCCGCAGAGAACGCGCCGCTGGATCGCGAATGGGCCGGGTTAAGTAAATCTGCCCCAATGTATCATTTATAGCACTGGTCAGTCTATATGGGGAAGAGACACAATATGGGCCCCGGTCATGGACCAGACCTTCTTCCCCGCTGAAGGCCTGGAGGCCGTGTACTAAAGGTCATGTTCCTATGACATCCTGGGGTCTTCCCTTGTAAAATCTGAAAATTCTCTGTCCATCTAAATTTGGATAATCCTCCATCGTGAGACTGAATGAATTCAGGTACAATCGGCGCAAATCGGAAATATTCGGGTAACATGTCGGGAAAACGCGAATCGGGCCCTTAGTAAATGACCCCCATAAAGTTCTACACTCGTATACTCACACCCTTATACATACAAGTATACACTTATACACACACATTTATGCACTCATATACATTTATACACTAATACACACAGTATATACAAACTCATACAGTATACACATTATATACATATAATACATTTACAATACACACACACATATATATATATATATACATACATACACAAATACAGTATACACTGACCATATATACACATACATGCAGGATAAAAACACCATATACACACATACAGCAAATACACACACATTCAGTATATACAGCATACATACTTACCACATACAAAAACACACATCATATATATATATATATATGCACATATATTTAAATGTGCACATATATATGCTAATATAAATATATGCATGTAAAAATACAGTATTTGCTTCAATGCATTTATACACAGTATATACATGTATACATAGTAGATGCATATATACACATATACATAGGATTTACATATATATATATATCTACAGAATATGCATAAACAGTATATATATATATATATATATGTGTATACACGATGGGCCACATTTATCACTTGTTTTTTCTGTTGTTTTTGCGCCATTTTTGCGATTAAACGTCAAATTAGCCGCGCAGCTAAAATAACCACCTTTCCCTCATCTATCGTTCAATTCCAGATGTTTTGCTGCGCCTAATGATATTCATCACGTGCGACTTTTGCATTTAGGCGCAAAAACGGGCGCAAAAACACTCCAGCCCGAAGGTGGCGTTATCTGAGAAGAAAGCACTGAGCCCCTTTGCAGAAGAGCTAATTTCTAGCAGCAAAGCTAGACATCGGGCAGCACGGGGGACACAGACATCGGGCAGCACGGGGGAGACAGACATCGGGCAGCACGGGGAAGACTTCAGTGGAAGAAGAGGAGCGGATCCCGGGACAGCGTATCACCCCGACAAGTAAGCAGATGTGCAGAACATCTGTAATCTATTCTTCACTGTGTTTTTCACTGCGTTTTTCACTTAAATCATCCTGTGTTCACTGTTTTATTCTATTCTTCACTGTTCTTCACATCTGTTAACTTGTCGGGAGATAATATACGCACGGAACAGTGAAGAATAGATTGCAGATGTTTGCATACATCTGCTAACTTATCAGAAGACATTCTTTTTCAATTAAATAACACATTTTATTCCCGAACCATGGTCCCTTTGAAAAATGCTCGGGTCTCCCATTGACTTCAATGGGGCTCGTTATTCGAGACGAGCACTCGAGCATCTGGAAAAGTTTGTCTCGAATAACGAGCACCCGAGCATTTTAGTGCTCGCTCATCTCTAGTTATGACACTTCTTCCGGTGTCATGCTTGTGGGGACAAGTGTAGGGAATAGTCTCTTTTCGAAGAGTCTGTGGATCCTCTGGATCACCACAGGAGTTGATACTAGTCGCAACCTGGGACCAGAGTCTGAGTAGCACCTGGTCTTCGCCAGAGCCCACCGTAAAGTAGGATGGACTGGGTGTCACCAGGTCGATCCTCAGGTGCGACTAGTCCTGCGGTGGCAGTCAAGGTGGGATTCAGGAAACAGTCCAAGGTGGAGTGCAGAGGACAGTCCGTGCCCAGTGGGGGTACAACGCTGGAATGAACCCTGGAACCTCTCAGCAGGGACACGGAGCTGGCAGGAGCATATGGAGACACATGAGACACCAGGAGCATATGGGAACGCTGGAGACACAGGAGACACCAGGAGCATATGGAGACACAGGTGACACCAGGAGCATATGGGAACGCTAGAGACACAAGAGACACCAGGAGCATATGGGAACGCTAGAGACACAAGAGACACCAGGAGCATATGGAAAGGCTGGAAACACAAAGGAAGCGTAGTTACGCAGGATTGCTTTCTCCTCCTCAGGAACGGCTTAGGGAAGCCTGGTATGGAAACCATATGAGATACTAGAAGAAGATCCGGCGGAGAGTGAAGGGAGGTGCCGGATTATAAGGGCGAGCCGGATTAGCCAGCACCAATCCGTAGGACGCTGGCCCTTTAGGAGCGTGGATGAGGCCTGGTCGGGAAGCAAAAGCGTTGGAGAGGTGAGTCCGGGCCGGGGTTGCCGCGCCACATGGAAGGGCACAGGTGTAACCTCGTTCCATACCGAGGATCGCGGGTGCGGCCGTGACATCCAGCTTGTATGTGCAAAGCGTTGTAACATGAAATGGCCGTTGCTGATTTTGTGATGTCCTGTAAATCCTCACGTCCCATCGTAATATACTTACTTGTTCATGTAAGTTTACAAAATAAAGAAGAACATTGGACCTGTTATGGTGAGTGCCGATCCAACTACTGTTTTTATGGATTTTTAAAAAAATCTATCTTTCACACATTGATGCTTTGAAGTTTTCTTTAGAAATGTTGGCTCGTGATCAGGGGCGTAACTAGGAGTGGCTGGGCCCCATAGCAGATTTCTGCATGTGGCCCCCCTTCCCCTTAAAATATATATATATGGCAGGCACTCGTCGGGCGCGCTGGAGAGGAGGAGAGGTGAGCACAGCTCACCCCTCCCCTCTCCATAGAGAATAGAGCCGCATGGCCGTTCTTACGGCCATAGATAGAGCACGCTCTATCTCTTTTGCTCAAAACAGTATATATGTATACACAGTATATATACAATATATACACATATACACAGTATATACATATATACACACATATACACAGTACATATACACAGTATATACACATATACACAGTATATACACATATACACAGTATATATACAATATATACACAGTATATACATATATACACATATACACAGTATATGCACATATACACACGAGCAGGGGGGGGGGCGCGAGCAGGGGAGGGGAGGCCGAGCGGGGGAAGGGGGGGCAGAGTCTCAACTGTGCCGCCCTGCAGGGTGATGAGCAGGCAGGTCATGGAGATGAGGGGGGCGGGTTGGAGAGGTGGCTGGGGGGCTGGTCAAGGAGATGAGCAGGCAGGGATCCCGGAAAGAGGTGGATGGGCTCAGGAGACATGTGTAGATGCACAGAGAGGGAGGGGCCCGGGGGCACGATCCGGCAGGCACCCGGCACTGCATCCCCGGACCACTTACCCCAGGCCGTGGCAAAGCACTGCAGGGAGCGTGCATCCCCGGGCCCCTGAACCTCACGGGCTCCGTAGCAACCGCTACGGCTGCTACGGCGGTAGTTACGCCACTGCTCGTGATAAGTTATATATGTTTAAAAACTTTTCTTCGTGTTCAAGGGGAAGTTTTGGGATACTTTCAATACCAGAGCGCTGCTATTTCTAGGAAAACCTAAACTTCTTCTCTGTGGACATATTTTTCTTCCCCCAGATGCCTCCTGATAACACCCAATATGCTGCGTGTGGACAGTGAAGAGACCATTATAGTAGATGGACAGGGAGCGGAGTTTGAAGCGGACATCACAATCGAGGACTATCCCCGGAGTAAATTCATTTTAGCCAACAGCAAAGTCTCTGTGAATCACAAAAACAAGTTCTTGGGAAATGTTAAGATTACGGTAAGATCCCAGGGTCCTGAATAAAAGTATCATAATCATTGCACATCACTTACCTCTACTTGCACTTGTACAGTGATAACATGTGATTCCTTTTGGTGCTCACTAGTCATGATTATCTCTACCATTAAGGGAAACATTTATTATTCTATGAGATGATCACTCTACAAGTGCTTCTACTTCTACCATGCACTTCCAAATATAATTTATCTTCAATGAATAATACCCAGACCCAATTTATTAATCTGATTCTAGGAAACTTCCATCACTCTCTTATTGCTCTTAATGGGGCTCATTTACCAATTGTCCACTGAACGCATTTTTGTCTGGTTTCCCGACGGTTTCCGTTTTACGCCAAATTGCCCCAGGATTTTGGCACACGCGATCGGATTTTTGCGCATCAGCGTCGGCTTGCATGTGACAGAAATTTGTGGACGGGCCATCGGACAACCCGACGGATTCGGACAACACGCGTAATTTAACATTTAGAAATGTGTTGCAAGACACGCACTTACAAGCACCGGGAAGAAGCTGGTTAACTCCAGCGGACAAGTGACAGATGCAGGAATCTGTCACGATCTTAGTAGAATTTCGACAGACCCGAATCCTTGTCAGTCACCGCACCGTGGGATCGTGACAGGACTGGGTAAGTAAATATGCCCCAATGGGCAGAGTGCTTGTAAGTGCGTGTCTTGCGAATCCGTCGGGTTGTCCGACGGGCCGCCCCCCCCATTTCTGTTGCGTGCAAGCCAGCACCGATGCACCAAAATCTGATCGCGTGCGCCAAAATCCTGTGGTAATTCGTTGCATAGCGGAAATCGTTGGGAAACCCGACAAAAATGCGCTCCGCGGACCCTTAGTAAATGAGTCCCAATGTGTCCACTTTGTAGGTTTCAATTTCTGAGCTTCCACCTAGGAACAATCAGTGAGACAGTCGGTGAGAATGCCGGCTGCCTGTGGCTTTGAGGTATAATAGGAGAGCGAGGGGTGGGAATATGTTATATCGCTGTGGAGTCAAGAGGAGTTCCAGTAACGTCATCTGGAACGCCTCAGATTAATTTACATAATTTTATAAAGTTGTATTTAGGTAAGTTACAGACAGTCCGGTAGAACGGGTGGTAGGTGGATGAATGGGACGTGAGGATAGCCCTTTTTAGAGCTAATCCTCACATGCCGGCTATCTTTTAGAAAACTTTAATCCGCTGATATGTAAATTTTGTTAAGCTGCTACTGGCGCGTGGAGTAGCCGGACATGAGGCTACAAGTCGCGACTACTCCATGCCTCAGTAGCCTCTTTTCTCCTCCTACCATTTCATCTTTGGCGCGCGGACACAGCTCCAAGGCCGGAGCTACTCGGACAAGGGCCCGCAGCTATGAGGAGCTGCGACTAGTCAGTTGTGGGGTATCTGTATAACGCACATTGCCATACCTTTTTGGGCTGTAGTTTACAGCCAGATTTATGTGTGAAATCCACGTAGTTTTTAAACCATTAGGTCAGACAGAAAGGTGGCAGCATAGTAAGGGGACGAGGCCAGAACTGACGTTGTCATCTGACGTGTGTTGATCAACAACCCAAAGGTTGTTGAATGGTTGACTAGGTCATCCAGTTCCTCAAATATAACATCTGACAACCCCAACCAAGAGTCTGTGGATTCCTCAGATACAACAATTAGTTGGCATGGCCCAGAAGCAGGTCAGAGGCATCTGTCCTATTCCTTTCCCGCAGCCAGAGAGCTACAAGGTGGTCTGGGCTAAGCGCCACTATTCAGCGAGGACGAAGTGTTTGAGGACAGTCAGCAGCTGCTCGGCAGTAAAGAGGTGGGGCAGACTTCCGCTGCTGCCTGCAGTAGGCAGGCTGTGCATAATGACACCGGTGAGGAGAGTAGCAGTGACCAGGAAATATATATCGCTGACGGCACATTGGGTTAATTTGGTGGAGGCTGGGACGGTGTCTGACCCTGGGACTGGTCATATACTGCCGACGCCGAGGATTACGGGGCCTACCTCGGTCCAGGTCTCTCAGGCTTACTATGCGTCCTCCTCCTGCCACCACACCTCCACCTCCTCCTCCGAATGACCATCCGTGGGCATGGCGCCATCAGTCGGTAGCTCTAGGCAAAGCAGCAGTGCCATCGCTAAGCGACAGCAGGCGGTGCTCAAACTGCTGAGCCTAGGCGATAAAAGGCCCACCGCCCAAGAGCTATTACAGGGCATCACGGCGCAGACTGATCTGTGGCTGGCATCGCTGAACCTGAAGCCAGGCATGGTTGTGTGACAACGGCCGTAACCTGATGGCGGCTCTGCAACTCGGCAGACTGACACATGTGCCATGCCTGGCCCATGTGTTAAATCTCATAGTTCAGCGGTTCCTCAAGACATACCCCAATCTGTCTGATTTGCTCACAAAGATGCGCCGCATCTGTGCGCATTTCAGGAAGTCCAGCACAGATGCTGCCACTCTCAGGGCAGTGCAGCGCCGCCTCCAACTGCCCGCTCACCGACTGTTGTGCGACGTGCCCACGAGGTGGAAATCAACATTAACCATGTTATCCAGAGTTTACCAGCAGCACAGAGCGATTGTAAACTGCCAGATGTCAACTTCCACCAGAACTGGTATGAGCGGGCAGGTCAGGGAGATGAGGGGGGCGGGTCAGAGAGGTGGCTGGGGGCAGGTCAAGGAGCTGAGCAGGCAGGGATCCCGGAAAGAGGTGGGTGGGCTCAGGAGACATGTGTAGATGCACAGAGAGGGAGGGGCCCGGGGGCACAATCCGGCAGGCACTGCAGCCCCGGATCACTTACCCCGGGCCGTGGCAAAGCACTGCAGGGAGCGTGCATCCCCGGGCCCCTGAACCTCACGGGCCCCGTAGCATCCGCTACGGCTGATACGGCGGTAGTTAAGCCACTGGTCATCATCCACAGTGGTTCAGAGGATCGACAACCTCTGAGCCTGACACTCCGCTTTTGATTTCAAAGATACATATGTTATCCTCTAGTAATAAAAGTTTTTAATGGATTTCTAAATAATGGCAGATTTCAAAAGTTCAGTGATTCCAACCTTGCATAAATACTTTCCATAAATATAGTAAATATGAACATTTATAATAAAACTTATCTGGCAAAAGGCTTTTTTCTCCAGTTATGAACAGTTTACTATCATGCATAGTTGGTGTTGAAAATCTGGCGTAAAAGTTTGTTAGATTGTCTATTAGTTAATAATAATAATAATAATCTTTATTTATATAGCGCCATCATATTCCGTTGCGCTTTACAAATCTTAGGAAACAAATACAAATGTAATGTAACAGAGCACAACATTTGTATGAATACAAATGTAATGTAACAGAGCACAACATTTGTATGGAACAACAGAAGTGAGGTCCATGCTCGCCAGAGCTTACGGTTTATGAAGATGATGGGGTAACACGAGGTAGAGGTTGATCTAAGATCACTGGCGGATCTAAGAGCACGGGTTGGGCGATAGACTGAGATAAGAGAGGAGAGGTAGGGGGGTGCAGCATTATACAGAGCTTTATGGATGAGGGTTATTATTTTAAACTGTATTCGAAAGGAGACTGGCAGCCAGTGCAGCATCCTTGAGATTTGGACACAACTTCTGCTGCTTGTGTATCGTGAGGCAGCTGGAACACATTCCTGTCCTGACTGCAGAGAAGAACATCCCAAGTGTCCGACCCTGGTGAAGAACAGGAAGCGCCGGAATACAGAGCATTTATCCACTCTGCCCGATATGGAGGAGACCAGAGTCTTCTGTACTTATTGCGATTCTCCTGTACCAGCTGTAAGAACATGTCTGCAGTGCGAGGCTTCATTCTGTGAGAAACACTTACAGAGCCACAGTAAGTCATCAGAACATACATTATTTGAACCTACTCTTTACCTGGATAAAATGAAATGTTCCATACACAAGGAGGAGCTAAAATACTATTGTCCTATGGATTCCACTTGTATCTGTGTGTCCTGCTGGGTGGCTGGAGACCACAAGGCACATGATGTGGAGCCACTGGATGTGGCTTCTAAGAAGAAGAAGGAGATGCTGAGATCTGTTGTTGGGAAAATGAACTCGGATAAAACAGAAGCAGGAAGAAGAATCCAGGATCTAATAGATCATGGGATTGAGGAAGCACAGAAATCAGTTGGAGTCAGTGAGAGAGTCACTAATCTGTTTAGTGATCTCAGGAAGAAGCTGGATGATCTAGAAAAGAGAATCCAGGGTGAGATCTCCAGACAGAAGGATCAGGTGTCGCTCTCAGTCTCTGACATGATCAGAAAGTTGGAGCTACACAAGGATGAGCTTACCAAGAAGATTCATCAATTTGAGGAGTCTTGTGATATCACTGATCCATTGACCTTCTTACAAGACAATTTAATCAGAGGTGAAATCAGTTTTCAGTGCTGTGATGTCATCGATGGTATAAGAAAAGCTCAGAGTCTGGATGGCATCTTAGTCTCACAGACATTACACAGAGGACTGCTACGCTTTGTTGATGATCTGAATAACATAAGAAGAAATCAGTTCCCAGTGATGAAAAAATCCGAGGTATTACTGGATATAGACTCCGCTCAAAATCACATTATTATATCACGGAATCTTAGATCTGCTTCTCATACTTCTATATCACAAAAGAGACCTGATGGGCCCAAGAGGTTATGGTCAAGTCAAGTGTTCAGCTCCTGCAGCTTCTCCTCTGGGAGACATTACTGGGAGGTGGATGTGAGTCAGGCGAAGGAATGGATCATTGGAGTGGTCGGGGAAAGTCTGGACAGGAAGGGGATGGAATCTTATATTGGTTACAATGAGAGATCTTGGGGTTTGAGGACATCTCCTAAATTCGGCTCATGTCATAACTGTTTGATTTGGTCTTTAAAATCAGACTCTCCTGTGAAGATTGTTGGGATCTATCTGGATTATGAGGCCGGGCGTCTGTCCTTCTATCAACTGTGTGACCCCATCAGACACTTATACACCTTCACCGCCTCCTTCACTGAGCCGCTCTATGCCGCTTTCTGTCTGTATGACAGTGCTACCATCAGAGTCATAAAATAATTACTAGGAAATGTTGCTTATTGAGTCTTAAAGTGAATCGATTGTTGATTGATTGTTAAATTCCTCTTTACCTTACTTGCAATAAAATATTTGACATAAATTTGCTTGATGTTTTCCTTAAAGGGGATTTTGCCACGAAACGAAATTCTCACATCGCAATCCCTTAGCTATGTTAACACAATAAAGATCCTTTTAACCTCTTACTTTACAATTTTACTCAGATTTATTGCCTTTATTACTCTCTAAGCTGCTCAGTGTAAAATCCCAGGGTGTGGGTGGGATCTCTCTAAGCAGACACATTACTGTATTATCCATCTAGTTCTGTGGTGTGACAATGTGGTTAGATTATCAGGGTACAGTGTATATGTACTTTCATCTGGCTTCTGACATTGTACTAACACCCTGAAACATAGACAGAGATGAGACAGATCAGAGATGCATGAGATTACAGATGGGCTGACAAACTTTTACACTGTTAGCTCTGCTACATCTCACAGATATGTGCTTGCCTCCCCCTTCCCCCAGATCACTTATCTCTTTGTAGTTTGTAGTTTTCAGCCTCTTTCTCTCTCTGCTCCCATTCTCCTGGTAGGAATTAATCAGTCAGTGGGGCAACTAGAAATATTCTGACTTTCAGACAGCTTGATACATCTGCCCCAGTGTCTCTGAGCTCCGTGCAGGGGGCGGGGCTACAGCCACACAGCAGAAACAGACAGAAATCTCATCTGCACAATCTCACACAAAAATCCAGAATGGCTGCCCGACCCTAAGTGAGAAGTTAAAGGATTGTGTCTAGGGGCAACTGAAATTGTGTACAGCAGGACTGATAGAGACAGGTTGGACTTATGTCTGTTAAATGCTGCATTTTTGTTAATAACAGTGAACTAGAGAATGTGTTATTTTATTAACCTGAGTATATATAAGAAACTTGTCTTTGTGGAAATACCCCTTTAACCTTTACAACTGTGGAGACAGTTTAAAAAGTAAACAGTTACCAAACGTCCCCATTTACATATATGGGCCCATACCATGGTCGCTGCATGAGCCGACTGTCCAGGCAGCAAATGATAGAGCAGGACCTATTCCTATAAGTATTCCGCTCAGGCAGTCAAACATGGGTCGCAAACAAAGGGACACCTGTTTGCAGTCTGCCAACAGTACATATTGTGCAAAAGCTGTTTTGTGGCAGCCCGGTAGCCCATGCCTACATTACGGTAATCTGTGGAGGAGTTTTAAATTCCTTCATGCTGCCAAAAATTGGCGTCCCGGACTTTTTTTGAACAGAACCCACTAGCTGCACTTTCCTGCTTCTTTGTTTAACACCACGACTATAGGATCAAGTAGACACTTCCCCTTTGACAGGCGGCAGATCTTCCCTGATTATTCACTGTGCAGGGAGTTTATGAGAGAAGTTCTAAAGAGCCGGCACAATTTGTTGGGGCAGCATTGGGGTCAATGGGTACTGTCCTTGTAAGACATTAACTGTGCAAAAGGACCATATATGAATAGGGTCAGACCTTTGGAGAGGACCTGATGCCAGCTCCTCTACAGTCCTGGGAAAGACTGTTTGGTGATTTATGTGTTGTATTTGGTGTGTGTTTTATCAGCATCTGGTGTAACTTTGTTGCTTTTCTTGTTGTAACTTTTGGAAAAAATGAACACCATACCAATGCCTTAATGTGTCTATCTACATGTATGCGCTCAGGGGCGTAACTAGGAGTGGCTTGGCCTCATGGCAGACTTCTGAATGGGGCCCCCCTCACCGCTTACAAAAATATACATATCTGTATACTCACACACGTGAGTTACAATCACACACAGTAAATAAACACCATATATACATACATACAGCATATACACACATACATACAGTGAGATATACACCCATGCATCATATTCACAGACATACAGTATATACACGTCACATAAACACAAACAGCATATACACACATATGTACAGTGTCATACACATCCATGCATCATATACGCAGACATACAGTGTATACACATCACATAAACACAAACATACAGCATGTACACACATACATATACACACCTCTATACAGTGTCATACACACACATGCATCATATACACACATATACATACAATACCATATACATACATACAAATAGAGTAGATACACACACCACACACGTCCAGCATATTCACACCCAGTACCCCAGGTGCTGGGGCCGCCTGACACTGTGGGTCCCATATCGGCTGTTACGCCTATAGTTAAAGCTCCTGATGCCTGTAAGGAAGTGCGAATACATCTGTAATATTCTACAACTGATATATGCCACAGTTATTCATCTGTTTGGTTTATACAGAACCTGTCTGGAAAAAAATTTATGTCATATACAAGGAAAGTATGTGCCTATAGACCATTATAGGTGCATGTAATTGCTATGGGGGTTGTACATAGCCACAATACGTCTGGTTGTTATAAGGCCTTGTCAGGGAGCGGTGCTGTCTCCTTCAGTAGCTGAAATGATCAGTATAAGGACACAGTACACACAGGAGGTTTGGTCACGTTGCTTGTAACCTTGGGCTGTGACAATGCAATGCTTGAATTCAGGACACGGCGCTGATCCAGTCACTGGACATTCCCATTGTTACTTGTCCATTTTGTTCTTTTAGTGAAAACTGATCTAATTTCTGCTTATGGCTGACATGTATTTTGCTTTTGTGTCTTGTCTTTAGTATTTTAAATAATATGTGAACACGCTAAGCATCTTTGGATGCACCTTTAAACTGTAGTTTTTTTTTTCACTAAAGACTAAAGTAAATTCTTTTATTTATTCCATTGCTTTTAAGTGGGGTCTGTCAGCACTATTGACCATGCAAAGCTGCAGACATTGTAGGTATTGTCCCTGGAGATCTGTGTAATGAGGCCTTTGTGTATGTTGTCAGCAGTAGCATAACAGTGAAAAATGCACTGATGGTGTGTCCTCACACTGCTGTGCTCTTAGCTCTCTGCATTGAACTGTTCCATGCCCCCCCTCCCCTAAGAGGTTGTTGTAGTTTGAGACCAGAAACCTGTGACAGAACTTACTCAGCAGCTCAATCCAGAGAGGTAAGGGCACAGCAGTGTTAACTGCTACATTTGGGAGGGTGGGCCTTTTTTGTAAATGTTGAGGTTTTAAGCCTCTTGTTTGCTTTTATCAGACACCATCTGTTCTCTTTTAATTTCACTTTCTCTAAGTTGTCTGCTATCAATCCCATAATGCCTCAGTACAGCATCACATAGGCAGCTGATGGCCAACTCTGGAAGAACAATGTAATTATACTTCTACCCATATTCTCCTAAGTAATCTAAGAGAGCATAAGCCTACAGGGGGAGATTTGATATGATAAAGCCACCCCCTCCTGCTGCAACAGTGGATGCATCAAGAGGCTATCCGCCGGCCGTTCTGGCGTAGTTTTCAGTAAAAATCAGCAAGCATTCAATGGTGAATGTTCACAGATTTTTAAAGATTTTTAAAGACGCGGGGCAGGTACACCCCATGCCCCCTCACTCCGCCTGTGGCTGTGCCCCTCCATGCACACATGCCCAAGAAACTGGTAAAGAAGCACTGATAAATCTCCCCCACAGTCCACATACCTTCCAACTGCCCCAAATCCAGCATGCTTTACCAGTGCAGGCTTAAAGGGGTTGTCTTGGGTTGAAAATATGGCTTCTTCCAGAAAACAGCCTCACACTTGACCATGGTTTCTGCCAGTAATGCTACTCAGCTGCACAGGGATGAATGGAGCAGAGTTGCAATACCGGCACTAGCCATGGTCAAGAAGGGACTCTATTTTTGCTCCTTTAAGTGAGGGGTGATGAGGGTGAATATCATGTACAGGGAGTCAGTAATGGTGGGGGGTATTTGGTACAGAATGGGTTCTGTATAACTAGTATGGGGGGCCACATAGGGAGCATTTTACACAATTAGGATCAGAAAAGGGGTGCATTACACATTGGGGGGCTACAGCAAGAGGGGCATTATACTGTATGTGGGGTGGGATTAGGTATTGGCAGAAATGACGACAAAAGCTTCAACTGTGGGTTGAGGGATGTAGTCAGTGCCCCCCCCCCCCCCAACTGCCTGGAGCCCCAAGAATTGTCATATACAAAAAAATGACTAGAGTGATGAATGATAGGTATTGAATAGAGATGAGTGAGCACTAAAATGCTTGAGTGCTCGTTACTTGGGTCAAGCTTTTCCCGATGCTCGAGTGCTCATATCGAATAACGAACCCCATTGAAGTCAATGGGAGATTCGAGCATTTTTCACTGAAAGAACACATTGAAAGAACACAGTGAAGAACACATTGTAGATGTTTCCATGTGCAATGTGTTCTTCATACATAATGTTCTTCACATACTATTGTGAAGAACACCGTTCGGAGCGCGTGTCTTCCGATAAGTTAGCAGATGTCCAGCGTCGGCGCTTGTGTCTTCGGCTAAGTGAGCAGATGTTCGGAACATCTGCAATGTGTTCTTCACTTAAATGATCCTGTGTTCACTGTGTTCACTGTTTTCACTGTGTTTTTCACTGTCTTTTCTTAAATAAATGCTCGATCTCGAGCAGGGGAAATACTCGTCCGAGCAACGAGCCGTTCCGAGTACTCTAATACTCGAACGAGCATCAAGCTCGGACGAGTATACTCGCTCAACTCTAGCATTGAAGGAATAAGAAGAATGACTGGACTGAAGAAGAAAATGACTGATGTACAGGCTGGAATACTCAACTCTATGGCAGGCAGATAGAATTGATAGAATTATGGTGAACTGAAACTTTTTTGGTTGAATTTTTATATAACCAAGCAAATTTGCCATTCCAGAGTCTGGGAAAGCTGAGTGGTAGGTTTACATATGATGTGACCTTTACATACTGGCCATCCATCTTTCCCTAAAGCAGATACAACTATCTTGTCTTTTTTTAGCCATTTCTGGGTTTGTCTTTTTTTAGCCATTTCTGGGTTTTCGACTTGTTTAATTTATCATGGACTGGTTTTTTGGTACCCGTTTTTTTTTTTTTTTTTTAAAGTTGCACAAAAGTCCCAAATTCCCCACCCCCTTCTAAACGTGCCTACACCTGCTTGTGAGTTTATTTGTGCCAAAATGACGCCAATTTAATGCAATTTTTGCTGAAATCGTGACTTTTTTTTTTATATGTCCACATATACAGAACACACGCAAGAATTAAAATTTCCGATGTGTCTCACTTTACTAGGTGAGTGTGAAAGTTGTAAATTTTGGAAGCAAATATGCCAATGCGCCATAAAAATTTGGGAATATAAAAGAAAGAAAAAAGAGAAAAGCCTAAGCACTTGTACAGATGGAGAAAACTTTGTTTTCTCCCCAGATTGGATATTATAGAAATCTTTTATGATTTTGACTTTTTATGATATTGGCCATCAGGGTGCTCTAAACCTGCTTTGTTCACACTGTGCAGTCCTGGTGCAGTTTTCCAGGTATTTTGGATGGGATCCTAATCGCACGAGGCTTCCTTTACTGTGATCCACTCCTGGTTTTGTCTCCTGACTGCACAAGAAGACACCTCTCTACTTGCTGCGATGTATTCTTCACGCATAGTACTGGCCACTGCAGAGTCATAGTCAGTCGGAGCGCCTGTGCATGTCCCGCCTGGCATCTTAGAGGTTAACCCCCCTTGTCACATGCAGGAGACAGGTGTGCGCTATGAGAGCCAGTAAATTAGTGTCTGCCGGAGATTAACATGACTGCTGGCGAATCAGTGCAGTTTGTCAGGACACTAGTTCCTTCTGGGTTTTCGCAGTGCTGTGGTTATGGCAGCGGCTGCAGTCACGCAGCTTCAGCTCGGCAGCGCTCACTTAGCAATTTCTAAGCAAGATCATATATCAGCAATGCTGCCCTGACAATAGTACGAGGAGGAGGAAGAAGCATCGCAAGACATGGCCGAAGGAAACCCCCCGAGAGGAATGATGAGGTTCCGAAGGAATGCGGTAAGGACTGCAGCAGTCAAGTTGTGAGGCTCCAGTACTGCAGCAGGGAGCCGCTTCTGGGCTCTAGCACAAACTGCACATACATAATGCAGATCCTACACATAGCCAAGTTTCTTCTGCCACATCCGGACTCCTGATCATATGCAGCTCATCCCCGGCTGGGTCCTGCGGCTCGGGTCCAGTTCTATTTATACCTGGCCTATATTTAGGATCAGTCGAAATGAGGATGTAGCAGAGCTGAGTTTATCATTTGTGATAGTGCTGAGTCTCTCATCCATCATATCACAATGTATCGTCGCTAATTCTACTCAGGACTAAAGTTGATGCAGCTGCAAAGTGTTCAGCTCTGCTACATCTTTATAACAACTTCTGCAGCATTGGGAAAAAAATAATCAGGTGACAAAGGAGCTGACAATCAAATTCAAGCTATGAGCCCTACTGCTCCTTGTAGACATACTGATAGCATTAGAAATCAAATATTAGACAGACTGGAGGTGCATGCTGGGACTTGTAGTTCTATTAATTTAGTTCTATTTTTTTTTTAAAGGTCTACATGTTAAATATAATCCTCCATCAGTTTTGTGCGCAGCTCCTATGCAGGTTATTGTGTTTCCATAGTTACAGACTACAAGCAGTCTCACTTCTAATACTGTAGTGATACTTTCTTAGGTTAATAAAATTTAGAGTTTGTTTGTAGTCTGTAGCCATAGAGACGTATTGGACTGATTGAGAGCCGCAGACAAAAAAATTAAAAGATTTTTAGGATAAGACTATTTGCTAAGATATTTCATTAAAGAACAATAAAAATGGCACATTTACTTACTCAGTCCGGAGGAGTTCCCGAAAGTGCATTGTCTGACGATAATGCATTGTGCCGCGATTCACTAAGATCGTGCGCCCGATATCCTGCATGCGTCACTTCCCCGCTCAGGTCCGACAGAGTTCACCTTCTTCTTCCCGGTGTATTTCTTGCGCCACAATTTTAAAGTTAAATCCCGCACTCAGTCCGAATCTGTCTAATCGTCCGACGGCCTGCCCCTGACTTCTGTCGCATGAAAGTCGTCACAAATCCGTTTGTGTACCCCAAAATCCCCTTCTAAATACCTGTTCCAGCTGCACAATCCCCGAAAAATGTCGGAATATCCGAGGAAAGTGCGGCTGCATTTCCCCATTAGGTTCATTTTGGTTCTGGTGACACCATGATCCCCGCTGTCCATGGTTCTGAAATGATGCACAACCATTCTGTGATCACTGGGGCTCTGTGGCTACTCCACAAAAGTCTCTGGACAAAGGGATTTATTACTATATAGGAAATCCTTAAGCATTTCGTTCTGTAGACCTGTCCTCTTTATCACAGTGTCTCATAAGACCTTCAATAACACCTTGATAGAGTGTGAGGCTCCAGGTAAACCCTGTACTCTGCATGTGACATGATGACGTATCATCTCGGAACTGTCTATGTCCCTTGTAATCTTGTATTCTGACTACATTGTGATAGGTTTGACACTGGGGTAATAAGTAATATACTTCTGTATAAGTGATACATGATGGAACCCAATGGGGCACATTTACTTACCCGGTCTCTGCGCAATCCCCGAGGTGCGTTGTAAGACGAGGATGAAGTCTGCTGCGATTCAACAGGATCTTGTGCCCGATATCCTGTATGTGTCGCTTCCCAACTCAGGTCCGCCGGAATTCACCTTCTTCTTCCTGGTATATTTTAGTGCGACACAATTTAAATTTTAAATCCCGCAGTTAGTCCGAATCAATCGGGTTGTCCGACGGCCCCCGATTTGTGTCACATGAAAGTCGGTGCGATTGCGGCAAAATCCGATCGTGTGTGCCAAAAACCCCTGTTAAATGCGGCACAAAACGGAAATAGTCGTGAAACCCGACTGAAATGCGGTCCACAGACCCTTAGTAAATATGCCCCATTGTCAACTACCTATTGGGGCTAATTTACTAAGGGTCGCGGATCACACTTTCGTCCGACTGTTCATGGGTTTTGGGATTTGCGCAGCTTTGACAGGCATTTAAACGGGATTTGCACTGGGATTGCATAGCATACGATCGGATTTTGGCGCAGCTGCGCTGGCTTTCATTGCTATGTTTGAGGCTACGGTACATGATTCAAATGTGTGATCCACTTTACTGTACTCTAGATATCACAGAACCAAGCGCCTTACAGTAGTTAAAGGGGTTCCCAGACTTTAGTCCCTTACGGAAGATGCCTACCTTGAAATTCAGGATGTGTTTTTTTTTTTTGCTTTTATCATTTTCTATTTTAATACACATAATATTTAATTTTTCCATCAGGAGTTTGTTTTTTACAGGATACATTTTAATTTCTATCAGCATCATTTTGGGAATATATCATGTATTTTGTAACTAGTGATGAGCGGACTCGTTCAAATCCGGATTTGGCTAAATTTGGCCAAACCCGAATTTTAAAAGTCTTGTCAGGTCTGGTTACTGATCATGATCCCCCACCAGTAACACCTGCGATTGGTGCTGGCACTTATCACAGGTCTTATTTGTTTAAATGTCGATGGCAAAGTCAGCAGCGGCATTTAAGTTACAGTGGCACCACCATTTTGGGAAGGGGCTCCCGATGACGTCACCTGCATGGGGCCACATAGATTTAAATGCTACTGTTGACTTTGCCAGTGGTATTGAAAGAGTTAACGCCTGCTATTTTTTGGGGCAGATTTCTTTGCTACTTTTTTGTTGTTATTTTTACTTTTATACCCCTCGGAGCCATAATGTGATTCTGGGGTTATATATATATATAACTGTTGTAGAACTTTTTATTCTGTGTTTTTTTTGTACCTGATGTTATGAATGCAGCAATATAATTTAAAGTATACACAGCGTTATCATTCTTATTATTGTAAGTAAATTACTTGAAGGAGGTATTTTAGGACTGCTTTTTTTTAACACCGTATCACAAGTAGAGTCATCAATTTTAAATTGGTGGGGTTCATTATTTGGTGTGCTTGGTATCGGACCCCTACCAATCGGATATTGATCAATTATCCTAAGAATAGCAGGTAATCAGTAGAAGAAACATAATGGGGGTCGAATCGCGTTTTTACGTCGGGTTACCCGAATTTTACCGTTTTGCGATTATTTTCCCTGAATTGCCCCGGGTTTTTGGCGCACTGATCGGATTGTGGCGCGCCCGCATGCACGCAACGGAAATCGGGGGCGTGGCCGTCGGAAAACCTGTCGGATTTGGAGAAAACGCCGTATTTTCTAAAAAAAATGTGTCGCTTGACACGCACTTACCTGCACCCGGCACTCCGATGGACTTCAGCGCAGCAGCGAAACCTGGTGGACATGGGGGGAACTACCTTAGTGAATCACCGGAAGACACGAATCAGCATCGGATAACCCGCCGCTGGATCGCAAAGGGACCGGGTAAGTCAATCTGCCCCTTTTAACTTGGAAATATTATTTAAAATTTCACATTAGAGTAGGCATTAAAGGTTGTGTGCAGTCATAGTATATACAGTAGTTGGTATCTGAAAGTGCTATGAGTTTTGGCACCTAGTATGCCTTATTTTCTGGTTTCTGTCAGGTGGGTGTTTCAGGGTTGAACCAGACAATCTGCCATCACCTAACTGACAGTAAAGATCTTAATAATCATATTGATGCCAAAAGTAACAGCACTGATTGTTCACTAATTGTATGGTCTGTAGAATATATAGAGCCACACTTTAAAGGGGTTTGCCGATGAAAGAAAGTTCTCAAATTTTAATCCCCTAGTGATGTTTACACAATAAAGATCATTATATCCCCTTACTTAACAATTTTATTAACAATTGCTATTTTAGCTTCTGTAACTCAGTGGTGGTCTCTCTAAGCAGACACTTCATGATCCCTGTAGTGCTGTGTGTTGACAATGTGCTTAGATTATAAGGGTACAGGTTTATTTACACTTTTATTTAGCTTCAGAACATTGTACTGTTATCTGACAATTATCATAGAAAAAGGAAGATGAGACAGATCAGAGATGATGAGATCCATGAGATGCATATAACACATACAGAATCAGCTCTGCTATATGCCTCCCTTCCCCTGGATGAGGGCCTTATCTGCCTGAAGCTTGTAGACTAAATATCTTCATACTGCTGCTTACTGACTGGAAGTGCCTAAGTCCAGTCCTGTGTCTGAGCTGGTCTTGTAATGCAAGGGGGGGGGGGGGGGGCAGGAGGCAGAGAGAGCTGCAGCTGTGCAGGCAAGGGAAGCTATTCATTAGAAGAATCCCACCATAGTCAGAAAACTTACGGACAGATCTTGGGACAACAAACATTGTATATACCAGGACTGATAGAATCAGGTTGGAATTAGATCTGTGAAATGGTGTATTTTGTTAATAACAGTGAATTAGAGAATGTGTTATCCTGTGTTCATGGGAATACCCCTTTATGGATGCAAATAGTTGGGGTTGGTGGGGGTGGAGGAAGGTCAACACCAATTTCCTACTTTCCACAATATACTATTATGGTGCAGTGCTGTAAGTAATTAGCTGTTATGGCTTGTCATCAGTCTAAGCTATTAATATCAGATTAGTGGTGGTCCACCAGCTGGGATCATCTGACTGCTACACTATATATTTACCAGAGCACCATTTTACAGTGACATCGGAAGAGCTGTAGAGAACTGTAGTACCAGTCTAAGACACTACAAAGTATAGGTAACTGAGCCTGATAACCAATGTTAACCATCAATATCCCCAAAACCCTATTGAGCCAAGTTGCATGGATATCACCATAAGATTTCCATTGGGGAACTGCATCAATTTCATCTTCTGAGCTTAAATCCAATCCTACAGATTTCCAGTAAACATCTATATGTTCAGAGTAGATGCTGTACAGAATTAGGGCAGATTCACACTGCTCTGTGTGTGTTGTGTGTTGTGTTGCGCATCCTTTCCGTGTTCTTTCCGTATTCCTTTGTTTCCGTTTTTTTGTTTTCTCTACTTTCCTTCTGTGTGTCCTCAAAAACAAAAAAACCTGACGCTTTAACATTGATGTGAATATATCTGCTACTTATTTCTTAACATTCTCTTCTTCTGTATTTGTGTGCAGCATTCATTTCCGGGGAACCTGCACCTAGTTTTGGTCTTAAGACCTACAGGATTTTTTCAACGGACCTTCACCGACATTGGATTCCGCTTCAGCCAGGAGGACTTCATACTGAAGCTTCCGGTAATATTACCTTACTAAAGAGACTTCAAATTTGTGCAAATTGTATTAAAGGAGTTTTTTTTTAGATTCATTTAATTCATAACGGTAGTTGTACAATTAAAAAAAACTTTTCATACATATTAATATAGAAAAAGTTTGCTTTCACCACTGCTCCACAGCCCCTTCTTTCTTTATTGATTGACTGCTGTAGTGACCAACCAGAATCCTTCTATAGCTTTTACTCAGGGCAGAGGGGAGGAGCCATGGAACAGCTTAAAAAATACACTCTACCTCAAAAATTTGCTACCTAGGACTGTGTTGCATAAGAAGAACTTATGGACTGGTGTTATGTCTTGGGTAGAAAATCTCTTAAAGATGGTGATGATACTATAATGAGTTCTGGTCAGTAATGCAGAACGGGGGCTTAGTTGTTAGCATTACAGCCTTGCAGTGCTCGGGACCTGGGTTCAGGTACCAGGGTCAACATCTGCAAAGAGTTTGTATGTTCTCTCCGTGTTTGCGTGGGTTTCCTCTGGGTCCTCTGGTTTCCTCCCACACTCCAAAAACATACTGGTAGGATGATTAGATTGTAAGCCCCATTGGGGACAGGGACCGATTACGCAGCACTACACAAAGCTTGCCAAATCTGTATGTGCTTTATAAATAAATGAATTATTATTAGTAATGCATTATTGCTTCATGTCCTTAGGTGGTTATGCTCAGTTCTGCATCAGATTTACTGAAGTATATAGATGAGAAGCAGCTGACTACAGAATTTGGAGGAACACTTGAATATCGCCATCGGGACTGGGTTGTCTGCAGAACAGTATGTTATATTTTTAAACTTAAAGTACTTCTCCTTTCTTCAGGCACAATTGTGTGTACAATCCCAACCCATCCTTGAGGGGTGCAGAGTGTGTGGTCTCGCCCATGCACAAAATCCTTTGGGGACCCATAAGATGTGTCTTCACCATAAGAGGAAACCAGTACTATAAAAATCCATTATAGTTGAGGAAAGTTCTCATATCATTTATACCACACAGTTCAGCTTCCTAGGAGGAGCAAAAAATCAACAAACATGTTTATCAACTTCGACAAATCACAAGGCAGCTCCAATGTACTGTAGGTCTTATTCCACCAAAACTTTCATTGTGAAAATAGGCAAAAGCGCAGGATGAGTCATAATCTTATTTTCAACATGATATTAGACCTTATCACAATGGAAATGTCTTGCAATTTCTTGAAGTACAGATTTAGTGTATGGAGTTTACAGCCGCCTCACCCCCAGCAATACATACAGCCGCCTGACCACCAGCAATATATCCACATACAGCCGCCTCACCCCCAGCAATACATCCACATACAGCCGCCTCACCACCAGCAATACATCCACGTACAGCCGCCACACCACCAGCAATTACATCCACATACAGCCGCTCCCCACCACAATTAAAACCATTACAGCCGCTACCCCAGCCAAACATCCACATAAAGCCACCTCACACCAGCCAATAAATCCACATAACAGCCGCCTCACTCCCAGACAAAAAACAATACCGCATACAGACGCACACACAGCAATACATCCACATACAGCCGCCGCACCACCAGCATACAACCACTACAGACCGCCTCACACCAGCAAGACATCCACATACAGCAACCTCACTCCCAGGCCAATTACATCGCATACAGCTGCCACACACCAGCAATACATCCAATAAGCCACCTCCTCCGCAATACATCCCCAACCCACAGACACAAGCAGCCTCACCACCAGCAATACATATGCATACAGCCGCTCTACCCTAGCATACATCCCATACAGCCAGCCGACCACCAGCAATACATCTGAGTACAGCCGCATCACCACAGCAATTAAAACCACATACAGCTGCTCACCACCAGCATACATCCACATACAGCCCCTCACCACCAGGCCAATACATCACTAAGCGCCTCACCACCAGCAATGCCCAAATACAGCCGCCCTCACTCCCAACAATACAAGCATAACAGCCCCTCACTCCCAGCAATCATCCGCATATTTTACACCCTCCCAATCCAGCAATACATCCGTATACACCCTATCCGCACACACTCCACCAGCAGATACATCGGGTGGCAACCCACAGACCCTGCCAGCTGATCACTCCCACATTAACATCAGGCATAACCACCCTCACCACCAGCAATAATCCGTTACGGAACCGCTAACCCCCAGCCAATATAGCGCGCCATACAGCCACCGCACGCTACCAGCAATTAATCGCATATCCCCCCCTCACCAACAGCACCTACTCCGTTTTATACAGCCGCCTACCCCCACAACCTCCGCATACAGCCGCTCAATCCCAGCAAATCGGGAGACAGCCGTACTACCAGAACTCCGCATCCACACCAGCCAATACTCCGCATACAGCCGCCTCACTCCAGCAAAACACTCCCCGCTACAGCCAGCACACCACCAGCACAACATCCACATACCAGCACCACAATAGCATAATCGCAATACGACGCCTCACCCCCAAGCAATAATCCGAATTACAGCCGCCTCACCCCAGCAATACATCCACATACAGCTGCTCACCACCAGCAATACATCGCATACAGCTGCCTCACCCCCAGCAATACATCCGCATACAGCTGCCTCACCACCAGCACAGGACTACTATCCACATACAGCCGCCTCACACAGCAATAATTCAAAAAGCGCCTCACCACCAGCAATACATCCATACAGCCGCCTCACCACCAGCAATACATCTGCATACAGCCGCCTCACCCCCAGCAAAACATCCAAATACAGCCGCCTCACCAGAGCAATACATCCACATTCAGCCGCCTCACCACCAGCAATACATCCAAATACAGCCGCCTCACCCCCAGCAATACATCCAAATACAGCCGCCTCACCCTAGCAATACATCCACATACAGCTGCCTCACCACCAGCAATACATTCACATACAGCCGCCTCACCCTAGCAATACATCCATATACAGCTGCCTCACCCCAGCAATACATCCACATACAGCCGCCTCACCACCAGCAATAATCCAAATACAGCCGCTCACTCCCAACAATACATCGCATACAGCCGCCTCACCACCAGCAACACATCTGCATACAGCCGCCTCACCACCAGCAATACATCCGCATACAGCCGCCTCACTCCCAGCAATACATCCAAATACAGCCGCCTCACCAGAGAGCAAACATCCACATTCAGCAGCCTCACCACCAGCAATAAATCCAAATACAGCCGCCTCACCCCCAGCAATACATCCAAATACAGCCGCCTCACCCTAGCAATACATCCACATACAGCTGCCTCACCACCAGCAATACATCCACATACAGCCGCCTCACCCTAGCAATACATCCAATAGAAGATGCCTCACCCCCAGCAATACATCCACATACAGCCGCCTCACCACCAGCAATACATCCAAATACAGCCGCCTCACTCCCAACAATACATCGCATACAGCCGCCTCACCACCAGCAACACATCTGCATACAGCCGCCTCACACCGCCAATACATCTGCATACAGCCGCCTCACCCCCAGCAATACATCCAAATACAGCCGCCTCACCAGAGCAATACATCCACATTCAGCTGCCTCACCACCAGCAATACATCCAAATACAGCCGCCTCACCCCCAGCAATACATCCAAATACAGCCGCCTCACCTAGCAATACATCCACATACAGCTGCCTCACCCACCAGCAATACATCCACATACAGCCGCCTCACCCTAGCAATACATCTATATACAGCTGCCTCACCCCAGCAATACATCCACATACAGCCGCCTCACTCCCAACAATACATCGCATACAGCTGCCTCACCACCAGCAATAAATCTGCATACAGCAACCTCCCAACAGCAATACATCCACATACCAGCCGCCTCCCCGCCACAATACATCACACCATCGCACCTACCCACAATACATCCATTACCAACTACCCAGCAATAATCCAAATAAGCCCGCCGCACTCCCCAACAATACATCGCATACAGCCGCCTCACCACCAGCAATACGTCGGCCTACAGCAGCCTCACTCCAGCAATACATCCACATACAGCTGCCTCACTCCCAACAAATCCGCATCAGCGCCTCGCCCCCAGCAGTACATCTGCATACAGCCCCCTCACTCCCAGCAATACATCCGCATACAGCCGCCTCACCCCCAGCAATACATCCGCATACAGCGCCTCACACCTGCAAACATCGCATACAGCCACCTCACTCCCAGCAATACATCCGCATATACCCCCCTCACCCCCAGCAATACTTCCGTATACAGCCGCCTTACCCCCAGCAATACATCCACATACAGCCGCCTCACTCCCAGCAAAACATCCGCATACAGCCGCCTCACTCCCAGCAATAGATCCACATACAGCCGCCTCACCCGCAGCAATAGATCCACATACAGCCGCCTCGCCCTAGCAAACATCCCCATAAAACAGCCCACCCAGCCACTACCAAGTACATCCATACCGCCGCCCTCACCACCAGCAATACATCCAAATACAGCCGCCTCACTCCCAACAATACATCGCATACAGCTGCCTCACCACCAGCAATACATCCAAATACAGCCGCCTCACTCCCAACAATACATCGCATACAGCTGCCTCACCACCAGCAATAAATCTGCATACAGCAACCTCACCACCAGCAATGCATCCGCATACAGCCGCCTCACCCCCAGCAATACATCCACATACAGCCACCTCACCCCCAGCAATACATCCACATACAGCCACCTCACCCTAGCAATACATCCACATACAGCCACCTTACCCTAGCAATACATCCATATACAGCCGCCTCACCACCAACAATACATCCACATACAGCCCCTCACCCCCAACAATACATCCACATGCCTCCTCCCCCCAGAGCTAGAGACCCCTAGCCTAGACAGATTGACTCCCCTCACATGCAGAGACCCTCCGCTCAGGACTGATGCTCTCTTCCCCTCCCCCCCCCCCAAGTCAGACACCCTACCCCTCACATGCAGAGACCCTCCGCCCAGGACAGATGCCCCCCCCATGCAGACTCCCCCATACCCCTACAGAAAGAGACCCCCAGCCCAGACAGATTGACCGCCTATAATCCGCCCCTGGATATACACATTTTGGACCAAAGGAAGTTAATCTTTGGGACACAGAACCTATGTCCTTCCTGAATGGTATGATGACTGGACGTTCCCATCTTGTTTGTACAGATGAACAAGGCACCTTCAGGTTTCATGAAATTGCACCTAAGGATGAACCAGACTTGTGCTAGTCTACAATTCTCTTGCTGATATCTAAGCTTATTTCTTTAGCCTTTTCCATAAGAAGTAGCATGTTTTAGGTGTCTCTAATTAACTCAGATGTTGCCAACATGAAGCTTACACAGATATGAACGGTACAATAATTTTGGTGTAAACTTTGACTAAAAAGTTCTAAAAATGCCTTAAAAAGTCAGGTGTCAATGGAGGTAGTTTTTGAAACCCTGATATTTCTCACAGTGATTCAGTCACCCAGGATTACATAAGAGGATAGCGTTGAAAGTTGGAAAAGTTGAATAAACATTCGGAAACCTTTAACATTACTACTGTTGTCATTTCACTTCTTAGGCTATTGAGGGCTTCGCCTTGACAGTGAAAGAAATTGCTCAGATGCTGCAGGCCTTTGGTACTGAACTGGCAGAGACAGAATTACCGAGCGATGTGTATTCAATCGAGCACATTCTCGCAAACCGCACTGAAAAATACTGCCAGCTAAAGGTAAGTCTGATTGGATTTTATGAAGACAAATTGCTACAGAACCTGAAGCAGCAGCACTTTTTCCACTACCACTTATGCAGTGCTGGGAAAACGTGGATGGTATAGCTCAACTGCCCGTAACGTTCATTACTTCCAGTGACTGACCACATTAAGGTATGCCAATTACACTGGGGATCGAATTAAAAAAAATTGTTTGTTTGTTTGTTTTTTTTTTCAACTGTTCCTGGGTATCTTGGAACGGTAAATACCTTCAATTTCTGTCCAGCAGTTTATGAGTTGTTAAGTGATTCCATCTAGAAATAAGTTCAATAAAAGAACGGTACCATGGATGAGAGGATACAAATGTGATTGTTGATTACAGTTAGAACATGGAGCACGAAGATACAAAAACATCTCATTGCTGGTATTCAAAGAAATTAGGTTACAGTGACCTAATGGAAAATTCCAAAACCGGAGATACGCACATGCGCAGTAGAAAAGAGAGAGTGCGCTAGTGCCTAGTAGGCGGGATCAACACATGCCACGGGGGGTGGAGTAGACATTAATCTCGCTCCACAGTGAGGCTACTCCACACCCTAGTAGCTTCTGCCGATCATTTACTTATATCAAAGATAAGGATTTTATGTGAACATACTGAATGTAATGCTTATTGCTTGTAATTAGAGATGAGCGAACATGCTCGTTCGAGCATTAGCGTACTCGAAAACTGCTTCTCGTTGCTGCTCGCGTGTACGAATACCTTCGCCTGGGGGCCCGCTCGGAGCAACTTGCAGCTCCCGCCGTTTTGCTTTTTGCGGCCAGAAACAGAGCATCACAAACCAGGAGACTCTGCACTCCACCCAGCATGACGTGGTACCCTTACACGTCGATAGCAGTGTGGTGGCTGGCCAGATCAGTGTGACCTGGATAGATATAGCGCTGCCCGCGCTGCTCGGATCATTCTGTTCATGGATGCCGCTAGGGAGAGAGCTGCTGCTGGTCAGGGAAAGCGTTAGGCTGTTCTATTAGATTAGTGTTAGGCAGGAGTATTCTCCAAGAACCCAAGCCCTTCTTGGGGGCTACAATAACGTTTAACATTTTTTTTTTTTAATTTGCATCTAGTACCATTTTGTGAGAATTAGCAGGGGGACTTGCTACCGTTCTTGGTTTAGCTCTTAGGCACACATATCCACTCAAACACCAAAGTGGAACATTTATAGGGGTTGGATTTCACAATTAGCACAGTCTGCGCATTTGTTCCTTTTTTTATTTTACGTTTATTTTGTTTAATAACTCAGTGTCTACTCATCTGGCATAGTAGTGTGCTTTCATACTGGCTAGAAAATAGCCATCGAGAATCCAAACGGCTTACTTACGCCTACAGTAGCGTTATATATTTGATTTCTGGTTGATCTCTTCTGGTGGTCTGTCTTGCTGCGTTCATCTAACTAGCCAATTGTGAGCAATTTGTAGTGAGACTTGCGACCGCTGTGTTTTTGCGCTTAGTGACGCACATACTCCATGCAAAGACCGAAGTGGGAAAATTTAGTAGGGTTGGATTTCAATTAGGCACAGTCTGCCATTTGTCCTTTTTATTTACGTTTATTTTTTTTAATAACTCAGTGTCTCTCATCTGGCATAGTAGTGTGCTTTCATACTTGGCTAGAAAATAGCCATAGGAAATCCAAACGGCTTACTTGACGACTACAGTACGTTATATATTTGATTTCTGGTTGGATCTGGCTGTGGCTGTACTTGCTGCAGTGCATCTACTAGCCAATTGTGAGCAATTTGTAGTGAGACTTGCGACCGCTGTGTTTTGTGCGCTTAGTGAGCACATATCCATTGCAAGACCGAAGTGGGAAAATTTAGTAGGGGTTGATTCAATTAGGCACAGTCTGCCATTTGTCCTTTTTTATTTTACTTTTTTGTGTTTAATACTCAGTGTCATCTCATCTGCATAGTAGTTGCTTTCATACTTATACTTGGCTAGAAAAATAGCCATAGGAGAATCCAAACGGCTTACTTACGCCTACAGTAGCGTTATATATTGTAGTTTCTGGTTGATCTGTCTGGGTGCGTACTTTGCCTCAGTGCATCTACTAGCCAATTGTGAGCAATTTGTAGTGAAACTTGCGACCGCTGTGTTTTGCGCTAGTGACGCACATATCCATTGTCAAAGACGAAGTGGGAAATTTAGTAGGGGTTGGATTTCAATTAGCACTGTCTGCCATTTGTCACTTTTTTATTTAACGTTTATTTTGTTTAATAACTCAGCGTCATCCTCATCTGGCATAGTAGTGTGCTTTCATACTTGGCTAGAAAATAGCCATAGGTAGATCCAAACGGCTTATTCACGCCTTACAGTAGCGTTATATATTTGATTTCGGTGGTTGATCTGCTGGTGGCTGTACTGCTGCAGTGCATCTACTAGCCAATTGTGAGCAATTTGTAGTGAGACTTGCGACCGCTGTGTTTTGGCTTAGTGACGCCATATCCATGCAAAGACCGAAGTGGGAAAATTTAGTAGGGTTGGATTTCAATTAGGCCCAGTCTGCCAGTTTGCCTTTTTTATTTTACGTTTATTTTGTTTTAATAACTCAGTGTCATCTCATCTGGCATGTTGTGTGCTTCTATACTTGGCTAGAAAATAGCCATAGGAGAATCAAACGGCTTACTTACGCCCTAAGTAGCGTTATATATTGATTTCGTTGATCGGTGGGGCTGTTACTTGCTGCAGTGCATCTACTACCAATTGTGGGCAATTTAGTGTGAGACTGCGACCCGCTGTGTTTTGGCGCTTAGTGACGCACATATCCATTGCAAAGGACCGAAGTGGGAAAATTTAGTAGGGTTGGATTTCAATTAGGCACAGTCTGCCATTTGTCCTTTTTTATTTTACGTTATTTGTTTAATAACTCAGTGTCATCTCATCTGCATAGTGTGTGCTTTCATACTGGCTAGAAAATAGCCATAGGAGGAACCAAACGGCTTACTTACGCCTACAGTAGCGTTATAATTTTGATTTCTGGTTGATCTGCTGTTGGCTCGTACTCGCGTGCATCTACTACTAGCCAATTGTGAGCAATTGTAGTGAGACTTGCGACCGCTGTGTGTTTTGCGCTTAGTGACGCACATATCCATTGCAAAGACCCGAAGTGGAAAATGTATAGGGGTGGATTTCAATTAGCACAGTTCTGCCATTTGTCCTTTTTTATTTTACGTTATTTTGTTTAATACCTCAGCGTCATCCTCATTGGCATAGTATGTGCTTTCATACTTGGGTAGAAAAAAGCACTAGGAGAATCCAAACGCTTACTTACGCCTACAGTAGCGTTATATGTTTGATTCTGGTTGATCTGCTGGTGGCTGTACTTGCTGCAGTGCCTCTCTACACCAATTGTGACGCATTTTGTAGTGAGACTTGCGGACGCTGTGTTTTGCGCTTAGTGCCACATATCCATTGCAAAGACCGGTGGGAAAATTTGTAGGGGTTGGATTTCAATTAGGCACAGTCTGCCATTGTCCTTTTTTATTTTACGTTTATTTTTGTTTAATAACTCAGCGTCATCTCATCTGGCATAGTAGTGTGCGTTACATACTGGTAGAAAATAGCCATAGCAATAGGATACAGCGTCGTTTTTGTTTAAAACTCAAAAAACACAAAAAAAAAAAAAAACAACAAAAAAAGTTAAAAAAAATAAAGCTATAACTCTCATTTTAAAATGTTTAACCAGGGCTAGAGGGTAGAGGACGAGGGCGGGGGACGGGGCGTCCAACTACTGCAGGGGTCAGGCCGTGGTCCTGGCCGGGTGAGACACCACCTGCTTATGAGGGAGCAGGGGACGCGCCGCAGAGCTAACACTCCCTAGGTTCATGTCTGAGTTACTGACTCGTGGTTTGAGCACTGTTGAGGCAAGAACAGTGCGAACAGGTGATGTCGTGGATTCTGACACATGCTTCGAGCAATTTGTCCACCGTCAGCTCTTCCACGCAGTCCACCCCATGTCACCCGAAATCGCCACTCCTCCAGCTCCTGCACCTCACCTACCTCCCCCCCAGTCTGCCCCCTCCGGAAAATTTGGCATTTGAACCGGCGATACTCTGAGGAACTGTTTTCTGGACCCTTCCCACAGTCACAAACCACTGTCGGTTGCTGCTGAGCAATTTCCGATGCCCAGGTTTTCCACCAGTCACAGTCTGTGGGTGATGATGACCTTCTTGACTTTGTGAAGTGTGTAAAAGGTTCCCACGATGAGGAGACACGGTTGTAGACAGTGGGGAAGTGTTGTCAGGCAGGAAGTCCGAGGGGGGAGCCCGATGAGGGATCGTGAGGATGAGGAGGTGACAGACCAAGCTGGGTTGAGAGGCAGCGGTGTGAACACAGTGCTTCTGAGACGGAGGAGAGTCCTCGACCAGAACAGGTTGGAAGAGGCATTTGGGGCCAGAAGGAGAGCAGGGCCGCTGGGCATCAGCGCCAATGTGTCATCTAGTGAAGCTCCCTGTGGAGGCTCTTGCGGCGAGGGCTAGATCTTCAGAAGTCTGGAAGGTTCTTAAGGAAACACCGGATGACGCGGACTGTGGGTGTGCAAATTGCCAAACAGTCTCAGCAGGTGGTTCCACCAATACTAGCTTAATACCACCAGTCTGCGCTCAGTCATATGAATGCTAAACACCCCTCCACTCAGTGGCACAAAGCCCGTTCACCTCCGGCCGTGTCACACCACTGCTCCTCCCCTGTGTCAGCTGATAGTCAGCCCCCTGCCCAGGACACCTGCCACAAAAACTCCCATCGTCGCCTCACGATCCTCCACAGCATCACCAGCGTTCAGCTACTCCATACCCCAGACGCTTGGAGCGGAAACGCAAATTATGTGCAACCCACCCGCACCCCGCACAGCACCTCCTTAATGTGCACATCTCCAGATTGCTTAGCCTGGAGATGCTGCCCTATAGGCTAGTAGAGACCGAGGCTTTCGCACTCATGGCGGCGGCCGCCCCTGCGGTATTCGGTCCCCAGCCCACTACTTTTCCTGATGTCCGTCCAGCCCTGCACCAGCACGTGTCAGACAACATCATCCGTGCCCTGACCAAAGCCGTTTCTGACACGGTCACCTACCACCGACACGTGGACGAGTGCTGCCAGGGCAGGCCTATTATCGCTGACGCACATTGGTAACTTGGTGGAGCTGGGAGTGAGTCTGAGACCCTGCGGCTGGTATAATACTGCGACGCGAGGATTGGCGGGGCCTACCCTGGTCCAGGTGTTCAGGCCTACTATGCCTGCCTCCTCCTTCACCCCCTCCTCCACCTCCTCCCTCCGAACTACCATCCGTGGGCACGCGCCATCAGTCGTTAGCTCTAGGCACAGCAGCAGTGCCGTCGCTAAGCGACAGCAGGCGGGTGCTCAAAACTGTAGAGCCTAGGCGATATAAAGGCCAACCGCCCACAGAGCTTACAGGGCATCACGGCGCACTGATCTGTGGACTGGCACCGCTGAAACCTGAAGCGCAGCATGGTTGTTGTGACAACGGCCGTAACCTGGTGGCCGCTCTGCAACTCGGCAGATGACACATGTGCCATGCTGGCCCATGTGTTAAATCTGATAGGTTGCGTTTCCTCAAGACATACCCCAATCTGTATATTTGCCTCACGAAGGTGCGCCGCATCTGTGCGCATTTCAGGAAGTCCAGCACAGATGCTGCCACTCTCCAGGGAGCGCAGCGCCGCCTCCAACTGCCCGCTCACCGACGTGTGCGACATCCCACGAGGTGGAAGTTCAGCACTGACCATGTTATCCAGATTTACCAGCAAGCGCCAGCGATTGTAGACTGCCAGATGTCAACTTCCACCAGAATGGTAGTCAGATGAGTCAGCTTCCTCAAGCTACAATGAGGAGTGGACGTGGATGTCTGATATCTGTCAGGTGCTGAGTAACTTTGGAGTCAAACACAGATGGTCAGTGGCGAGCCCGCCATCATCAGCCTCACCATCCCGCTGTTGGCCTGTTGAAAACTCTCTGATCAGCATGAGTCGGAAGCTTTGCGGCTCGTCACGAGAGGACGGGGAAAAGATTCCCTTGTGCATAGCCAAGCACCCTCAGGTCTGTTCTCAGCGCATATCGGAAGGAGGTGGAGGTGGAGGAGGATGAGGGAGAATGTTGGCGAGACAAAGGGGACCATTGTTGAGTCCTTCACTGTTCAAGCTGTAATGGGCAGAAGAAGAGGAGTTGGAGGTATTGGAGGAAGGAGGAAATGGACAGTCAGGCCAGTGAGGGAGTGAATTCTACGCGTTGTACTCTGGCGCATATGGCAGATTTCATGCTAGGCTGCCTATCCGTGACCCTCGCGTTCAAGAATTTATTCCAGCAACCGATTACTGGGTGTTTCACTCTCCTGACCCCACGGTACAGCAAAATCTTCCACTCCATCCCTGCAGAGGAAAGGAGTGGTGAGAATGCATGAATACCAGCAGGCCCTGGTTCACAACTGAAACAGTATTTCCCTTCTGACAGCGCTAGCGGCAGAGTGGCGTAGTTCTGCGGGACAAGTAGCGAGGGAAGTAGGCGAGCAGGCAGCTTGTCCAGCACTGGCAAGGGTACGCTTACAAGGCTTTTGCCAGCTTATTCACCGCCACAAGACACTGTCACCTGTCACCAGTCTCGGCAGGTAGGGCTGATCTTTACAGAAAGATGAGTGAGGGAGTACGTAGCTGACCATACCAATCGTCCTAAATGATCACACAGCTCCCTACAAACGACTGGTTTCAAAGCTGGACATGTGGCACGAACTGGCCGTACGCCTTGGACGGTTCTTGTAACTGGCCCTTGCCAGCTAGGTTCTTGTCCGAGCGGGTTTCAGTGCAGCTGGGGAGATCATCACCATAAGCGTACCGCCTGTCGACTGACAGTCGCTGACAGGCTGACGGCTTTATTAAGATGAATAAAGCCTGGATTTCTCATAATTTCCAATCTTCACCACCACGGTAGAAGGACTCAACCTGAATTAATTGATCCCTCGCTCCTTCCTCCTTTTGCCTCCTTCTCACTCCTACTCCTTTTGTACAGTAAAGCCAGGGAAACTGGCTATTTTTTGACAGTGGCCCACTGGCTCTAGCTATAGTACTTTATGCATTTAATTTTTCTGGAGGGCCACCTACCTCGGTCCTTCTTGTTTTTGTAAACAATTTTTGGGAGTGCCACATACAGGCACTCATCTATTCCATTTTTCTGGAGGGCCACCTACCTGGTCCTTGTTTTAAAAACATTTTTGGGTGAGTGCCAAGAACAGGCAACCAATCTATTCAATTGTTACTGGAGGGCCACCTACCTGCTCCTTGGTTTGAATTGTTTTTTGACTGCCACCTACAGGCACCAATCATTCATTTTATGGAGGGCCACCTACCTGCTCTCTGGTTTGAAAATTTTTTTGGGATGCCACAATACAGGCACTATCCAAATTATTAAATGTCTCCAGCAAGCCTCCACACGTTGTCTCCTTGATTGCTACCTCCAAAAGTCGTTCATATAGCTGCTCCATACATCGTCCTTTTAAACGAGGTGTGTCAGGCACATTTGGGTTTGTTTCATGGATTCCATCATCAAGTTGTTAACTTTTGTCGCCACCCTGCTGTGTTTATCCACAATATACTGGCAAACTTTATCATTACCAATATTATTTCACGCTTTTGCGCATCTGTTTACATCCCCTCACCGGCATATCCTAACTTATAGAAACTACTACACTTGATCTTATACAAAGGTTCTTAGAAGTGCTGTTTGGGGAGTAGCTAAGACAGGGGCTTGGATTGGCGAAAGCGCGCCGGAGCGGAGCGCCAGCTTCCAATGCGCATCATGCGCTTCTTGCGCATCTGTTTACTTCCCCTCACCCGCCATATCCGCCCTTACTTATAAAGAACTCGACTACACCTTAACTTGGTGCAGGCTGGGACCGAGTTACTGACCTGGGCTGGTCAATACTGCCGACGCAGAGAATTGCGGGGCCTACCTCGGTCCAGGTCCAAAGGCCTACTATACCTCCGCCCAACCCCTCCTCCAACCTCCTCCTCCTCCGACTTACCTCCGTGGGCATGGGGCCATCAGTCGGTAGATCAGGCACAGGCAGTGCCGTCGTTAAGCGACAGAGGCGGTGCTCAAACTGCTGTCTAGGTGATAAGCACACCGCCCAAGAGCTTATTACAGGGCATTCCCACATCAAACTTGTTAACTTTGTCGCCACCTGCTGTTAATCCACAATATACTTGCAAAAACTTTTTCTTTAACCGATATTATTCAGCGCGTCTTGCGCATCTGTTTCATTCCCCCACCCGGCATTATCTAAACTTATAAGCATACTACACGTGATCTTATATAAAGAGTTCTTTAGAAGTGCGTTTGGGAGATCCTAGAGACAAGGGCTTGGTATGGCGAAAGCTCGCCTGGCAGCGGATCGCCAGCCCATGCCAAGATCCAACTAACATAGTTTTAACTGCAGCACCTTTAATCTACTACTATTTCACGCCTCCATACATGGTCCCCTTATCAAACGGCTGTGTCAGGCAGAATTTTGGGTTGTTTTTCATGGCTTCCATGTTAACTTTGTCGCCACCCTGCTGGTGTAATCCACAAAATATACTGGCAAACTTTTCATTACCGATATTATTTGAGCACTTCTTGCTCACCTCCGTTGGTTCCTCTCTGCCACCATTGGTTGAAGCCTGAGTCCTTTAGGGTATGCGCTATGCCACTCTCTAGCCTGCTGCCGCTGCCTCTGCATGCCGTCCCCTATAGTGTCAGGGTCAATTATTGCATGTTTTAGATGCTACTCTAGCTTCATTCTGTCACTCTTTCATGGCCATGCTGGTTGCCCATAATTTTGGCATAATGTGTCGATTATGCACTCAGAGGCATCCATGCATGCTGCCCCTGCTGTTGCCTGTCCATTTTCCGTGGTGTTTTCCATCCTTTTCTGAGGTTCCCAGGTGTTTGGCCAAGCTTCTCCCTGTGCAGAGCCTTGGTCCCCTTGAAAATTCTCAGTCTCCCGATTGACTTTTCAATGGGGTTCGTTATTCGAGACGAGCACTCGAGCATCGGGAAAAGTTCGTCTCGAATAACAGGTACCCGAGCATTTTAGTGCTCGCTCATCTCTACTTGTAATGTAATGTTTAAATATGTAGAAAATAGTTTTAGTAGATTGGTACTGCCTGTAGTGTATTACACCCATATTGACATTTGGTGGGAAGAGACGCAGTTTTTAAGTGTCAGGACCTGCTTTTTAGCAGTTGATCTGCCCACTCGATGCTGCTCCTTACCTTGCAGCAATTGGTGTTGCCTGAGGCAAGAGGCTCAGCACACCTTTTTTCCGGTGCTCGGTGATGAATCTGGTGCATATTATAATAATATTACTGATAAAAATAATACATTTAATAATAACAAATATAATTATAATAATTCAATAATACATTATCACTAGTTTTCATACATACTAAGGCTACATTCACACACACTCATGGGGGATGTATATACGCCGTATATAGGTCCCCCATAAATGGGACATCTGCGGCACCGTATAGTTCCGTAGCCGGGAGAAAGATAGGACATGTCCTATCATTCCCCGGAATACGGCGCCGCACGCCAAACATCACTGTGGAGAGGGGCGGGGGTGAGCGACGCTCATCCCCTCTTCCTCTCCCCGGCGCCGATGTGTGCCTGTCATACTACGGTACACCGGTACACTTTAGTGTGAATTTAACCTAAAATAGCCCTTCTATATAATGCAAAGTATAATACATGATTCTCTTCTATCTTTAGAAGGACATCACCTCAGTAACAAGGGAAGGGGGCTTACTGCTGGACAGTTTTGAAATACCAAGCACAAGTTTAGTTACTGAACAGGAAACCTGTGAAAAACATGGAGATTGGGAAACCGTGAACAGGTATGGCACATAGTGCAGTCACATAGCATTTGTATTTTTTGTAGTCTTTCTGGATATATGTATTTTCTTAAAATATCCATAAAGTCAGCTAGTGCTATTTATGACTTAGTCTTACAATCTTCTCACAGCAACCATTGCAAATGACAAAGCCAGTGGAGCTAGAAGTGCTGCTTGATTCTCTTGATGGCAGTTACCTTTTTCATAAATTGGAGCTTCATTTGTAATGTCCCACAGGACTGGTCATCACAAAATTTATACTATAAAAGTGTAGAGTCAGCTCACCTGAGGATCACGTAGCAGCATTTGGTAAGATTGGAGCAAGGACAACTCAGTTCCAAGTCCGCCACAAGAGAAATGTATGTTCAGTCTGGCCATGCCATGATGAAGGATTTTTTCCGAAAGCATAGGCAATAACGCTGTGTATGTCTGTGTTCTCCGACATGTTCATTTGCCATTATGAACTTTTAACAATATAAAATACATTTTTTCGTTTTACTGGTTTGGTTGTGTGAAGCCGTACTGAACATACATCACAAAATTTAGCTCCTTTTAGTTTCATGGTTGGCTGGATATGGTTTGGCCAGCCCCCTTGCTATGTTTAAACTGCCTTCCCCTACAAAACTTGAGTTACCTTGGTTAGACAAATAATTCTTGCTAATGTCATGTGCAAATGTAGTGTTTTCATACGTGTCGGAGCCTCTTGATGTATCTAGCTGCGCCGGGAACACCGGTTTTTGGATCCTTTATTTTAAAATTTGCTTTTCAGTTATTATTAGTAAAGTGATATTGACCTTGTTCTTTAAATAATTAACATGTCTATGTCCTAAGGTTGTTGGCACAGTTACTTGAAATGGAAAGTGCCTTTGATGGGTTTTGGGAGAAACACCAGCTAAAAATGGAGCAATATTTACAACTGCTCAAATTTGAACAACATTTCCAAGAGGTAAAGTATAAATGTGCAACTTTATTATTTTAATATATACTCTGTCTCCTTTTAGTTCTACAGATTAAGGGTTTTTGGATGACCCTTATAGCTCCTGCAAGGGTTCTTTTATACCTGTATGTCTAGGCTTGGACTGGCACACCAGAGTTCCAGAGTATCATCCACTAGGCCCAGGCTGTAGTACAATGATAGGTTTTGATGGCAACCTAATTGGAAGTCTAAAATAAGATTATGGAGGGTGGGCTCAAAAAACCCCAGACCATACACAAGTATGAGGATAGAAGGGTTAGGGGTTCTTCTCTTTGCTATCTCTACAGCCCAATCAAGCTTAGTCAGTGCTTGGATGGCATTGGTCCAGCTAGAAGCATTGGCCCCAGGTGACCACCCAAACCGGTGGTTCTGCCTCCTAGTTTGTCTTTGCTATGAACAAATGGACTTTCTCTTATTGGTTACAAAATAAGATGTTATGCTGTACAAGATTTATACATACATGATGTTTTATTACATTGTATTCCCCAGCTGAAGAATGCTACTGACTTTTTGATGGCACAACAAACTGGTGTACCTGATACCGGAAACAATATATCGGAAGTCAAGCAGCGACTTGCGGAGTTAAGTAACATTGAAGAAAGGTCGAAGGTGAGACTCCTCCTCTTTCTACATTGTAACAGGGCACTGAGGTTAAATTATGGAATAAAACTAAAAACTGTATTTTGCTGTTACTTCATGGTAATCCTGGCAGAAATATTGATTATATTGTAGGAGAGCACTACTACTAGTTGTTACCTAATACAAAGAACATTAGAAATGTGGATGTTATTATGCCGCTTTATGTTTGATGTAAGATTTGTCAACTCTTTTGATTGAACCCTTTGTCATGTTCCAGGAATTAATAGGAAGGTCACAAATGGTGATTTTACATGGACACCAGCTAGCAGCTAATCATCATTATGCACTAAACCTGATCTGCCAGCAATGCAATGAGCTGCGGCACGCGTCCGACATCTTGTCTGAGGAGATTAAGAGGAAGCTTGCGCGTCTCTCCACTACACATGAACTGCTTGTACGACTTCAGCAGGTAATGGACAGGGGCCATGGACTGTATGAAAATTGTGAGATCTGCAAGTCAAATTTTTTTCAGTCGTTATGCAGTTACTGCCCATATATGGTACAAGAAGAAAAACCTTCTTTGTCCCTTCTGGCTACAGTTTATTGACCTTTAGGGAATCTTTTCCTTGTGGAATAGATATATAGGTTTGACTTTAAACCCACATTAGGCTTCCTGAAAGTCATGCTCAATGGTAAGGGGGCTGCCTTACAAGGTACCAAAGGAGGCATTGTTTTTCTTGAAAACTTATTTTCATATTCTCCAAAATCCCCCACTGGAGCATGAATGGCTGTAAAGCTCTACACGCCTGCAAGGTGACCTTAATTGGCAAAGTCTCTGTGAGGAGAACTCTTACTCCCTGACCCTAAATACTTCTACGGTATTCCTCTTGTATTGGTCTCTTTAGAATGTATGTATATAGAGAGAGAGAGTTTTACCTCTATATACAAGTACAGTTAGCTGATGAAAAGTCTGAGAAAACTTTTTTATTTGGTTAAATTATAAAAACTAATAAAATAACAGTAATAATTATAAATGTACAAAATGTCCAATACAGAATGCTACCTAAACATCAAAGTAGATAAAATTTATTTTCTGCAAAATAGTAAAAAACTACAACTACAGCATGGGGCTTATTTACTAAGGCTCTTGAATCGAACTTATGTCAGACTTTTCGCCGTTTTCGGGATTTGCGCAACCCTTTAAAAGGGTTCTGCTTTGGGGTTGTGTCACACTTCGCGCAGCTGTGCTGGCTTTCATGCGAAAGAAGTCAGCAGGCCTGCCGTTGGACGATCCGACTGATTCGGACTGAGTGGGGGATTTAACTTTAAAATTGTCACAAGACAATGCACTTGCATGCACCGGGAAGAAGAAGGTGAACTCCGGACCTGAGCGGGGAAGCGTCACATCGGGCGTACGGTCTTAGTGAATGGCGGCACAGTACATTATCATTGGGCAATGCACTTTAGGTAAACTCAGTCGGAAGGGTAAGTAAATGTGCCCCAGTATGTTGTTTATGGTGGTCTGTAAATTGTGTAAATAATAATGACACAACTGGTCTTGAATGATACATCTTGTCTTTCAAAAAATATCTTGATAAAGGACAACCTGTGTTCTGTTACATTCCAGGCTCTTGAAAGCTGTGATAAAGGAGCTTACTTTTTAGCAAACCAGCAAATGGACAAGTGCCAGTCAAGGGAAGGGGCTCAGAGGGCTTTACAAGACGTGGAGATGTTTCTAGACAGCTCTGCGTTGGATTTAAGTTTTGATCCACAATCTTTACAATATGATTTTGAATCTATTCTGACGGAGGAGTTGAAGGTACACGTAAACATTATTGCTCATTCTGTATACTGCGTACATGTTTTATTACAAAGCCTAATAAAGACCTAACATAGAAAGGTTTTTGTGATCTCTTCCCAGATCACCACTGGAAAAAGGCTTAAAGGGGTTGTCCAATGCATTCAAGAGGAAAGAAAGAGCTGGCACTCACCGCTGTTGAAGTAAAATCAGGGGGTTGTCCACTTTCAGCAAACAATTGATATTGTTTGTGTAAGGAAAAGTTATACAATTTTCCAGGAATGGATGTAGAAAGTATATTGTAAAACGGTGTAACTCTTCATTACATAGTTTTCAAATATACTTTCTGTATCAATTCCTTACGTTTTTCTAGATCTCTGCTTACTGTCAGTCTATGGGAAGCTTCACAGTTTACTTCCGGTGGATAAAAATCTGTCCATAGTCATGTGATGTCATACAGGTGCACAAGCCGTTATTAGAACAGAGAGTAATCAAAGCCACGTGATACGAATGCCATGTGCACACCCTAATGCACCCTTGTGGAACATTGTATAACATTTCCTTACGCAAACGATATCAATTATTTGCTGGAAGTGGACTTCCCCTTTAAGTAGATTGGGCCACATCTACTCATATGGTCTCTGGGGAGTTTTATAATAGGGAATCAGCTTCTGAACTATGACCCGACAGGGAGGTATGACTGTGGCCAACCATGCATTACATGGACAACCATTTATCCGATGTGATACTGTAAATATGTTATATAATGCTTACCTACATACCTATATCTACACTAAGCTCAGGGGTCTTCAGAGCTTGCTGTTTTAGAGAGAAGGAGTCCTTTGCAGGCTTATTCAGTCCATTTAGGAATAAAGGGAATTATAGTTGGCCTTCCGCTGGGCAGCCCCCTTCTGGTGTGAACTAACTTTAATTATACTATATCCTTGAATATGTGGATCCTATGTAGCATGAAGTCCTCCCATGTAACAGTTGCAGTTGGCTCTAAGACTTGTAATACTTCATACATCTAAAGTAGTCTGAGATGGGGAGAAACACTTGGATGCTGTGGAAATCGCTCTGTACAAAAGATGCTAATAACTGTGATGAAAGGATGAAAACATCAGAATTACGTTCTACTTAATGGTTGAAAGCCGTTTTTGGAACCGACAGAATCTGCAGCTGCACTTTCTTTATGAACACTCTTGAGTTGATTTTAACCTACTTATCTTTTTTTTAAAAGATTTTATTTATGAATTTTCCATTTTTTAAATTCAACAATAACACCTTAAAACAGACTACGGCGCAGCGTAGTAATACTTGAGGATAGAAGAACAGCATAAGCAAATATTGCAATCGGTCAAATAGCATTCTAGTATCAGAAAAAGATGACCATATCAGTACATATACAGCATGTAAACGCCGCAGTTGGAACTTAATGAACAAACATTCAAGCACCCATTCATGCAGACATACAAAGACATAACACTAACAACACAACACTCCACCCTCTTCACATGGGGTTCGAGCCAGACAAAAGGATTCGTTTATGACAGCTACTTTACACCGCAGTGTTAGAGTTCATGTTCCATCTAGACCAAATAAATTCAAATTTTTGAGGGCATTGTCTGTTATTGTATACCGAGTAATACATAGGGATAACCTTGTTGACCAGCGATATCCATTTCTGCAGGGGAGGGGGGTCCCGATCCTTCCAGGACATAATCACCACCTTACGAGCGTAGTACAGGACGAGTCTAAAGAAGATCCTGTCATAATGGCCACCAATGACCTCATTTATTATTCCCAAAAGGCAAACCTTGGGGTTAGCTATATGGGGAAAGCCAAAGTGATTGCTGAGGAATGATAGCACTTCCTTCCAAAAGGCACTGACCCTGGGGCATGCCCACACACAATGTAAGAAAGAACCACAAGCTACCTGACATCTGAAGCAGTTATCATCCTGTCTAGCCCCCATACGATTAAGTCTAACCGGTGTGTAATAAATTCTGTGGAGGAATTTTGTTTGTACTAGGAAATCCCTAGCGCTCACCACTGAGTCAAAGTATGAGTGCTCAACTTCCCCCCATTCCTCTTCTGAGAGGTCTGGGATATCCTCTCTCCAGCGCCCATGAGCCCGATCAAATGGTCTAACTCCTTGTGCTTGCAGAACATTGTACACTTGTGTGAGAGTTTATGATAGATCAGGGGTTCCTAGCAGAGTTTCCAGTTTAGTGAATTCAGTGGACAATTTAGTGGACCCAAACTGGGCCTTAAAGGCGTGTCTCAGTTGGGAGTAGTGGAAGGAAGCCATGGGGGGCAGGGAAAATTTTTCTCTCAGTTCACTAAGGGAGAGTAGCTCAGAGTTTGAGGATAACAATTGGCCGATGAACTTGACACCTGCAGCCCCCCACATCGTCCACCCAGGCAAGGAGAGAAGGTGTGGGAACCAAGGGTTCAACCAGATGGGAGATCTGGGAGACACTGGAGGGGGAGAGGAGGGGCTGACTAGCGATTGAGCTCTTCGCCAGCATATAGCTACAGTACGCAGAGGAATTGGGATTGAGGCCGGGGATTTGTACCTATATAAAATGTTCGTAAGAGCTTCATATGACCCCATCAGAGACCCAGCCAAAGCAGTGGCTGCATTCCCCCTATCTATGTCGATCCACCACTGTGCGTAGTTGGGATGCTAAATAGTAAAAGTATAGGTCAGGAGCCGCTAATCCACCTCGAGATCTAGGTGCCTGTAGCACGGCCAGACTGAAACGTGGGCTGGTCCCTTGCCAATAAAATGTTCTTAAAATACTGTCTATACGTTTAAATATTAGTTTGGGGAGTAGCACCGGGCAGGAGTGAAGTAGATATAAGAATTTTGGTAGATAAATCATTTTAAAAATATTAATGCGACCATAAAGGGATATGGGTAATGTGGACCATGCTTGCAACCGTTTCTCTGTGTCTGTTATCAGGGGGTCAATATTTAATGCAACATAATCCTGGACCCTGCGGGACACCCTAACACCAAGATATCTAAAGCTAGATACTACCTGCAGGGGGATAGATAGATTAAGACTGGCATTTCCGGATAAAGGGAAGAGGACTGACTTATCCCAATTTACCCGTAGGCCTGAGATGGAACCAAATCTGTCAATTAGGGAAAGAAGGGACACTAGAGAGGGGCCAACGTCTCCAAGGTATACTAAGGTGTCGTCTGCGTATAGAGAAACCTTCTCCGTGATCGACCCTCTTACCAATCCAACTATATCAGCGGAGAGGCGAATAGCCACAGCAAGGGGCTCAATGGCCAATGCAAAAAGTAACGGGGACAACGGGCAACCCTGCCTGGTGCCCCGGCCCATGGGGAAGGGGGCAGACACATTCAGGTTAGTTCTGACCCTGGCTTTCGGACCCTGATATAGAAGCTGGACAAGGGCCAGGAATCTGGGGCCTATTCTCATTTTAGCCAGTACGGCCCATAAATATGGCCACTCGACAGAGTCGAAGGCCTTGCAATTGTCAAGTGATAGAACAAAGCCAGGATCAGGAGAGCCCACGGCTGCTTCTATGTTTAGGAATAATCTGTGAATATTAATATCCGTTCCCCTGCCGGGCATAAAGCCCGTCTGATCCGGGTGCACCAGTGACAAAATCACCTTATTCAGTCTTGTTGACAAGATTTTGGCTAGAATTTTTACGTCGGTGTTAAGGAGAGAAATAGGTCGGTAGGAGTCAGGGAGAGAAGGGTCTTTCCCGGGCTTCGGGAGAACTACTATTAAGGCTTCTCTCATAGAGGGAGGCAACGAGCCATGCTCCAGGGCTGTGTTAAAAACATCAAGAAGCTTAGGGGCCAAAAATTCACATTTACTCCTATACCATTCTCCCCCCAACCCGTCTAAACCAGGTGTCTTACCTGATGGAAGAGACTGAATAGCTAATTCCACCTCCTCCGCTGAGATAGGGGAGTCTAATTCTAGTGATTGAGCAGGGGTTAAGCGCCACAGAGGAAGGTCATCCAATAAGGCATCCATTTCGGCAGCCGTGGTAGATAAAATTCCTTAAACACCTTATTTATGGAGGTAGGAACATGTACCAAGGCCCCATTCGCATCTGCTATAAAGGGGACCGAAGCACACGGTCGTTCTGCCCTGGAGAGGTATGCAAGTAACTTACCATTTTTGTCCCCAAATTCAAAAACTGAGGCTTCAGAAGCCAAAAGGCGTTTGCTAGTGCGTTCCTTGGCCAGAGCAAGATGTTCCCGCTGTACCTGCGCCCAGGCCCTCTTATTGTCCCCACTGGGATTCTCTATGTATCTTTTTTCAGCATCCTGTAGTATAGAGGTCAACCCTCTTTCTTTATCGCCCATGACCCTCCTATGCCCTGCCACCCCAGAGATGATCGCCCCCCTCGTAGAGGACTTGTATGCGTCCCATAGAAGCAATGGGTCTGGATGGTTATGATGTGTTTCCCAAAATTCATTATGATCTGTCTGCATTTTCATCTGCACTGTAGGAGTAGAAAGCCATGCAGGGTGCAGGCGCCAAATTCGAGAATCACAGGGAGGACCAATCAGTAGATTGAGAACCAAAGCGGAGTGATCCGAGATACTACGGGGGCAGTGGAAGATAGAGTCAACCATGGGGAGCACGTCAGGAGAGCCTAACGCCAGGTCTATTCGAGAAAAGGTCCTATGCACTGAGGAGTAAAAGGTATACTCTTTTCCCAAAGGATATTTTCCCCTCCAGAGATCTTTCAAGCTAAGGGACATTATCCATTCATTTAATCGAGTTGATGCAGGGTCTACACCACTAGTGCGATCCAGAGATGGATCAGGCACCGCATTAAAATCCCCTATACATATTAATGGACCCGGGGGCATGGCTGCCAATTTATCTGTCAGTGCTTGTAATGGACCAGTATCAAAAGGAGGAGGGACGTACACTGAAACAATGGTGAAGGAGGACCCCCATAAGGAGCAATGCAGTATGACAAAGCGGCCAAAATGGTCGATGGCCACCTGTAACACCTCTATTGGGAGGGATTTAGATAGAAGTATAGAGACACCTCTTGCATACACTGAGTATGAGGAGTGGTAACCCCTAGCAACCCAGGCACGTTTCAGTGATAGAATTTTTTGTCCTGTAAGGTGCGTCTCCTGTATACAGACTATATGAGGAGACTGTTTTTTAATGGTATCCAAAATTATAGCTCTTTTAAATTTAGAATTTAGCCCTCTAACGTTCCAGCTTATTACCTTAATTGGCGCCATAAAAGTGAGGGGGGATATGGATCTGGCTGGATAGTTGGAGAATTGGAACCTGCAAAGAGAAATGGAGGGGACATAGACACATACAACCAAGCACACACACATACACACAACTTTACCACAAGAAACACATAATAAAGCATTAACATGTGTAAACCTGTATCCCAATTATACATTAGAAACAACCCCCTGTCTAACACTCTAACAATTGAAGTGCAGACCTATACCCTCGAACTATCTAACTACCAGGAACTATGGTCCCTAACTAGGATAAACCCAAAAACTGCTTATCCCGGGAACCTGACCCCTACAGTTAGGGGAATAGGAAGTAAATGATGGATAGCACCGATCACTCAAATACAGTATAGAGGGGAGACCCCAGCAATTTACTAGAGGGGGTGGAGGCACCCACCTTGAAGTATTGTATGACATAACCGCTTAGCTATATTAGAACTGGGACCCCAGTTATGACACGCAAGTCCTCTTGACTAAAAGGGAGGACTTTGAGTACACTCCAGCCCAAGGTCAGGGAGGAGGGGCCGCCCTAGCACTTCCAGGAGCCCTAGGGGCTGAGTCCACCCAGTGCATGGCTTCGGACGGGGAGGTGAAAAAACGGGTCCTCTGACCATCTATCACACGGAGACGTGCAGGGAAAATCATCGAGTATTTGTACCCCTTATCCCTTAGACGACTGCGAACCTCATTGAAGTGGGTGCGCTGCTTCCGCACCGCAGCAGAAAAATCGGGGTAAAATGCTATTCTGTTATTACCCAAGAGAATCTCCCCTTTGCCTCTAACCGCACGCAGAATTGCGTCCCTATCCCTAAAGTGTAACAATCTGACTAGGAAAGGCCTAGGATTTCCCCCCGGAGGGCCAGGGCGGGTTGGGACTCTATGGGCCCTTTCTACCGTGAAAAACTGCGAGAAAGTCTCTGCAGGAAGCAAGTCCTTCATCCATTTTTCAAAAAATGCGACCGGATCGGGACCCTCAGCTTTCTCGGGGAGACCAACAACTCTTATATTGTTGCGCCTTAAGCGGTTCTCAAAATCATCCGCCCTGTCTGCAGCGGCAGCCATCTGACGTTGTAAATCAGTAATCTGGGCGGGCATTGGTCTCTGGACATCTTCAACATCAGAAATGCGGCGCTCCGTCTCAGTTATCCGCTCCTTAGCTTTATGGACGTCATGTCTCAGGATGACAAAGTCCTGACGGAGTTCATCAACTTTGTTAACTAGCTTAGATTGGCAGGAGTTAATGGCCGCTAACACTTCAGCAAATTTCTTGTCAAGCACCTCAGATGGATCCATAGGGATGTCCTCCGGGTCATCAGGTTGCAAAGGGCTCTGAGATCCATCAAACATGGAGGGTGAGGGACCAGGAGATCCATGAGGAGAGCTCGGCTGGGCACGTGAAAACCTACCCAGCTTCCTTGCAGCATTAGATTGTATTTGTGCTAAAACAGCTTGTGAGGTGGAGCAAGCCTGGTTATCCAAAGGGTCCAGGGAATGGTACAGGGGGTCTCCAGGAACTGATTCGTCATCGGATGGCGGCGCAGAGGCTCCTGATGGCGCATTACTTTGTTTAGCTGTTCTCCTCCTGTTGCCCATTTTACTATCTGTGTGAATTACAAGCATACAGCACCAGTAACCCAGTAAGCTTTCAAGGAGGATTGAGTTGAATCAGACAGTCACTAAGGACTCACCAGGGTAGACGGCAGATGTACTGAAACCGAGCTCTATGTAGTATAGTGGAAGTAACCCCTTCAGTGCCAGATAGTGATGTGATCAGGGGGGGGGGGGGGGGGTCAGGAAAGTCTCTTCTGCACTGACACGGGTGGGCTATGTCAGGAGAGGCTCTGTGGCCAGGGGAGCAGACAGGCAGCCTACCTCTCAGCAGCAGTTGCTCCGTTGAGACAGGACCCCGAGGCAGTGGTTCCTGAGCTGTCCCTCAGAGTCCCTGATGGCGGCAGCGCCTGGAAGGCAGGGGGAGGAAGTGCACCCACTTCACTATGGCGCCGGCACACCACGTGCCGCACACTCCTCACAGCAGCGGCCGCCTTCAGTCCCGGCCCGGAGGACCGACTTCTCACCTGCCGCCGGCACCGGGACCCGGAAGGAGGAGCAGACGTGCAGGCAGCGCCCGGAGAGCAGGAGGAGGAGGCGCGCCAGTTCTTCAATGGCGCCGGCGCACCACGTGCTGCACGCGCCACACCACCGTGGCCGCCCTCGATCCCGGACGGGAGGCCCGACACCTCACCAGTTGCCGGCACCCGGTCCCGGAACGCAAAGGCGCAAGGCACCAGCAGCAGCAGGTCCGGCCTCACTAGCTCCCCAGCTTCAGTAGCGGCGCCCGGTCTCCGATTCTGTCCCTCCGACTCGGCTGGGGCTCCAAATGGCAGGCGCCACTCCGTCCTCCGAGTGCCAGGGAAGTCTGTGCTATGTGCCCAGATAAGTATAGCCACGGATGGCTATCCAGTTAACAGGATGGAGGTCAGGATCCCGGGAGCTCGCCGGTATGCGTCCTCCTAGCTCGGCATTCGGCCACGCCCCACCAACCTACTTATCTTAAACCCAAAAATCCAATTCACGTTCAACATCTGCCAAGGAAAAGTATATTCAACAAAGATTTTTTTTATAGTATCTGGCTAGACAGTCCATAGCTCACAAAGAAGAAGGAAGCTCCAATCATCAAAATTATTGTAGTTATGCATTGAAAGTTTCTGTTTTTGTCACCTTATGACTGTTTTCATCCATAGTTTTTGACATGATTTTTGGTTCCAAGTCTTCCTTCATTCAGAAAGACATTTCCAAAGGGAAACCCTTGGTTTGTCATCCTTTGTTTAATTGCAGCCAATTGGTAAGATCAAAAAGGTTCTTTTTTCTCACTAATGTACCAACTGCTCCCCATCCTGATAGAAGAAAAGCAGAAATGTAAATATTTTTCCTAATTTATTAAACATAAATAATTGAAATATCACTTGGTGAGAAGTATTCAGCCCCTTTGCTCAGTATTGAGTAGAAGCAGCTTTGGAGCTATTACAGCCATGAGTCTTACAGCCATGGGGATCCTCTGCCTCTTCCTTGCAGATCCTCTCCAGTTCCCTGTGGTTGGATGGTGAACGTTGGTGGAAGCCATTTTAAGTCTCTCCAGAGGTGCTCAATTGGGTTTTATGCCTGGGCTCAGGCTGAGCCAGTCAAGAATGGTCACAGAGATGTTCTGAAGCCTCTGCTTTGTTATTTTAGCTGTGTGCTTAGGGTCATTGTAATGTTAGAAGGTGAAACTTCGACCCAGTCTAAGGTCCAGAGCATCTGGAAGAGGTTTTCATCCAAGATATCTTTGTACATTGTGTACATGCCTCTGTACTTCATCTTTCCTTCTATTACAACCAGTGGCCCAGTCTCTGCCGCCACCATGTGTCACTGCTGGGATTGTATTTGGCAGGTGATGAGCAGCGCCTGGTTTTCTCCACCGCTTAGAATTAACACCAAAGACTTCAATCTTCATCTCATGAGACCAGAGAATCTTATTTCTCATAGTCTGGGAGTGCTTTATGTGTTTTGCACATTGTATGCGGCTTTCCTCTGTCTTGCACCGACTGGTGGAGGCTGCAGTGTTGGTGACTTCGTAGAACTTTCTCCCATCTCCCTACTGCCATCTCCCAAATGTATGAAAACATTTTCACTGCATTTGGAATTCAGCCACAGTGATCTTGGGGTTCTTCTTTAACTCTCTCACAAAGGCTTTTCTCCCATGATTGCTTAGTTTTGCAGGATGGCCAGATCGAAGGAGTCATGGTAGTCTCAAACTCCTTCTATTTAACCCCTTACCAGGTCTTGGTGCATGGAGAGGGCTCATGGGCTGAGCCCTCTCCATAGCCAGTAAGTCTTTGCTGCATATTACAGCAAAGACTTACCGGTAACACCCTCGATTGGTGCTAGCATCGATCACGGGTGTTTTCCAGCCGATCGCCGTCGGCAATGCTGCCGGCGGCTTCAAAAGTGGGTATGGGCGCCGCCATCTTGCCTAGGATTGTCACTACCCGTGACGTCATCCGTTGTCATCCAAAGACCCGAGGCTGACTCGTGTTACCCCTATCATTACAATATGCTATCAGCACATTGCAATGAGTGAGGAGGAAAATCCCCATATACTGCCATACTGCAGTATGGCAGTATATGTTAGCATCGATCAAACAACATAGTTTATTATAATAAAAAAAACAAAAAATTCAAATCCCCCTTTCCCTAGAACTGATATAAATAAACAGTAAAAAATCATCAAGACATTAGGTATAGCCACATCCAAAAATTCCCGCTCTATCAAGATATTTAAACGCATTTAACCCATTTAACGGAAAATAGCACCCAAAGTAAAGAATGGCACTTTTTTGCCATTTTGAAAAATTAAAAAAAATCAATAAAAGATGATGAAAAGGTTGTACAGTCCTAAAAATGATAGCAATGAAAACGTCATCAAAAGTTGCAAAAAAATGACACGACCCACAGCTCTGTACACTGAAGTATGAAAAAGTTATTGGCACCAGAAGATGGCAAAATAAAAAAAAAAAATTTTGTACAGGAGGTTTTAATTTTTATAAATGTATGAAAACATTATAAAACCTATACAAATTTGGTATCCCCGTGATCGTACCGACCCAAAGAATAAAGTAGCGAGGTCTTTTTGGGCGCACAGTGAAAGCTGTAAAATCCAAGCCCACAAGAAAACGGTGCAAATGCGTTTTTTCACCATTTTCGCTGCATTTGGAATTTTTTTCCTGCATCCCAGTACACGGCATGGAATATCAAATACCGTCACTATGAAGTGCAATTTGTTATGCAGGAAATAAGCTATCACACAGCTCTTTATGTGTAAAAATAAAAAAATTATAGATTTTTGAAGGTGGGGAGTGAAAAATAGAAATTAAAAAACAAAAAAAGGCCAGTTTGTTAAGGGGTTAAGGATTATGGGGCCCACTGTGCTCTTAGGAATCTTGAGTGCTGCAGAAATTTTTTGTAACCTTGCAGAGATCTGTGCCTTGCACAATTCTGTCTCTGAGCTCCTTAGGTAGTTCCTTAGACATCATGATTCTCAAATGCTCTGGCATGACATGAGCAAAGTCCTTATTTAGACAGAAGGAAATGGTCAACATGTGAGTTAAATATGAGTGTCACATCAAAGGGTCTCACTACTAATGACAATGTGATCTACATTTCATTTTTTTTTTCTATCAAGATGGAGTTCAGAGTGTACATTGATGACCAAAAAATTACTTTTTTGATCTAACCAATTGGCAGCAATGAAACAAAGAGTGAAAAATTTAAAGTGGGTTTCCGTACCCACTGTATGTCCAGATTGACTAGTCATTATAATTTTTGGCTGTTGAGATTGCTCAAACTAATCTTTTATGATTCTTTAGGGTCAAATTCAAGCTGTTCATGTCAAGATTGAGAACATCCGAGACCTGTTTGAAAACCGGCAAAGTTGTCTTAAGAAGTTGGCTGATAAGCAAGTGCGGCCAGTCCAGTTAGTGGCTCCTCGTCCTGAGAATCCCCCTAGAGCTAAATCGCCTCTTTTTTCTCCGAAACATGGTAAATTGTTTACATAATGCCTGTACTACGCACAGAATTAGATGTAGGAACTGTACACTATGTATATATATCCTATATGTATAATCATATTACATAGATACTGAATATAGATTATATATTAGCCTTAATATCAATATGTTTCTAGATCATAATTCCAGATGATGATTCCCATCACTTGTAAATCTACTACTCTCTGCATATGCAATATCCATTTCATATCCTTTATTATTGGTATTACTTATTTCTAGAATCCTGATGAATAAACTGTCCTCGCCTGTCTGTATAGTCTTTAGCTTGTTACATCAGGCAGGTTATAGCGTTTCCTTCGGTATATCTTACAAATGTAATAATGTCTACTTTGTTTTGAAATAAAGGTATGGATTTCAATTCAAGTCTGAAGTTTTCATTTGACATAACATTGCCTGGAAAAAGGACCACAAGAAAAATGCAGGCTTCACGAAAGGTAACAGAATGGGCAGGTTGAGAACCTACTGATAAAAAGCAAATGCTGAAACCAACATCATCAATTTGGCAATGTTTTGCCATCCCATAGTCATCTGTGTTATAATAGATCTTGGCAATTTTGATTCAATAGTACTCGCTAAGACAGTGCTCCACAACCACTAAGCTGCTGCACAATTAAGGGACAGGAGGATGAGTCCACTGACTGAAGGTGTGGCTCTACTGGTGAGCTCTACCTGTGTGGCTCTACTGGTGAGCTCTACTTGTGTGGCTCTACTGGTGAGCTCTACTTGTGTGGCTCTACTGGTGAGCTCTACTTGTGTGGCTCTACTGGTGAGCTCTACTTGTGTGGCTCTACTGGTGAGCTCTTATGTAGAAAAATTAGGAAGATCCAGCAATGTCTGTTCCAAAGATCGATAAAAATCAGTAATTTATTAGAATCATGCTAAAAACATTACATTGCCATGGCGAATAAGGGAAAGTTCTGACGCGTTTCAAATCCATTGGGATTCTTAGTCATAGATCTATGACTAATGTAATGTAATGTTTTTAACATGATTCTAATAAATTTTTGATTTTAATCGATCTTTGGAACCAATATTGCTGGATCTTCCTAATTTTTCTACATATGGACTGACCTCTACTCAGCTTAATGCGTGCAGCGGAAGTTTACTAGGACATATTGCCTCATAGGTGAGCTGTTTTTCCTTTTTGGTCTATATTTTCTTGCCCTGGTGAGCTCTACTTGTGCTCCTCATGCATCCCATTGTCACACTACCTGTATAGCTAAAGCCAGATATATCCACCACTGCATTGTTTACCTCCAACAGCTTAGGTAACCCACATCCTCTCACCCACCACCTACTCCTCCAGTCCCTAGGGGAAATTTAAGATGTACTCTACTGGTCCTGGATAACAAAAGGTTAGAGACCACTGCTCTAATAAACGTCAAATCAGAGGGTATAATCAACAGGTTAAGGTGTGAAGAAGTCACGGTTTCTATAACAAGTAGCTAAAGGTTATTCAATCTTTGCCTCATTTACTGCTATCTGCATAAATACACAGCTTCCTCTCTCTCCCAATTCTCTAAACTGTCCTTATGGCAGATCCCACTGTGTCTCTCTTCTCAGTATCCCTCCCCACTGACAGGAAGAGGAGAGGGGGAAGCAGGATGAGTCATAACTCTCCCGCTACAACTTCTCCTATTCATCAAAGCTCAGAGATGTAAACAAAGAAGCATGTTGGGTCTTCACACAGTGCAAAAGTAAGTAGCAGGACTGCGGAATCACTAGATGAACATTCAAGGCACATAGGCAACTTGTGTAAAAGATCAAACTCTTTAATACATACCCCCATTGTATTTTTTGTAATTTATATAGTGTTCTATAGTTTGTTGGTGCAATCTATTATGCACCTATTACGAATTGAGTGTGTCCTGAGGTTATAAGTGTGATTTAAGTATTATGTTTTATATTTTGTGTGACCTTACATAATATACCATACAATATTTTAGCATATAGTCACAAAGATATAACCGACAAGTGATAATTGTGCAATATAATTACTTGGTAATATTTGACATGGTAGTTTTTTAGTTTTTTTTTATTAATTACATCTAATGGAAGTTATTTATTATAATGCGCCCTTATAGCCCTGACAAGCAACCGGCGCAGCTGGATACATCAAGAGGCCTCTTGATGTATCTGGCGGGGGCCTGTGCCAAAAAAATCTTTAGCTGCAGCAGTGCACAAGCCCGGGATGGGAACGCCTCCCCACCCTACCCTCCCCCCCATGGAGGTGGCGGAAAGGAAGAAATAATCACAAGTGCTAGCGGCTCAGAAGCTCTGATAAATACCCCTCAATGTCTCTATCATTTCTATGATACTATTAAATCTGCTACAAAATGTGTATACTTAAAAAAATTCCCCACAGAGAAATATCCCTAGATACACACAAATGTTTTAAGATCTATTTTAGTTTTCTATTATTGAAGCCATACATCAGCCCAATAAGAAAACAGGGGATAGGCGAAATCATCTATCATAGTCCTTTTTTTACTGCTGACAAGATTTTTTCGGTAGGATCTCATTAAACCATTATAAAGCTCCAGGGCAGGTTACAGTTTCATGCAATCAATGGCCAACAACAGAAAATGCAGAGATTCTTTATGTTTAAAACATAATACATATTACAAAGTAACGAAGTGCGCCGAAGCTGACCGTCAATGAGAAGTCAGTAGTGCAAAAAATAATCAATAAATAATAATAAATACATATTTCTAACCCTCTTGGGCATTGAATTATGTGTATTTATATTATCTCCATTCCATTGAAGAGTAAAGACTGACATTATTGAATGTATTTATTTGACTTTGTCAGTCATTTTATTTGCAGGGTCCTGGAACCCATGTGCAACTTTGACACCTTTTGAGTCCTATCTTAACAACTAGAACTTGTATGTTTTTCATTCAGCTATTTCTGCATGTTCTGCTTGTCCATGGTGTGAATGTTGGGAACCTTACTAGAAGTGTAGCTAAACTTTTGCCACAATTGCATAAATGAATAATGTTTATGATAATTTTGCACTTTGTAAATACCGGTACTTTATCATAGAATTCTGTTTTGCTGCCATTCCTTTCTTCTGCTTTTCCTCCTTATTTAAAGAGAACCTGCCAGTGCGATTTGGGACATGAAACCATTCACAGGTCCTTTTGAACCGGAGGTTTAGTGTCCCAAATGGCCCAATAGCTTTTTATTCTACACCCGCAAAAAAATAAAACTTTACTGTTCTCGGGCTTCACTGTACATGTGCCGCGAGTATGGAGCTTGAAAAATAAAGCCAGGGTTTACTGCTCCCACTTCATTTAATAACTGTGCAGGAGCAGGGAGCACCAGAAATGGGTCTGATGCACCTCATCGGACCCATCTCTAGGTTAATATAAAGGGAACCTGTCACCACATTTTTCACAAAGTGCTAGTGGCAGGTTCCCACAGAGCCCTAGTAACTAACTGACACCCTTCTTTTAGTTAAAAATGGTTCACCTCAGATCCCCATATATTCAACGTTATAATTTTACCTGGAATCCAAGGATGTCTATAGCGAGTCGAGATGGGTCTGGCCTCCTCGGGCTGAATCCAGCAGCTCCTCCCCATGCTTTCTCAGCATGCAGCAGTAATGTCATGTGACCTGGGTGACATAATCACAGGTCCTTTAGCCTCCTAACATTAGCAAATGTACACCAAGCATACATCTCATGAAATCACAGCATATCATATCACATGAAATTACAGCATGCTGCAAGGAGAGGAGTAGAAGTCCATCCAGGCATGTTGTGATTTTTTTATTTGGTCAGATATGTGCATTGGGTACAGTTTGCTAATGTTAAGTGACTAAAGGACCTGTGATGATGTCACGTCACCCTGGTTACATAACATTAGGCCATGCCCCTTAACTCGCTATATAAATCCCTAGATACCAGGCAAGTTTATAACTCAGATTTTATGGGGATGTGAGGAAAAAATTTTTAGCTAAAAGAAGGGGTTCAGATAGTTTCTAGGACTCTATAGGAACCTGTCACTGGTTGTATTAAAAAAAGGGGTGACTATGTGGTTACGTGTCCCAAATTGCCCTGACAGGTCCTGTTTAAGCAGTTTGCTTACATCAACTTTCTGTCCTGTATCCACTGGCACCTGATAGACAAAGCTGATTAAGTGCCTAATGACTTAGCTCTTTACAAACTGTCTATAGATAGTCTGATCTCCTTACAGAGTTGAATCATCAAGTGAAATATTCTCTAGGTAGTAAAAGTGTTAAACATTAGCCTTCTTATCTGTCTGAAGTAGACAGAGTTCAGAAGGCTCTCAGAAACATTGCTCACTACAGGATAAAGAAGCACAGAGAAGCTGCTTTACTTAATGAATATCTAATACAAAGTTTACTTTTATCACCTGCTCTATTAGTTTCTGAAATAAAAAAAAAATCCTTCAAAGATTTAGTTACACTATGAGGACAATATTAGATGCATGACTCAGTGTTGAGTCAATATATGAAGATACAGTGTGCAACTGCCGTTTACCCAAGGATAGTTCTTTACTGCGGAAACGGCCAGGAGCCCAGACAACCCCTTTAATGTCCAGTTTGGAATACACCTTTTTTATACAATTATATACTCATTGTTATGTTTCATATAATTTTGTTGTTGACATCTCTTGTTTCAGATTGAAGTGATGCATGACTATCAAGAGAAGAGGAACTCATTGCAATTTTTTATATCAGAAAGTGAAGACAGTTTGGATATACTTAAAGGGTATTTGGTTGTTTACTTTAATAAAGAAGTTAAGTTATTGACTCATAACCTAAAGTCAGAGCGATAAAAGAAGAGAAGGAGGAATGGATTGTAGATTACAATTGTGTTAAAGGGATATTGCCAGGTCGACTAGGGACACTAAACCACCTACAGGGCCTTATAGACCCTACATGATTCCTGTATGTGACCGCATGAAAATAACACAAACATCCCTATTCACCCCGGCCTGGATCTCTCTTCGCAAGTGAAGCTGGCGTTATATATCAAGGTTTTCTGTAGTGCAAGTTTTCATTATTCCCATGAGCAACATATTACCTTGAAGGAAATCTAACATCAAAATCTATCAGGAAAATTAGTAGGCACCGTGACTGTGGTAATCTTCTTCTATTGGTTATCCATGGCCTTCTTCCTTCTGAAATCAACATGTCTCCCCCTCCTCTGCCTTTGTAATTTAGCAGCAGAATGTGCAGGGGGAGGGGAGATCTGCTCTGCTCCTTTTACAAGGAGTGGGAAGACATCAAAGAGGGCTCTGATAACACCCCCCAGAGCCCCTCAGGCTCATTAGCATAATTATAAAAGTTGATTTTATAAGGAAGGTGGCCATGGATAACAAATATAGCAAGTACACCACAGTCATGATGCCTGGATCTGTGAGTAAGTTTCCCTGGATTATCAGGATAGATCTTTATTGTAAACTTTCTTTAACCCTTAACTACAGTCTTCACTAGGTGGCCAACCATAGAGATTCTTAGGATAGGCATGTAATAAAAGAAAATCATAATGACTTAAAAATCTGGCCTGAACGCACTGGACCAAACCTGAATTTTTAAAATCCTATATGGGTTTAGGTAACAAACCATGACTACAACCAGTAACACTCCCGATCGGTGTGGCATGTACAAGAAGGAGAGGGGAGTACAGGGTTGAGCTGAAACCATCCCCAAACTTCTAATAAACTTTGTGGTTCAAGATTGCACAATACTACTTGTGACCAACATACCATGACATATAGAAGTGAATTGAAATTGGAATTGAATGAAAGTGGTTGGCCACCTTTTGAAAAGTTTCACAGGGTAAGTGGGTGACTCTAATAGGGTTACCTATATTATACTTATCCCTTTAACCCCTCCTTGTAGGCTTCTGGAGCCATGGGTCACGTGACCCCACCAGGTAGCAGAGCGAATCTGGAGGAGGGGGTGTGTACTTCTAAAACTTCCCTAAAGGTAGCTAACTCCTTTAAGGAAGAGCGCATCTTGAGTTTTGGTATCCATCTAAAATCTAAGCATAAAAATTAGTCTGAGTTTAGTTTCTCGCTATGTAACATTGGTTTGGTGATGAAGTTGGGTTGGTCTTTTGAGTTATTCTTTCAGATGTGGCAAAATACTTACACATTTTTGTTTTGGTCAGAGCTGGGCTGCGGGTAGTCACTAAAGATGTGAGTTTTTGGTTTAACACTATGTTGTCAGCTAATGTACTATAATGGAATATGGGATATTTGGAACATGGAAAAGCTTCTACACCTTTTCCCTTGTTCTGTACATATTTGTACTGCTATTTGTACTTCATTCAAATATTCAAATTTAGTGCTTTTAATCTGATTTTCTTTCTTTTTTTTAGGCATGTCATCCATGAACTAGTAGAAACTGAGAGGATTTATGTAGAAGAACTTTACACTATATTATTGGTATGTAATTTGTGGCTTCTAGGACTTATTTTTGGGATATGATGTTATTGGATAATATGGGATCATTTATCCAACAACCTCATGATGTATCCAGCAACAAGTTCAAAGCCGGGCAATTCTAAGCTAGACCTGCCTGGCATACAACTGCACTATACCCACAGCTGCAGCCTACCATAGCCCACTGCACGCCACTCCATGCCCATTTGGCTTAAGGGAGGAAATTGATGCAAATCCTGGCTGTGGCCGTGCACCAGGAATTGGGACTATTCACCAGTACAAGCCTTGCCAATATTATTGTATGCTGCACCACATTTATCACAGTGTCTGATACTGGATGATAAATCTGGTATAGTAGTCCTAAGACTGCCATAATAGTTGGCTTATTTATTCAGTAAAATGTTCCAAAAATCTGGTGAATTTGCATAAAATTTGACATTCACTCCGTAAAAGTGTCGAAACCCTTGATAAATATGGTGAGAGACAGGGGTTTTTTGGCACCAATTAGGATGTTCAGACAAATCAGGAATCTTTTGGATGAAAAATGTAACAAAATTTTAAATAATTCATAAATGCCTAAAAAAATCACTTTGACCTCTACATGCAATCACAATGGGACTTTTGGTAAAGCAAAATATATTGCTTGCTCATCTTTGAAGATAACACATTGGACCCCAATTCTTATGATTGGTTGGAGCTCAAATGGTTGAACCCACCAGTGATCAGACTTGTGACTATTGTATAACCCTTTTATCCTTAACCAGCTTGTAAAGGTGAGAAAATAAGTGTATCTTTTCCACATTATATACCTTATATACTCGAGTACAAGCCTAGTTTTTCAGCACAAAAAATGTGCTGAAAACCCCAAACTCGGCTTATACTCGAGTCAAAAAAATAAATATATCTAAACTCACCTTTCCGGTGACCCCTGTATATCTTCGTGCGATCTGTCCGGCAGCGGCGGCAGGCTATATACACTGGGGCAGGGTCTGGCAGGCTATATACACTGGCTTAATTAAATTAACATATTAGGGCAATAAAGTTTATGCTACGCTAGCGGGGACGTGAGGATTAGCTCTAAAAAGGGCTATCCTCACGTCCCGTACATCCACCTACCACCCGATCTACCTTTATAGGTAGATTCGTGGTGGTAGGTGCCCTTTAATATCGCAGCTTACAGTTATGATCACCAGGCACTTGCTCTCTTGTTTGTTTTGCAAAGTTTTAAGCAGACTTTTTTTCATTTGGGAGAGGGGTAGTCTTACACAGTGAGTATATACCAAATTCTATATTTTTAGGGCAGAAGTTGGGGGTCGTCTTATACGCCCAGTCGTCTTATACGCCGGCATATACGGTACATATTTTATTCATGAAAATCTCATTAGAATTTTTAGAAATTGAGAAGTTGACAACTTCTACATCTGGTGATTTGGTCATCATGGTGACAAGGGCAGGATATCATCACTATAATTTTATTTAAAAGGACGTGGGGGTTTCCTTTTTGTCTACGTCTGGCCTGTATACTTAGGATCCTGCAGGAACCACAGCATCGAAAGATTTAGAAAGCCGCAACTTCCTATCCTGCTTCCTCCAGTTGAGCGATGTACGCAGCAGAGCCCATAATAGCTTTGGTGGACGGATGCAACAGTTATGCATCCATTCCCGGCCTCCACTGAGAGTATGCTGTGGGTGTTTTCTCATTGATGTAACTGTCCATATAAGGACAGTTACTTCACTGTGTTTTAATTTTTTTTTAAATGGCAAAAAAGTGCCAGTTTTGACTTTGGACGCGATTTTCCATTACGGGGTTAAACGCAGTGAAAAAACGCTATTATATTTTGATAGATCAGGCATTTTCGGACACGGCGATACCTAATGTGTATCAGTTCTAGGGAAAGGGGGTTATTTGAATTTTTAGGTTTTTTTATTATAGTTTTTTTTTTACTATTTTTCAGACTCCCTAGGGTACTTTAACCCTAGGTTGTCTGATCGATCCTACCATATACTGCCATACTACAGTATGGCAGTATATGGGGATTTTACTCCTCATACATTACAATGTGTTGATAGCACATTGTAATGAATGGGTTAACCCGAAGTAGCTTCGGGTCTTCGTGAGACCCGAAGCTACCATGGCGACGGATCGGGGAGCGGCGATCCTCGGAAAGAGGTGTTTGAAGCCACCGGCAGCTTTGCCGGCGGCGATCAGCAAGAAAACACCCGCGATCGGTGCCGCGAGCCCTCTCCATGCATCGGAATGCAACCGCCGCCGTGAACACACGGCGGGCAGTCGCGAACCGGTTAAAAGGAGAAATAGAGTGGTGCCATATATGGAGCATAAAGCCCAAAAGGTGAGATTAACTATGCAAAATACAGGAGAATTGTTAACTGGAGAGCTCCTTCACAGAGCTCACAGCCTGGTGAGCAGACATCATCGGGAAGAGGATGGACCTGGATAGGAGCACAAAGGTGGGGGCCAAGAGCTGAGCAGTCTGCAACATGTTGTTTTTTGAAAGGCACCCAAACCAAAGCCCAACCCGTGGGACTACACAGAGGATTCTGTCAGGGTGCAAGGTAAATTATAACACACAATTATATTGTAAGGCAGGCTATATACACTGGGGCAGGGTCTGGCAGGCTATATACACTGGGGCAGGGTCTGGCAGGCTATATACACTGGGGCAGAGGCTGGCTGGCTATATACACTGGGGCAGAGCCTGGCTGACTATATACTGGGGAGGCTGTGACCAATGCATTTCCCACCCTCGGCTTATACTCGAGTCAATAGGTTTTTCCAGTATTTTGTGGTAAAATTAGTGGCCTCGGCTTATCCTCGGGTCGGCTTATACTCGAGTATATACGGTATTTTGTTTTTTCCTCAAGGGATACAGATCGGAGATGGAAAACCCAGAAATGTCCCGTTTCCTGCCACTAACCTTGAGGAATACAAAGAATATTCTGTTTGGAAATATGCCAGAGATATATGAGTTTCATAACAAGTAAGATTCTTTTTATCTTTGATTTAACTATTGTCTGTCTTCACAGAAGCAATTGCAATATTTGCACATGAATCTAAGCTTTGTAAATGAATTGATACTGAGGCGGATAGTATAACATTACAGAGGGATTTTGTAATGGGCGGAGAAATGGTTCATGAGGTTTCATGTAGATAAATGTAAAGTTATGCAAGTTATGGACTATGGAAACAAAAAGTACAATGATATTCTAAACCGTCAATTACTTGGTAAATCTGCAGCTGAAAAAAACTTGGGGGTATTGGTGGATGGTAAACTTAATTTTAATGGCCAGAGCCAGGCGGCTGCTGCTAAAGCAAATAAAATTATGGGATGTATCAAGAGAGGAATAGATTCTTATGATAAGAACATAGTTTTGCCCTTATACAAATCCCTGGTCAGACCACACATGGAATATTGTGTACAGTTTTGGGCACCAGTGTATAAAAAGGATATAGTAGAGCTGGAACGGGTGCAGAGGAGAGCAACCAGGATTATTAGGGGAATGGGGGGATTAGAATACAATGACAGATTACAAAATTTGGGATTATTCAGTTTAAAAAAAAGACGACTGAGGGGAGACCTCATTACAATGTACAAATACCTGAACGGACAGTACAAGGATCTCTCCAAAGATCCTTTTATACCTCAGCCTGTGACCAGGACAATGGGGCATCCTCTGCGCCTATAGGAGAGGCGCTTCTACCATCGCCATAGATAGGGGGCATCCTCTATGCCTAGAAGAGAGGCAGTTCTACCATAGATAGGGATACATTACTGTAAGAGCAGTGAGACTGTGGAACTCTCTGCCGCAGGAGGTTGTTATGGCGGACTCGATGTACATGTTCAAGAGAGGCCTGGATACCTTTCTGGAGAGAAAAAATATAATTTGCTATAGGGAAAAAACATTTGTTTAATTCTTAAAGGTTGGACTTGATGGACCCTATATACTATGAACTATGGATTCTATCTTTTTATGCTTTATTCAATTGGTTTAATATAACCAAGATTTGGTTAATGGGGATGTATCATTGTAGTTACTTGACTATTCTGTTTAAAATGTCTCATACTTGTCTGTTGATTTGCTCCAAATTTGTGCCAAATGTGCAACTATTTCACGAAACTCTGCACTTTTTGGTTTGGTTAATTTATTCCAGATTTATCTTGTGAATCCAAATGTGGTAAACATATTTGTGAGGTCCAACTCAAAAAGTTGCAAATTTAGACACAGATCCACTCCTGCTGCCAAGTGTGCAGGGTAAATTTAAGTACCGTATATACTCGTGTATAAGCCGAGTTTTTCAGCACAAAAAATGCGCTGAAAAACCTCGCCTTGGCTTATACACGAGTCAATGATAAAGAAAAAAAAATAATACTCACCCTCCGGTGTCCCCGATGTTCGTCACGGCTCCCGATCCCTGTAGCGGCTCCCGGCGGCTCCTCTCTTCTGTCTTCTATCTTCTCTAGCCAGCAGTGAAGAGTGAAGAAGCCGCCGGGAGCCGCGATGGGGATCGGAAGCCGCCGGGAGCCGCGACGAACATCGGGGACAACGGAGGGTGAGTATTAAGTTTATTTCTTTATACTGATGGGGGCAGGCTATTACTACTGAGGGCAGACTGTATCTGATGGGGTCAGGCTGTATAATAATGGGGGCAAGGGGCTGTAGAATACTACGGGGGCAGGCGTATACTACTAGGGCAGGCTGATGCTACTGGGGCAGTCTGTATACTGATGGGGGCAGGCTGTATACTGATGGGGGCAGGCTGTATACTGCAAAGGGGCAGGCTGTATACTGCAAGGGGACAAGCTGTATACTACTGGGGGCAGGCTGTATACTACTGGGGGCAGGCTGTATACTACTTGGGGCAAGCTGTATACTACTGGGGGCAAGCTGTATACTACTGGGGACAGGCTGTATGCTACATGGGGCTGGCTGTATACTACTTGGGGGCTGGTTGGCTGTATACTACTTGGGGGCTGGTTGGCGGTATACTACTTGGGGGCTGGTTGGCTGTATACTACATGGGGGCTGGTTGGCTGTATACTACATGGGGGCTGGTTGGCTGTATACTACATGGGGGCTGGCTGGCTGTATACTACACCCTCGGCTTATACTCGAGTCAATAGGTTTTCCCAGTTTTCGGTGGTAAAATTAGGGGTCTCGGCTTATACTCGGGTCAGCTTATACTCGAGTATATACGGTACTAGTTTTGGAAATTTTTGGTCAAATCATTGCAAATTGCCTCCAGACCCTACTGTACACTATAACTAGCTTAAGTCATTTAAAAAAAAAAAATTTTTTAAAAGGTATGGAACACTAGAGATGTAAGGACCTGAACTTTAAGTTTAGGGTTCAGGTGCGTCCCACCCCACCAAGAAATATTGCTGGATTGTCCCTTTGGCCAATTACAGCCACGGCTAGTAGCTAGGGGCATTAATTTGCTGGGTTGACTGCACAACTACACAAACTTTCAGTTCGGGTCCACTCAGCTCTATTTGGTAATGTAAAATATATACAAAAGATGCACTCATAAAAAGCTTACAAATGGAAATTTCACTAAAATACAGTGCCTTATATCCATTATATTTTTGTTAAATTTTTAAACAGAGTGTTTCTTCTGAGCCTCGAAAGCTGCATCGGAGCACCAGAAAGAGTTGGGTATTGTTTCTTAGAAAGGGTAAGCAAAAAAGTTATTAATTACCAGGGCTTGTTCTGTTTGTGCTGTCTACTGTATTGGCTTCTCACATTGGAGTTGGTCTCAGGCTCTTTATTCATCAAGATGCCATTACACAGGTCACATTACTAGTGTCTGTCTACCAACAAGTTGCTACCTGCTTTACTGTACACACACAGAAGTAGTGAGACCCCTTGAGGCCAGAACAGCAAATAACATATTGCTACAGGGCTGGAAGTTGAATGGGTTGTCTTAATGAATTTTACCCCTTTCCCTGTAGGTGGTCTTTGTCTGGCCCCACTGTACTTCCTGCTGCCATTAGATTGTACAGGCAGAGTTCTGCACAGTGTTACAGCCTATGAATCTGCAGCACCTTTATGCCCAGCTTCCCAGGATTTTTAGGAGTGGAAAAATAAACTTAACCTCCTCTTTCCCTCCCGGTGTCCCGGTGGCTTTCCGTTCCATGTCTCTGTTTTTTCTCAGGGGCATGGAACAAAGGGACTGTGGTGGGAGACACCAGGAGGGAAGGTGGAGGTTAATTACAAGTTTATTTTTTTGTGCAGTTTACCAAGTGCATTATTTTAATTTTGACTTGTTTACAGTGTCAATATTTGTTGTTTAATATACATACCAGATAAAAAATTAAAAAAATAAATTTACGGTAATTAGGCCAGCACCATATTCCGGTAATCCTTACAAAAACACCACCATACTAAATCATCAGGAATGTTAGATGTTAAGTGTGTGTGTTGCCTAAACACCACAAAAAGAACATTTTTGTACTACTGGTATGTTGCGACAATTATGAAATTGGGATTGATTATAAGCCCTCATGCACACCACCATGTGCAATATGGAGCCCCTAAACAACAGTCCATTTGCCGTTATTTATGACGCAGGTGACATGGGAGGGGGGAGTAGTGCATTTGCAATGCCCATTCAAAGTACCTGGCCATCCTGCAAATTCGGGCACAGCTATAAATTTTTGTGGCATGCCACCTAGCACTGAGACACTGCACCACGACCCTATATAATAAAAGTAAAAAATGTGTATATGCGACCTTACTTGTCGTCAATGCCGATAAAGTTTTTACACAGTTTTTTTCTGTTTTCATTTATGTAGAGAGAAGATTTCCAGATGTATGAAAAGTATTGTCAGAATAAGCCTCGCTCAGACTCTCTCTGGCGCCAGTTTTCAGATAGTTCCTTCTTTCAGGTATCTAAAACTGTTTTTGCACATGCCTTTAACCCTTCCTTTGTTTAGGCCAGACCTCTAGGCCTCTAACTATCCTTGACCAGACTGTGCGAGGTCATTGAAAAATTTGAGCTCCTCTCCCCATCAAGAAATGATGTAATTCGGTCCTCCTTATTGTTATTAAATCAATGTAAGGTTTTATTTACTGTGTTTAATATGTAGGAATCGGTTATATACCGAATACAGTATATAGATATTGGGTAGAATAGAGGTAAGTATATTAGTCTGGCCCTCTAATACTATTACAATTTCTCATGTGGCCTCATCGGAAATTTAATTACCCATCCCTGGTATAGGACATAAGGGATTATTATGCAGGTTATATATTTTATTGATAGTTGTTCAATTCCTAACGATTAACTACTAAGTGTTCAAACCTAATACTATATACTGTATATATTCAAGTATAAGCCGAGGCAACTAATTTTGCCCCCCCCCCCCCAAAACTGGGAAAACGTATTGACACAAGTATAAGTCCAGGGTGAAAAGTGCATTGGTCACAGCCTTCCCCACTGATGAAATTCCCACAGCTTCCCCCCGCTAATGAAATGCTCCATGTTGGCTCCCCTCATTAATGAAATGCCCCATGCTGCCCAACCCCACTAATGAAATTCCCCATGCAGCATTACTGACTGATTAAAATGACCCGTGCAGCCTCCCCTCACCAATGAAATGCCCCATGCTGCCTCCCCTCATTAATAAAATGCCCCATGCAGCTCTCCCCCAGTAATGAAATGCCCCATGCAGACTATCATCATTAATAAAATGCCCTATGCAGCCCTCCCCCAGCAATGAAATGCCCCATGCAGCCTCCCCCACTAATGAAATGCCCCATGCCATGCAGCCCTCCCCTGGTAAAGTTCATAGAGCTGACCTTACCTGTGCTGCACAGGAAGAAATGAAGCCCGTGGAATCGGTCCGTCTCTTGACCCGATCCCGTGGACTGCACACAATGCAGTGGATAGGAGTTCCCGCATGGTATAGAAATGTATAATGCATGGACGTTCCGTCTGTTAAATAGCCTTGCTGGAACTGTATTAACGTTTACAATTCCAGTGCAGCTGTTTTGTAGATATATACATATACACATTTCTATATGCAGGGACTCCTATCCAATGCACTGTGTGCAGTCCATAGGATCGGGCAAAGATATGGCCGATTCCACGAGCTTCACATCTTCCTGTGTATGAGCAGGAAGCCGCAGGGACCTGCCAGGAAGTGGGTTTTTTTCAGCACAAAAATTGTACTGAAGAACTCGGCTTATACTCGAGTATATATGGTAAGTAAAATAATTAATGACTTAATTTGTTTTTGTTAGTTGTTAGGCCAATAAATAATGAAATATTTACATTTGACCTTTGACACCTTCAGGAATGCCAAAGGAAACTGGAACACAAACTTGCACTGGACTCTTATCTATTGAAACCGATACAACGTCTCACAAAATACCAGCTGCTACTGAAGGTAACGGTCCGACCTATAATCCTACAAATGATATATCGCGACTTGATAGTGAGCTGCTAGGGGAACGTTCCCATAGACCTTGTTATCTGTATGAATATTTCTGAGGAGTCCATTGAGATACAACACGTGACTAGTGATGAGCAAACCCAGTAAAATTAAAAAAATATTTTCAGATCTGAGTTTGAGTACCCCATCCAATCATGGATGTCAACTATTTAGGTGGCACCAGTGGCATTTAAATCACTGGCTCCTCCCCTAAATGGCCGTGCTCAATTGATTTAACACCTATGATGGGTGCCAGCAGTGCTCTGAGAGTATTATCAGAGCCCCTCCATGCTGCCGTTTCACAGGCTGCTACAGTGTGCAAAGTGCACTTCACCCTCCAACTATGTGCTAAAATTTCCTGCACTACTATGAGCTTATATCAGGCAAAGGGAGGGGGAAGTGATGAGGGAGCAGGAGGAGGGTAATGTAACAGCCTGTGCAACTACAGCACTGAGGGTCTGTGGTTGTGGTAACACTCCCAGGAGCCCGTCAGGCTCATTAGTCATTGAATTAAGTTGATTTTAGAAGGAAGGAGGCCATGTATAATAAACATAAGACAATTATTGTCTTTCAAGGTAGCAAAAGGAGACATTGGGGCAGATTTATCAAGTGTCTGAAAGTCAGAATATTTCCAGTTGCCCGTGGCAACCAATCACAGCTCAGCTTTCATCTTACCAGTGCTCATGAATATTTTAAAGGGGACCTGTGATTGGTTCCCATGGGCAACTGGAAATATTCTGACTTTCAGACAGCTTGATAAATCTGCCCCATTGTTTTCCATTTAACACCTTGGAAAACGTTTTTGCATACTTCCCAGAATTACCTAGTGGAGCATCTTTGGCTTTAAGTCTCCACATGCCTTTAAGGTGGCCTTAATTGGCAATCTCTCCATAAGAAGATCACCTTCTGTCTAACCCTAGTCAATAGTCTCTCACACAGCCAATCCAGTTCCCTACGCTGTTCTGAAGAGACCCAATCGGGTCGAAACAGTGCTGTCTACAGTTGGGAGTCTGTTCCATCTGGAATATATTTATTGGTTTGGCTTAATCCCACACCATATCTTTAGACTTCTTGTAGGTCATACTTGGTGTTAAGGGGGCATTGTTTTCCATCTAACACCTTGGAAAATGTTTTTGCATACTTCCCATAAGACGATTATCACAGTCATAGTGTCTGGATCTAAGAGTAAGTGTCCCTGGTTTATCATGCTCGATTTTCATGGTAGATTTCCTTTAAAGAATTTTTTTTATATGGCTGAAGGGGCTCAAAATATAATTAAGAACTTATACTCACCTCCTCCAGCACTCCTGTTCTCCTGCCATAGCCTCAGAATGCTGGACCAATCTTACAGCAGTCCGTTGTATTCATGAGGGGGGCGGTCCGAGGAGACAGTGGCTGCCAGGCTTCATGGGCCTATGGTGTGGGAGTGGCGGTTCTTGGGATAAGCTAAGGAGACGGGAGCGCCTCGGACCACCCCCTCTTAAATACGCCGGACAGCTGTAAGATTGGTCCAGCGCTCGGGTGGCTATGTAGTGCAGTGTTTGCTAGCTTGATCGGTATGTTCTGATAAAGGTAGCATTTTAACACTTCTACACCTGTGGCAGTGCTAGGAACAATATTTGGGTGACTGATCCTCTACACATAATCAAAAATTGTTTGTCATAATACAATATTAACTTAAACCTCCATCTTTAAATAAGTATAATCTATATGATTTCTTCCCATGGCTCTTATTTTATCGTTACAGGAATTACTGAAATACAGTATTAATTCAGACAGAGTCCAAGAACTGCAGGAGGCATTGGTTTCTATGCTGGACCTATTAAAATCAGTCAATGACTCAATGCATCAGATCGCTATAACAGGGTATAATGTAAGTCTCAATACTACGGTATATCTGTTATTTACAAGAATACTAATTGTATACACTCCTCTGAATACTTGCATTTGGGAGAACAAGAGCGAGATCCTCCTCCTCCCCCTAATATACATAATCAAAGGTCCTTTGATAATCTGTGTTATATGGTTTACATTGATACCATACACAGTTGGTGTTCCCTCTAGCAGCCGATTTTTATTTTATATTAACTATTTTTACCATTTTTAATATTTCCCAAAATGGGAAAAAGTAGACTCAAAAATCCTTAAAAAAATTAATAAACAACCAGTAAAAATTTGCGTTAATTAAAAAAAAATCTATTTCCTCTAAATTTCCACACCAAAAGCGTTCTTTTCTCCTCCCAGGGAGATATAAATGATCTGGGCCGCATACTGATGCAAGGTTCTTTTAGCGTGTGGATCACTCATAAAAAGGGACCTACAAAGATGAAGGAACTTGCCCGCTTTAAGCCGATGCAGCGACATCTCTTTCTCTATGAAAGGGCAATAGTTTTCTGCAAAAGGAGAGAAGAACATGGAGATGGACACGACAAGACGCCATCCTACAGCTTCAAGCACTTCCTGAAGGTTTGTGCCTATCATAGGAGAGGACTGAGCTGCGAGGAGGAACCAGAGATGTCATCTTCTTCCCATCTTCCTTTAGATGAATGCAGTAGGGATCACTGAAAATGTTAAGGGTGACAACCGCAAGTTTGAGATTTGGTACAGCGGCCGAGAGGAGGTTTATGTTGTGCAGGTCAGTTTGTTTTAATATTTTATTGAATACTGTATCTCTTTCTCTTCTCATATGTCTATTTTCATAAATACATGAATAAACTGACAACCTAGAGTTATACTTTCCTTTTTCAAGGAGTCGTCCCCATGCAGTGATTGCACAATGATGATGTGTACAGGGACATGCACCTACTAAGTACCACCCAGTTGTCAATTTATCTATAAATATGTAGAAGGAGGGAACAGAGGATGTACAGTTAAAAAAAAAAATCTTATTATATAGAATGTAGAAAGTAATAAAGGATAAAAAAAACTTTTAAAAAAATGAATAAATGAATTGTAAAATGGTAAAAACTAAAAAAATTATTTGACACATTAAACAAGTTGCCACATCTTAACTATTAAGTGGTATAGACACTTAAGGGGATATTTATCAGTGTTTTTATGCCAGCCCTTGGCGCATTGGCCATTCCCGAGCCCATTCCTCTTTATTAACGAAATGTGAAGTGCCAGAGACGATCAGGCTGATGGCGCCCGAGCACCTCTCGGTTTCTCCAGGTTTTAATTTATGCACACCCCTATTACCCCCTCCCCCCCCCCCCCCCCCCCCCCTTGCAAGCCACCATCTGGCGTCGGCCAGGGAACTAGAGAGCACAGCCCTGCTATTTCCACGCCCTGGCTCTGATGTCACGCGCCCGATCGTAATTCCCCAGGAGGAGACTTGCATCAGCAATGAAAAGCTGGGGAAGCCGAAAGGCACACGGGCGCCATCAGCCTGAGCGCCTCCAACACTTTTACAGAGTTCATATTTTGTTATTAAAGAGGCAAGAAAATGTCTTAAAAACAGTCCCCCCCCCATCCCCAAGTCCGAACGAGTGGTCTAATTTAGGACACTTTCACCAGAAATCTGCTGATATACATATATATGTCCTTTGAGACCAATTCTATGGCCTTTCATAGAACTGTACGACAGGCGCAGCTGCCTGCCAGATATATGAGGAGGCCAGAGCCTTCTGATATATTCAGCACGCTGGAGGGGCAAGGGGAACATCAATATGCACCAGTGGAGGATAAATTACCCCCTTTAAGCTTAGAGATAGATTACAGCAAACCTCTACCTTGAGATGGGTTGGTGATCATTTGTCTTTGAGATTCCCTGGCATGTTATGCAGTTACATCTGTAACATCTGCCAGAGGCAGACCAATCAGAGCTGCGGCATATTCACTATATATTGCTATACAGTTGTGTTGCAGTATAAAGTATAAGCAATCAGACCCCTAGGATTCAAGCACCCTAAGGGGGCCTAAAAAACAGCAAAAAAAAAAAATTAAGTCTAAAAAAACATAAAAGTTCAAATCAACCCACTTTCGGTTAGAATGCAAATCAAAACAAATATGTTAGGTATTGCTGCATCTCAAAATGATTGATCTATCAAAAAAAAAAAGTTTATTCCCTGAAGTGAACCTTGTAACCGAAAATGACATTCAAATGTCCAATCGACACTTTTTCCCATATTGTAAAAGATAAAAATTTTGATAAAATGTGATCAAAGGTCCATGCAGTCTCCAAAACTGTAGCAAAGAAAACATCAACTCGTCTTACAAAAAATGACACTTTACAAAGGTCCATACACTGAAGGATGAAAAACTTTGTTGCGGTGTCAGAATATAGTGAAACAAAATAGTATTTTTGTAGAAAAAAATATAATTTATCAAATTGGGATCATCATGATCAAACTGACTCAAAGATTAAGGAGGAGGCGTCATTTTGTGCGCACTCTGAAAGCCGTAAAAACAGATCCCACAGTAAAATGGCGCAAATGCATTTTTTTTTGGTCAATTTTCGCATTTGGAATTCGCATGGAATATTACATGATTCCACTAGGGCGTACAATTTGCAAAAAAAAAAAAAAGCTCCTTAAAGGCAAAAACTAAACAGTTATTGGTGTTGAAAGGATAGGAGCAAAGAAACGGAAGCACAAAATGGAAAAAGGGCATCAACAACAATTGGTTAAATATGGTGAGGGGAATAAACTGTTCCCGGTAACCTAGTGATGACTTATTTACCCTAAGAACAAAGGACTGGTGTATTCCAAATCCACTTTGCCCAGATGTTAGTGCCCCACACCTCTTGACCATGAAGCCAGTGCAGTTCAGTATAGATGGAAGGGGTGTATAGTGCGCCATATTACTTTCTCTATGATTCCACTTACAGAGCGGCACCGCACATCCGGGAGGAATTGGCACATTCTGTTTAATCCAGACGGTTTTACAAATGTTGTATGCAAGATTATACCAAATTCAGCTAAGTGGGATAACTTCACAGGAGGCTTAGAGGAAGTTTAAGTACCTCATCTCTGTGTTCCAGGCCCAGACAGCAGATCAGAAGACAGCGTGGTTACATGAAATCCGCAAGATATTGACCAGACAGCGAGAACGGATAAAAGGTACATAACACGTTTGTCCTCATCTTTCTGCACTTCTACCGGACACGGCTATCACTTACATACATTATCCATTTATGGTTACAGTAGAGAAACTGAGGCAAAATTCCTTTTCAGACCAAGTTGTCCTATCACCACAGATGAATGAGGGGTAAGTAGTCCTTACTATGCATTGGGATTCTGCTGCTTTCTTTATATAACATTCTAGAAAGGTAGGTTCTAGGATTCTCCCATCTCTCTGTCATACACCATATGCTTATGAGTAGGGGGTCCGGTTGTTTTCCACAGTGGCCATGAATATCTGATCAGTGGGACGCTGATACCATCCCTCATCAATCATATATTCGGCCTTCTCTGAAGCAGAGCATGAGGCCGCAATCTGTTGGCTCCATGTAGAAGCCGTAACTCCTTCTACAACTGCTTCAAGCTCCATGCTATATGTTGACACCGGCAGGGGTGTACCAAGCCTTTCTGCTGCCTGAGGCGAGCCATAGAGAGACGCCCCCCCCCCCGCGCCCATATATGTAAGATATCAGGGAGTGTCCGGACCAGATCCATCATGGTTTGGTGTAAAAATAAAGCAATGCAAAATGCATGCAGCGTGCCGCCATATAGTATAAAATGCATACAGGGTGCCACCATGTAGTATAAAATGTATACAGGGTTCCGCCATGTAGTATAAAATGCATACAGCATGCCGCCATATAGTATAAAATGCATACAGCGTGCCATCATGTAGTATAAAATGCATACAGTGTGCCGTCATGTAGTATAAAATGCATACAGCGTGCCGCCATGTAGTATAAAATGTATACAGCGTGCCGCCATGTAGTATAAAATGCATACAGAGCACCGACATGTGGTATAAAATGCATACAGCGTGCCGCCATGTGGTATAAAATGTATCCAACGTACTGCCATGTAGTATAAAATGCATACAGATTACCGCCATGTAGTATAAAATGCATCCAGCGTGCCACCAAGTAGTATAAAATGCATCCAGTGTGCCGCCATGTAGTATAAAATACATCAAGCCTGCCACCAGTAGTATTAAATAGATACAGCGTACCGCCAAGTAGTATAAAATGCATACAGCGTGCCACCATGTAGTATAAAATGCATACAGAGCACCAACATATGGTATAAAATGCATACATTGTGCCGCCATGTGGTATAAAATGTATCCAACGTACTGCCATGTAGTATAAAATGCATACAGCGTATCACTATGTAGTATAAAATGCATACAGCGTATCACTATGTAGTATAAAATGCATACAGCATACTGCCATGTAGTATAAAATGCATCTAGCATGCCACCAAGTAGTATAAAATGCATACAGCGTGCCGCCATGTGGTATAAAATGTATCCAACGTACTGCCATGTAGTATAAAATGCATACAGCGTGCCACCATGTAGTATAAAATGCATACAGAGCACCGACATGTGGCATAAAATGCATACAGCGTGCCCCCATGTGGTATAAAATGCCTACGCCATACTGCCATGTATAAAATGCACTACAGCGTATCACCATGTAGTAATAAATGCACATATCACAGATTACCGCCGTGTAGTATAAAATCATCCAGGTGCCACCAAGTAGTATAAATCATCCAGTGTGCCGCCTGTAGTATACCATACATCAAGCCTGCCACAGTAGTATTAAATAGATACAGCGTACCGCCAAGTAGTATAAATGCATACAGCGTGCCACATGTTAGTAAAATGCATACACGACCCCACATATGGTAAAAATGCATACATTGTGCCGCCATGTGGTATACAATGTATCCAACGTACTGTCCGATATATTTAAAATGCATACCGCGAGATCACTTGTTATAAAATTCATACAGCATACTGGCCATGTCGTCTCAAATGCATCTAGCATGCCACCAAGTAGTATAAAATGCATCCAGCGTGCCGCCATGTAGTATAAAATACATCAAGCCTGCCACCAAGTAGTACCGCCAAGTAGTACAAAATAAAAGCCCTGATAAATATCACAAATGCTGAATATACATACTGCATATATACACATAAACAAACAGGGGGGGTGGGAGGGGCACGGAGGGAGCGGGAAGGGAGCCTGGAGCTTCAGCGTGTGTAGGGGGAGCAGGGACTGGAGAGCCTGGAGGGGGAAACGTTAGCTGAGCGGGGTTGAGACGGGAGTGGAGGGGGAGCCAGAAGCCGATGTATGAAATTATGCGAGAAGTGGGGGGCCGGCAGCACATTGGCGGCCGGGAGCATGGTGCCAGACAGAGCACTGGAAAGTGGTGCAGGCCGGCACGGGGGCAGAAGCTTGGTGCCGGCGGCGTCTGGGGTTGGGCGCAAGGTGTCGGGGGGCGGGCACAAGGTGCTGGCAGCATCAGGGAGCAAGGTGCCGGACGGAGGGCTGCAACGAGGTCCCGTCCCCTGTGGGAGCTCAGTGCTGGCCGGTGCCGCCCCCTCGTTGAGCATGAGGCGCGCCGCCTGAGGTGAGATGCTCAACTCGCCTCATGGCAGGTGCGCCCCTGGACATCGAGTTGAATAAGCGATCAGGTTAATAACCGATCCTGCAGATGGGCCATCAATATTAATTTGTGAACAACCTCTTTTGTCTTATTTGTCTTTCAGTTACTTTCCTTTTGACATATAAGTATCTAGTCAAGGCCAAGAGATACACTAAACCTCATATCTCATAGTTACTTAGATTACAGGACAGATTTATTACAACATGTTCACTTGGTTTTCCTTTACTACTACTACTATTACTACTACTGCTACTACCACCACTACTAATACTAACCCTACTACTCCTTACACTCCGACTACTACTATTACTTCTACCAACACTACAACATTTACTACTGCTACTACAAATATTACTATTATATAACTGGTACCACATTTTGGTGTAAGATTATTACTTATATACATTGTAGCAGTTACAATGTTTTGCTACTCCTTTTTATAGGAAATCACAGAGGACTTCTGTCAGTTCAGAAGAAAATGATTCTGAAACCTCCAGTCCTATGTTGGAGAGTCTAAACATCTCCCCTCAACATAAACCACACAAAGGTAAACATTTTATAAAACATTAATCTCTTCAGGACCTCTCATGGTACATGTATGTTCCTGAAGGACATCTACCACCAGGATCAAAGGTTGTAAACCAAGCACACTGCCATACGGGTGTGTGTCTGACAGGATCTTCTCTACTTTTAGCTACTTGTACCCTTGTTTTTAATCACAAAAAGGCTTTAAAATTATGCAAATAATCTCATTTGCAAAATTTTAAAAGCATTTTTTTGTAAAAATAAGGGAATAAGAAGCTACAAGAAGAGCAGATCCTACCAGAGAAGACACACACCAGTATGTCAGTGTGCTTGGTTTGCAACCTCTGATCCTGGTGGTAGATTTCCTTTAAAAGGTTGCAGCTGTATGATGAGGGCTCACAGGTTGAGCCCTCTTCATACACACAGGGTGTTTGCTGCATAATACCTTAAACACCTGTCACTAACAACCGCGATTGGTCACACCGTCACCGATCCCAGGCATTAACTGGTTCAACTGGAAAAGTACACTGTCACAGATCATCATCAACTGTATTGCAATATATTATAGGAATAAATTAGACCCACTAGGTATAAAGTGCAAAAAGTGCAAAAAAAAAAGAAGAGTAATTTATAAAGATGTAAAAGTCCTGGTCTATCAAAATACAAAAACAGTGAACCAGAAATAAAAAATAGTGGCCAAATCTCTGACACTGCAATATATATGAAAAAGTTCTTAGCATGTGAAATGGTGAAACAAAGAGGTAGCAAAGGTTTTAGTTTTTTAAATAAATCTAATAAAACCTACCGTATATATATTGGGAATCATTGTCATTGTACCGACCTAAAGAATTAAGTGGAGTTGTCATTTACATTGCATAGTGAAAGCCGTCAAAACAGAGCCCATAAGAAAACGGCATAAATGTGTTTTTTGGTCAATTTTACTACAATTTTTTTCTTATGTCCTAGTGCACGCCATGGAATATTAAATACTAGGAAGTACAATTTGTTATACTGTCCAATACAATTTACCTTACAACATGTACAAATAGTAAAGTAGCAAAAACCTCATTTAGGACTGTGTGTTATTTTTCAAAAATTATTATGACTCCAATTCATGGAAGTTACAGTTTTCTCATTTATTATTTTTTTCCTTGTCTTTTATTAGGTTTTATGTGTGTTTACATAGTATAACTCCCATAGAAAAGATTGTGCACAGAGTTTTGTTATAATATTGAACCCGTTTACACAGGGTGGCAGGGAATGTCCCAGTCCTTGGAGATCTGCGAAGGTCTTGAAGGATGGTCGAGTCATCATTGCTCCTGTCCTTATTCGGACACAGAAGAGGAGGATACAGTTCAGCTGGTTAGTATTCTCTTCTAGTATATGTCTCCCTGTATGTATATATCTTGTATTTTATAACGACACTGGGTAGGCACCTTAGGAGGACGTTTGTTCTTCTCATGTCTATAGACCTTTATACTGTACAGCGTAGAGGGAATATTTTACTTTTCAGAAAACTTATCATTCGTACATGGAGAAAGGAAAACATAGTATTAGATGGCACCATGTTGGGAATCGGGACTGTAGCCTTAATACCTATAAGTAATAATAATAATTCTTTATATAGCGCCTACAGATTACGCAGCGCTGCACAAAGTGTGCCAAATTGGTCCCTGTCCCGATGGGGCACACAATCTAAACAACCTACCAGTATGTTTTGGAGTGGTGAGGGAAACCAGAGGACCCGAAGGAAACCCTGGCAAACACGGAGAGAACATACAAACTCTTTGCAGATGTTTACCTGGATGAATTAGAACCCAGGACCCCAGTGCTGCAAGGCAGAAGTGCTACCCACTCAGCCAACGTACCGCCCTAAAACTTTGTAGCTCCTGTGTAGTGACTGGTGGATAGTGGGTTTCTGGTGGCACACAAGTGACTTCAGGCTCCTTAGTTGCTGACAGGTCTATTGTGCTGTGAGGTCTTAGATGAGAGAGACATAATTGTAAATGTCTGTCTGTTTCATGTGTTGTAATTGACTAATATGTTATGTCTTAGTCTCCTGGTAAATACAAGGCACTGGCGGACTGTAAGAAGAGAGGCTCCGAGGATGTACTGGTGAAAAACGGAGATGTCATCCAACTTTTACAGGAAGATGCTGAGGGACAGTGGTACTGTACCTATTTATTTCATTATCATAAAGGGAGTCTACAATCACCAAAAACTGCAGCCAGTGGGGGGGATATATGACTATTCTGCTTGTTAGGTGTCTTCAGACACAGTCCATAGCTGTGCGACTATTCAGGTGGACCTGAAATGTCTCACACTGGTGGAGTGGACCTGAAATGTCTCACACTGGTGGAGTGGACCTGAAATGTCTCACACTGGTGGAAGTGGACTGAATTCTCACACTGGTGAGTTGGACCTGAAATGTCTCACACTGGTGGAGTGGACCTGAAATGTCTCACACTGGTGGAGTGGACCTGAAATGTCTCACACTGGTGGAGTGGACCTGAAATGTCTCACACTGGTGGAGTGGACCTGAAATGTCTCACACTGGTGGAGTGGACCTGAAATGTCTCACACAGGTGGAGTGGACCTGAAATGTCTCACACTGGTGGAGTGGACCTGAAATGTCTCACACTGGTGGAGTGGACCTGAAATGTCTCACACTGGTGGAGTGGACCTGAAAAGTCGCACAGCAGTGGAGTGCACCGCTGTCTTACAGCTGAAAGGTCACAAAAAGACAGCCAACAAGCCAGACTGAGAAGTAATATACTCCCCCATCCCCATAGTCATAGAGCACATGAACATTGTGTTAAAGTGCCCTTTATGCTGCTTTGCCACAAGTTTTGCATTAATGTTATTTGTTATTATGAAAAACTTGATGAGATCTGCAAATAAAATTTGTGGTGCCCCGAAGTGTGTTGCATTTGCTCCAAGACAACAGGTCTGCTCCACTACGCTCAGTTTACTTGTCTACAGCACACTCTGGTCTCACTGCTCATGTGCTGGAATCCTAGGGGGAGGCAGATGTAGCAGATTTCATTGAAGTGAAGAGTGTGGAAAACACTCTGGGGAGGTAGATAGCTCTATTGTGTCTGGCTTGCTGGCTTTCTTTTCACTTTCTTTTCGATGTACTCCACTTCCGTCAGGGCCAGCGCTAGCACTGGGCATACACAGGCAAGTGCAGGGGCCCAGAGCTGCTGGGGGGCCCACATAAGGCTGTACTTGAGGAATCCATGAGGGTTAGGGGACTGTATATAATGAATCTATAGGGGGTTAGGAGGGGTTTATATAAAATAACCATGAGGGGTGCTGTATATAAAATAACCATGAGGAGGCTGTTTGGTATGATAAACTAGGGAATATTTTAGCGAACTGCATTATGGTAGTTTCTGAATTTTTAATGCCACCATGTATGTTCACTGCAAAGGGGCCCACTGAGGCTTTGTCACCCAGGGCCCTACTGAAACTGACCCTGACTTCCGTGCGACTTTAAGCGCCCGGTACTGCCATTCTTTATGGCTCTCTGACAAGTAGTACTAGCATCTAAAAAGTCACACAACAGTGGCTTGAGTCGGAAAAGTTGCACAGCAGTGGAAAGCACCTTAAAATTTCCAAAAACACATCAAACAATCCAGACAGAATAGTACTACATCCCCCCACTTATGTGAGTGCTGGATGTAGAAGCTTCCCTTAAAATTGAGCCAAGTGACTTGTCAGATTGATATCATAGAGAAATGTAGCCCTTTGGTTCTTCATCGATTGCTTTCTGATAATAGGCTGGTAAAGAATTTGAACAGAAAAAAAGAAGGATGGATTCATGGAAACAACTTGCAGATCATCATTGGTGAATGTAGGATGCGGGCATCCAAAATAACAGGTAACACTTAGAGGGGTGCAAGCAAATTCATCTGTATTTCATGTTGGCTGTTATCTTAATATTTGAATATTTTTACCAAAAAAGCCTTTAAAATAAAAATTAAATACCCTTTATACCTTATAGGAGTAGGGTAGGGGTCAGGTTGCCAGTGAGAAGAATTTTGGTGTGTTTAGTCCATTCTGTCTGTCTTTCATTTAGTATTTAGAACATATAAGCAGAGACCTCTTGCAATTTCGAGAGGGTATTTTAATCCCCTGACCCTGGAATTATGTTTCCATACTTAGCCCTCACATATGATTACATATGATTCTTTTTATAGGTACGGTGCCCATGACATAAAAGGGGGAGTGGCCAGTGGCATAACTTGAAGTTGATTGGCCCCAGTGTAAAGTCTGTGCCAGACCCCGGGCTATAGCATATGGTTTATAGTATGTAAAGAGTCACACAGACAACAGAACTAAAAGTCTCTATGGGAAAAGTCCAGAGGGAGGAGTCTGTGGACCCTCTGGACCACCACGGGAGGTGGTATGAGGCCCACGGTGGCAGCCAAGGTACAGAGGTGTGCAGGAAACAGTCCAAGCCTCGGATGACAGCAGCAACACAGACGAACACTGGTAACGGTGGCACGGACTGCAGACACCGCTGGACTGGAACCCTGGGAGGCACAGTAGGAAGCACGGAGGCAAACTGAAGACTTGAGACAGGATGGCAGGAGCAGAGGTACCCTGGTAACGCTGGAGACAGGAACATGGAGGAACACTGGTAACGCTGGAGACAGGAACACCAGGAGCGTATGGGAACGCTGGAGACAGGAGACACGGAGACGTCTGGAAATGCTGGAAGACAGGACACACCAGGAGCGTATGGGAACGCTGGAGACACACAGGAACACAGGAAAGCATCTGGAAACACTAATTGGCTTTCTCTTCCAAAGGAACAGCTTAGGGAAGCCTGGTATGGAAACCATAGGAAATCCTAGGAGAAGATCCGGCAGGAATTGAAGGGAGTTGCCGGATTATAAGGGTAAACCAGATTGGCAGGAGCCAATCAGGAGGACGCTGGCCCTTTAAGGCTTGAGAAGTCCGCGTGCGCCCCCTAGCTATGGGAGCACGCAACTGCAGGGAAGAAGTGTGCTGCCTACACGCCGGGAGCCGGAGCACAGACAGGAGCCAGGAGAGGTAAGTGAGGGCAGAGGGACGGGGATCGGCAGGCAACGGAGCACGGGTGTACCCACAATCCACGACATGGATCGCGGGAGCACCTGTGACATAGTACAAGTCTTCTCATATGGGAAAATGACACCTTATGGGCCCCCTGAACCTCCTGGACACGATTGCAAGTGCTCCATCTGCACCCTCTCAAGTTAGGCCCATGGGCGTAGTTTATAAATAACAATTCATTCTGTGCTGAGTTTGATGCTTTCTCGGGTCTAAGTATGATTTGTCGGAATATTTTTCTAGCTATGCTTAGTGCCCAAGTAAGGGATCAAAGACAAAATTCATTATTGCTTAATTTAAAAAAAAGGTTAATTTCCCTGTAGCCGTTCAAAATTAGATGTACTGTAGTAGTTTATCATAATATACTGGTTAACATGTGGCACTTTTATTTTCATACATACAGAATTGTGGGATTTCATGGCCCCAGGCCCTTATCGCCAATCTTGATAGTTCATTTTACTTATTACAATAGATTCCGACTTTCCTCCCACTAAGCCAACACTACACATAGTATCAGTAGAGATAAGGTTTCTGTGTTACTCTGCTCTATTGTGCCCTAGCAGAGTATCTAGATGTATAGTAAGATATTATGTGATTAAGGGCAAAGCTCATATCCTGCTCTTTCCACCTCACATTGTAGTTGTCATCCCTTTGTGTTTAATTAGTTACACTTATTCTGTGTCCTTCACGACTGTAGAATAGAGATTAATAAAATGACCTTATTATGCAAAGAACAATGGGTTAACAGTATTTAAAGCCTAGGCCAGTGGTGCTATGGCTGGAATCAGGATTAAATTTGTTTAAATTAAAGCAGAGGTGTGGGCAGTACGTCCACCAGGAAGAGAACACAAAGCACCTGAAAAGGTGATATAGTGTTTTTAAAGGGGTTGTCTACTTTACCTCATGCTTTTGTAATATGTGTGTAAGTCTGGGGGGCAGGATATTAGGTAATTTACCAATACAGGCAGTCCCCTACTTAAGAACACTCGACTTACATACGACCCCTAGTTACAAACGGACCTTTGGATATTGGTAATTTATTATACTTTAGTCCTAAGCTACAATGATCAGCTGTAACAGTTATCACAGGTGTCTGTAATTAAGCTTTATTGTTACTCCTGATTCTTATGACAAGCCAACATTTTTAAAATCCAATTGTCACAGAGACCAAAAAAGTTCTGGCTGGGATTACAATGATAAAATATACAGTTCCGACTTACATACAAATTCAACTTAAGAACAAACCTACAGACCCTATCTTGTATTTAACCCGGGGACTGCCTGTATACATCTATTAATAGTTCTGCTCCACTTTCTTGATATGTAAAGTGAAGCCTCCTGTCTTTTACCTCATCAGCCGGACATTCCTGTCCATAAAATGGCTGCAGATAGAGGGTCATGTGATCTCTAACTGCCCATGACCATGACTTTAATCTTACATTCAAGAATACTATCAGAAGGTCCTGTCCATCACACTTACACACACATTACAATCTGCAGATTTTAGATATCTAGATTTTGCTGTTATGCTAATGAAGCACAAGTGCTTTGAGGGGGTCACCTGAATCTGTCAGTTAAAGCACTTCTCTGGCGCCATGCAGTAGCAGTAAATATTAGCTCCGTGCTGCAATATTTCTGGCATAGAGTGGTGAGGGAGCAGGGAGGTGGGGGAGAAGTATGTAAGGGGGGGGAAGTATAAGCCAGAGACACTGGTGCCTGGAGGGGCTCTGGTGATGCCCCCAAAGCACTTGCTACATAAATTCATTTTAGAAGTAAAGAAGCAGAGCTCCTAATAACCGTATCCAGGCAGTTCCAGGGTTACGTATAAGATAAGTGTTTTAGGCTTGTTAGTAAATTGAATTTGTATGTAAGTTGGAACCAGAATTTTAACAGCAGGCAATTTTTTTTAGTTCTTGTGACAATTGGATATTTGAAATGTTTTGCTGTCATGGGGACAAGGATTATCAATAAAACTTCATTACAGAAACCTTACAGCTGATCATTGCAGCCTGTGACTGATTCACCATTTGGCACAGTGGGCAGGGAGGTATGACTGTAACTAGGCAGTCCCTAGGACTTACGACCTAGTCCCGACCTACGGAGACCCGATTTACTGATAAATCGGGTCTCCGTAGGTCGGGACCGCCTTAGCACTTATGATGCTGCTGGAAGCTACTCAGCAGCTTTAATGGTTAAAGAAGAGGAAATCTGACAGTAGATGGCTTTTAAGGGACCTAGTGATGAACCTGAACCACAAAATGGGAGGTTGGGTTAGGGGATCGAATCTGATTGCAGCTAATTACCACGCCAGGGGTCTTAACTGTTTAAGCTGCCGGAAGCAGTTAAATAGGCGGCGGCACATGTGATAAAATTTGGGAGTAACGACTTCTGTCTGTATTTGAATGTCCCAGTAATGTTTCTGGGGGCATTTAAAGAGTTAGGACCCACGATGGTTGCCATCTCTGGTCACAGGTGTTAAATGGTGGTAGTGGTAAATGGGGAGGGGAGGTGCAGCTGAACCCTAACCCGTACCTGTGTTGTTCAGCCATTAATCCAAACATTGCAGGTTTGGCACTGCTCATCACAATTCAATCATTCCTGTGACTTTGCTCGTCCCCTTGCTGAAAGGTGCAGTCCAATAACATAAAAATATATCTTATTGGGTCCACTCATCACTGCCCATGATTCATCTTTGTTGTTGGTGGAAAACAAGTCCAACATGTAGAAAAATCCATCATGGCTGGACCTTCTACACAGAGCTTAAAGTACTTGGTGATCCAAGACTCTATAGATAGTATGTTTGGCCTCTTAGTTGGTTGCGGAATGAAGTTTAAGGAAGTTTTTCATCTCTGATTCTTTTTCCCAGATGCTGCTCTGTGTAACACAAGGAAGCTAAGCTCGCCTTGAGGCACCCTGTACATAGGCCCACAACACCGATCCATGGGGGTTGCTGAAACACTGTCGGAAGCACTCTAACATGTCAATATTACAAGCAATCTCATCCTACGACACCATCTGTGACCATCGTCTACAGCTCAGAGACATTTTTCAAGTGGACAAGGGACACTTTTAAGAACCTAATTTTGTAAGAAGGTTGTTGTACATTGGAAACTTCCATTTTTACCATGCTCCTTAGTACCACGTCATGATTTTTTTCATCTTGGCTAATGAAATGTTTTTAACTTGATGTAAATATATAAGCGCTGACATTTGTAGAAAATCCATTCCAAGCTCTCAACGCGTTTTACTGTTTTTGAGTAAAACGCCTGCACTTTATTCCCCTCGTGTCTTGATGAGGCTTCTCGTGAGGCAACAGCTTGAAGTTGAGCTTCTTTGTATAAACTGGACCAGGTTGATCTTGAACATTCTCCATTGTTGCCACTACCTGCTTTATGGTGTTATGTGACAAACTGCAATAAAATCTTGTTCTTCCCTGATTTTTGTTTTCCTATGATTTCTACTGAACCTGATGATTTTGCATTGTAGAGAAGGGTCAATGACATCCAGGATCAAGCTGACGGGATAGAAGTCACATCAGAGGAATCAAGGCTTATTCAACCCCTCATTAAGAATAAAGGCACACTTTCCCAAGAAAAGAGTGCATGAGTTTGGGGTGTTGGAAAGAATAGCTATCTATAAGGTGGATGGTCACCTAAAGGGAAAAAAATGGGGCAGAAAATAAGGTGTAATTTGTGTTGCTTTTGGAATATATGTTGTTGTGATGATGATCATCAATTATCTTACTATAAAAGTGCAAAAACTTGGATAGGTTTTAAATAAATATATAAGGGACTTATCTACTTTGGAAAATGTTTTACCATATTTTTCAGGCTTTTCTGCTACATCCATACACTCATAAATAGCTCTGCTACATCCATACACTCATACACACAGCTCTGCTACATCCATACACTCATACACAGTCTGCTACATCCATACTCAGACACAGTTCTGCTACATCCATACACTCATACACAGCTCTGCTACATCCATACACTCGTACACAGTTTTGCTACATCCATACACTCATACACAGTTTTGCTACATCCATTCACTCATACATAGCTCTGCTACATCCATACACTCAACCACAGCTTTGCTACATCAATTCAATAAGACACAACACTGCTACATCCATTCATTCATTCACAGACGCATAATGCTGCTACAGGATTTTATTTACATACAGGTCTGCTACAACCAAACACTCACACACAGCACTGCTACAACCAATTACTCACACACAGCACTGCTACAACCAACCAATCACTCACTCACACCTATTGCTACATTCACTCACTCAGCTCTGCCACATACAATCACCCAAGTGAACACAGTCATCTCTGCTAGATCTAAGAGCTCTTCCTCATACCCAGTCCCAGCCACAACTTCTTCTCTGACCCCATCCCTATGTAGCATGAAAGAGTTTAAGGACCTTCCATTGATGCAGGAAGCATGTGATCAGTCACGTGCTACTGTTATCACTCTGGGTCCTGCATACTAATGCTGGGATGGCCAGGAGAGGGAGAGATCATGTGAAGTGCATCACCTAATCTCCAGGACAGTGATGGATCCAACACTGCCAGTCCCCCCTGATCTTCTCACTATAAGGGACTTTTTACCAAAATTTTTCTTGCTAAATGTATTCTGAAAAATATGGTATATAGAGCAGTGCTATGCCGCTGGGTGATGTGTTTGGGGATGAGGCAGCAGCTATTGCTCTGTTTCTTGCAGCATCCCCATTGCCAAAATGTGGAACTACACAGAGCAAGGATGCACTGAGTCCTCCAGCAAGAGAAACCTGGTTTGCAAGCCAGATGAGGCAAGATGAAGCACTAGGATGAATGCAAAACGACTCGTCTCTGTATAAAGACGCACCCTCTGCTGTTGTGTATGCCATTTTAAGATGAAATAATAAAGAAAGAAGTTTCAAATAAGCGTCGAGTGCCAACTTTTCTTTCCTCTGATTTATCCTGTTCATGTTGAAGAATTCAGAACTGAACTTTGTCTCTATAAGTTTGAGCACCACCTTTGCAATTATAATGCTGCATCATCACTATCCTAAGAGTAAATACACTCCCTTCACCATACCCCTTTCATACAAAGGTCCTCAATAGTGCCCCTCTATACTTTCTCATACTCCTATAGAGGTTTTAATTAAAAGGGTATTCCAGGAATAAGCATAATTCATATACAGATAGGTCCTTGAAATATAAGCTAATATGTAATTAGTTGTTATTTAAAATTTTGCTCCCCTTAGCAGAAAATGCTCCTGGCCCTTTTATCAGTCCGTTAATTTCCTCCGCTTGGTTCGTTGCAGAGCGGACACAGGACACAATATGGCCGCTGGTCACATGTCCACATCACATGTCCTGCACCTGCCTGGGCAGGTCATGTGATCACCACTAAGTTTGTCTGTAGTCGGTTGGTTGCTGAGCATCCAGTATGGCCAGTGTTGTGGTGATGGCAGTTACACATCATTACTATGGTGACAGAGCAAAAATATCTGTTAGATCATCACTGGGACCAGAGTATAAGAGATAGGAGGAGTTACTGAGAACTAAAGGATCATGGGACTTGTAGTTTCCAGTTTTTAGCCATCTTGGTGATAACTCTAGAGAGGCTAAAAAATTTTTGTGAACCATAAAATCAAACTATTTAAGCTCCATTTTGTGACTAATGACATTGAGTTTTGTTGCATTCATTTATTCATAGGATCATGGGTTTTTGTATAAGACTTTCATATTCACGGAATAGCCCTTTAAGTTTACTAAAGTGGACAGCCCCATGCGACCTTGTGATAAGTGTGAATACTGTATATACATTTTAAACAAAAATCATGGTTTAATCTATTGTAAACAAAATGGTAACACTTATTGCCATGGTCACCGGCTAGCCTACCCAACTGACTCCTCTACTGAGGACATTGCATTGATTTATGGTGTCACATAATGAATAATTGATTACAACTCGTCAGATTGGTAATTACATGTCACAGCCACAGCCCACACCCAGACATGTCAGTAGCAATGACACATAGATCAGAGGTAAAATGGCTTGATAGGTCTTCATCTCTTCGGTCACTTGCAGGATCATTGAACTTTCTATAATGGATTGGGTGGTTTGTAATAGAAAGAATAAACATAATGGGGGTCATTTACTAAGGACCGATTTGCGTTTTCCCAACGTGTTACCTGAATATTTCCGTTTTGTGCCGTTTTCCCCTGCATTGCCCCGGGATTTTGGCGCACGCGATCGGATTGTGGTGCATCGGCGCCGGCATGCACGTGACGGAAATCGGGGGGCGTGGCCGAGCGAAATCCCGACGGATTCGGAAAAACGCCGCATTTAAAAAAAGAAATGTGTCGCTTGGGACGCGCTTACCTTCACTTGTGCCGGCCTGGTGAACTCCAGCGCGTTCAGATGCTTTTCAGCGCAGCAGCGTCACCTGGTGGACGGCGGAGGAACTACCATGATGAATCCCGGCCGGACCCGAATCCTGGATCGCGAACGGACGGGTTAGTAAATCTGCCCCAATGTATTATATTTTCTAAAATACAGAATCATTTGTTTCCCTCCGCAGTTCTCTGCTCTGATCAAACCATATCAAATGATAAAATACATTATTACTTTTACATAGATTTCTACAGGTTAAGGATTTTAAGAAAGTTTATATTACTTTTCATGGATAGAACAACTAGTGCAAGTGACACTATACAGGGTTTACTGATGCTGGAGCAGGAACCTCATGAACTCCTGATTATTACAGTATACAACATCTCTATACAGCCCTACTCAGTTAATGACGGAGTAATAGTGTTGAGCGGACCTGACCCTCAAAGTTTGGGTCTGTGCTGAACTTTGCCTGTATGGTCCCCTGGACCTGAGTGGGACTGGGTTCAGGTATGGACCAACCTCCAGGTCGTAATGCCCACGATCGGGGCTAGCATTTTAATCCACCTGTGGGTGGCCATACTCATAACTATGGGTAAGATTTAATAGAAGTGTCTGTTCTAGCTTCCAAGCCAATTAGAGCTCAGTATTAATTTTATAAGCAGCTGTGGGAAAATGAAAGCTGAGCTCTTATTGGTTGCCATAAGCAACTAGAACAGTTCTGCTCTCAGACCCTTCTGATCAATCGCCCTTATCTTTATCTGCTCAGCTCTTCCTCCCACATAACATGCTGCCTGTATATTGGAAGGGACAGGAGCAGCAGCTTTTGCACCACCAAAGTAGCAGACCCCTTATGTAGAGTATGAAATATCTTACCAGCAATCCCTTTTTTATGTTAGATCTTGCCAATTAACCTATACAAACAACTTTGCAAACCCAATTGGCTACATCCCTGATGCATTTTAAAAGATTCTCATCTTTACAATGACTCCAGAACCATGGTTCTAGCTGCTAAAGAGCCCAAGATATTGGCATCTGAAGTGATGCTCCCCTCCAGCAATTTCAGGCAAATAGTGACTCTTTTCATCTCATTTGCATATGACTTTGGAGGTGATTTTTTTTATTGGTAATGCTGTTAGTTTAGGTAAATAATTCCATATACCCTGCCTATAGGTGCTAGTAGTATTGTCAAAGCAGGTGACCGGACAGCACAGGTTTTCTTTAGGAAAAGTAGTATTTCTGCACAATGAAATATGAAATATTTATTGTTGTCGTGCCCTGAAAACTACTGTTATATACCAAATACGTTCTAAGGGGTTGTTCACAACTTTGTCTAAATTGAAACTCTAGCAAATAGGAATATCAGAAGTCAGCATTTCCCTTAAAGATTGTTTGTCAATTATAACAATATGGAGAATACCTTTAAAGGAAATCTATCTTCAAAATAAAGCATGATTACAGAGACATTTCTTATCTTCTTATCACTCCCCTCCATGCTCTAGCTTTAATGGCAGTTACACTGTCTCTCCCTCTGTTCCCACAGCCCTTTCCCTTCTCTCTCCCTGCTGTTATCTCACACATTGGGAGGGGGAAGTGCTCATTGCACAGTGTAACAGCATTGGAAGCTGCAGCACATAGGGCCTCTGGTAACCCCCACAGGAGCCTGCTCGTCTCATTAGCATAATTTTAAAAGTTTATTTTAGGAGGCCATGGATAAAACATATAAGAAGATAACCACAGTCACGGTGCCTGGCTCTACGTGTAAGTGTCCCTGGATTATCGTGCTGGATTTTGTTGGTATATTTCCTTTAACTTTAAACTGAGGTAATTGTCACTTTTAGTCTAGTTTCAACATCCAATGAAACAACATAAATTTTACTAAATAATACTGAATATTTTCCATCAAAAAGAACTACTCCTACAGTTCTCATCTTACATATTGTATTATGGCCATGGATTATGGAGAGTTATCTACAACATACTATTTAGCTGATAATCCAAGCAACTTTTAATTTTCTTGGCTGAAATGAAAGATTTCACGATGAATCATACTGTTTTATAAGAGGCAGACTTCCATGAGTGCCAAAGCCAAAAATAGAAAGCATCTTTCGGGATGATCCCATGGATTAGGTGAGCTTTGTAGTACTCAGTATCCAATCAGTGAATTGGGAAACTCGAGTGTATACTCCATATTTGTCTTTCTCTGCGCACTTATCCCCCCAGCTGGTAATTCCGGTTAGAAACCAAATACTTCTATATTCGGAGGAATGTGGACCCCCACTATCTCCTTGGCAAGAGTCTTTTTCTTGATCCGAATATCCAGCGCAGAACATAGTTTTGGATATAAAAAATCGGCTTGACTTCTTGCAGTTGGCTCGGTCAATGTAGGGCACCGCCAGCTTCTGCAGAGTTATAGTAGGTCTTCCTAAGTATCTCACATGCCCCCATCCGGTCACCCAGCTGTGCGAAGAGGTTCTCAGCAGTTTGTCCGTGAAATCTCTATGTCCAACGCAGATGGGCCGAGCATAGTCATTGAGTTTGATGGGCTCTGCCAGCTCTACAAGTGCTATGTCATTATTGTATTTGCTTTTGGTTGCGTTATAGGTTGGATGGGGAACAATTCGTTTTATTTTTAGTTTTTGCTCGGTTCCTTCCTTGACTTCAGTGTTATGTTCTCCTGTTGAAAAGGAAAAAATGATGTAGGAATAACATATAGAATGCGCCTTAAAAGCAATGGGGGTCATTTACTAAGGGCCCGATTCGCGTTTTCCTGGCGTGTTACCCAAATATTTCCGATTTGCGCCGATTTTCCCTGTATTGCCTCGGGTTTTTGGCGCACGCGCCGGAGATCGGGGGGCGTGGCTGAACGAAAACCCGACAGATTCGGAAAAAACGCCGCATTAAAAAAAAAAAAATGTTGTGGGACTCGCGCTTACCTTCACCAGGAATAGGCCGGTGAACTTGAGTGCATTCCGGCGGGCCTCGTGGGGAACTTCAGCGCTGCAGCGCCACCTGGTGGACGTCTGAGGAACTACCTTAGTGAATCCCGGCCGGACCCGAATCCACCGCAGAGAACGCGCCGCTGGATCACGAATGGACCGGGTAAGTAAATCTGCCCCAATGTGATCGGACCTATAACAAGATTCCATGGTGCCGTCCATCTTTAAAAGGATCTTAAAATGGTATATATAAGGGCTATCAAGCTGCCAAATCATAGTTGTGTTATTTAAAGGGGTTGTCTGGCCAATTAAAACCTTACAGAGAACCTGTCACCACATTTTCACATATATAGCGAGTGGCAGGTTCCTACAGAGCTTTATTAACTGACCCCCTTCTTTTAGCTAAAATCTTTTAGCTTTTAGCTAAAATCTGAAAACAGACGGATGCAATATTTTTGTACAATTACAGAAAATACAGAGTCAAGTTTAGTATCATTGGATAGATTTTTAAGGAGTATTTGTCACATATTTTTTTTTCATTCCAATGTGTATTTCTCTAGATATTCCCGTTTTTACGAATTTTGGTTTTCCTTGATTACAGCACCATCTTTAATGGGAGATTGAATCAATGGGGCACATATACTTACCAGTCCAGAGGAGTTCACAGAAAGTGCATTGTCCAATGATAATGCCCGGTGCCGCTATTCACTAAGATTGTGCGCCCGATATCCTGCATGTGTCACTTCCCCGCTCAGGTCCGCCGGAGTTCACCTTCTTCTTCCTGGTGTATGTAAGTGCATATCTTGCGACACAATTAGAAATTTAAATCCTGCGCTCAGTCCGAATCAGTCGGATCGTCCGACGGCTCGCCCCCGATTTCTGTCGCATGAAACGCAATCCAATCGCTTTTGACACAATCCCCTGTTAAATACCAGTCACAGCCATGCAAAACACGAAATTGTTGGTAAATCCGACAAAAGTGCGTCCACTGAACCTCACTAAAAAAGCCTAAATGTATTTTCCCCTGCCCTTCCCAGTTACTACCTTGGGAAAGACAGATATTAAAGGGGTATTCTCGTCTGGGCTTTCACATCCAGATTCAACAATCTGCCAAATATAAACATTTCTTCAATTAGATGGCATTAAAAAAAATGTTCCTGTGTGAAGATAATGGGGCAAATTTACTTACCCGGCCCATTCGCGATCCAGCGGCGCGTTCTCTGCTCTGGATTCGGGTCCGGCCGGGATTTAAGAAGGTAGTTCCTCCGCCGTCCACCAGGTGGCGCTGCTGCGCTGAAAGTCATCTCATCGCGCCGGAATGCACCACCTTGGACCAGGTGAAGGTAAGCGCTCCCCAAGCGACACTTTTTCGGTTTTTAAATGCGGCGGTTTTTCCGAATACGTCGGGTTTTCGTTCGGCCACGCCCCTCGATTTCCGTCGTGCGCATGCCGGCGCCGATGCGCCACAATCCGATCGCGTGCGCCAAAAACCCGGGGCAATTCAGGTACAATCGGCGCAAATCGGAAATATTCGGGTAACACGTCGGGAAAACGCGAATCGGGCCCTTAGTAAATGACCCCCATTCTCTCAAAAATGTAGTGAAATGGTCCCTTAGAAATAAGTCTGTGTCCCTGGATACAACCTCCTCTGCTGGAGGGATTGCACAAAGAAACAATAGGTTTTTGTATATGAAATACCCAGAGTTACTACAGGTCCCACAGCCGTCCTGTGGTAATGATCGCTGAATCCAGGGGCTCAGACAGGACTCAATAGCGCATGTCTGGCCACCGCTGCCAAAATGTGAGGTGGTCGTATCTTAGGAAGCCATCTGGTTTCTAAGGGATAACATGGCTACAAATTATCTTCACACAGGAACATTATTTTTAATGACATCCAATTTAAGAAATGTTTACATATGGCAAATGAATTAAATTAAATGTGAATGCCCAGATGGGAACACCCCTTTAACTATGGGAAAGACATCTGACAGGGAGAAGGCTGGACAAGTCAGTGGTGTGGCACATGTCATTTTCTTTAATTACATAAATTGGATTTTACCTGTAACTACTGAGAATTCATCAGCAGTGAGAAAGCAGTGACCTGCAGTTACTATCCATTTTTCATTCACAATGGATCCACCACAGAAGCCTTCACCGTTTTTGTTGACAATGTGAACCTGTAAAAAAACATAGTATGATTAATTATAGTATAACTGAGTAACATTACTCCCAGATTTTTTAAAAAGGCTAATCTGTAACTGGGAATAAGCAGAATGCTTGCACCTCTTTGTCCACAGCTACATTGGTTGCTACATATACGTCCTATGCAGAGGTCGGGGGCAGGGTAAGTAGTGGCTCTGGGGCCCCGGACTTTGAGGGACCCACTAACAAGCTTTCAGCTGTATCTGTGTCCCTTTGCCGCGGCTAGCGCGGCCTGGCTCTGTTCTCTATGGTAATACATGTGTGACAACTCCCCTACCCTGTATTTATGTGAGAACAGCTCAGTACTACTACTCCTATCCTGTATATATGGGCACAGATTAATCACGGGTTACCCGACCAGTCTATCTCCGTAATATATGGGCACCATTCAGTACTTAGCACCTATCCTTAATATGGCACAGCTCATACTACTACTACTCCTCCTGTATATATGGCCACCGCACACTACTATACTAACTTACTACTCTCATGGTATATATGGGCACAGCACAGTACTACTACTACTATACCCTCCTGTATATGGGCACAGCACAGTACTACTACTACTACTACCCTCCTGTATATATGGGCACAGCACAGTACTACTACTACTACTACACCTCCTGTATATATGGGCACAGCTCAGTACTACTACTACTCTCCTGTATATATGGCCACAGCACACTACTACACTACTCTCCTGTATATATGGGCACAGCACAGTACTACTACTACCCTCCTGTATATATGGGCACAGCACAGTACTACTACTACTACTACCCTCCTGTATATATGGGCACAGCACAGTACTACTACTACTACTACCCTCCTGTATATATGGGCACAGCTCAGTACTACTACTACCCTCCTGTATATATGGGGACAGCTCAGTACTACTACTACCCTTCTGTATATATGGCCACAGCTCAGTACTACTACTACTACCCTCCTGTATATATGGGGACAGCTCAGTACTACTACTCCTATCCTGTATATATGGGCACAGATTATCACTGTTACCTCTATCCTGTATATATGGGCACCATTCAGTACTACTCCTATTTTGTATATATGGGCACAGCTCAGTGCTACACCCTATCCTGTATATATGAGCACAGCTCAGTACTACTACTACTCTCCTGTATATATGGCCACAGCACACTAATACTACTACTACTACCCTCCTGTATATATGGGGACAGCTCAGTACTACTACTACCCTCCTGTATATATGGCCACAGCACACTACTACTACTACTACTACCCTCCTGTATATATGGGGACAGCTCAGTACTACTACTCCTATCCTGTATATATGGGCACAGATTATCACTGTTACCTCTATCCTGTATATATGGGCACCACGTACTACTCTACTCCTATTTTGGTATATATGGGCACAGCAGTGCTACTACACCTATCCTGTATTATGGGCACGCTCAGTTACTACTACTACTCTCCGTTATATATGGCCGACACACCTATACTACTACTACCCTCCTGTATATATGGGCACAGCACAGTACTACTACTCCTCTCCTGTATATATGGGAACAGCTCAGTACTACTAACCCTATCCTGTATATATGGGTACAGATAATTACTATTAACTCTATCCTGTATATACAGGCACCGTACAGTACTACTACTCCTCTCCGTATATATGAGGACAGCACAGTACTACTACTCCTCTCCTGTATATATGGGCACAGATCAGTACTACTACTCATCTCCTGTATTTATGTGGGAACAGCTCAGTACTACTACTCCTATTCTGTATATATGGGAACAGCTCAGTACTACTACTCCTATCCTGTATATATGGGCACAGATTATCACTGTTACCTCTATCCTGTATATACGGGCACCATTCAGTACTACTCCTATTTTGTATACATGGGCACAGCTCAGTGCTACTACTCCTCTCCTGTATATATGGGGACAGCTCAGTACTACTACTCCTCTCCTGTATATTGGGGACAGCTCAGTGCTACTACTCCTCTCCTGTATATATGGGGACAGCTCAGTACTACTACTCCTCTCCTGTATATATGGGGACAGCTCAGTGCTACTACCCTCTCCTGTATAATGGGGACATCTCAGTTAAATATACTGCTCTCATGTATATATTGGGACAGCACAGTACTACTACTCCTCTCCTCCTGTTATATATGGGGACGCTCAGTACTACTACTCCTCTCCTGTATATATGGGGACAGCTCAGTACTACTCTCTCTCCTGTATATATGGGGCTAGACGTCATGCTACTCGCCTCTCCGTATATATGGGCACAGCTCATACTACTACTGCTCTCCTGTATATATGGGCACAGCTCAGTACTACTACTGCTCTCCTGTATATATGGGCACAGCTCAGTGCTACTACTCCTCTCCTGTAAATATGGGGACAGCTCAGTACTACTACTCCTCTCCTGTATATATTGCAGGCACGCTCAGTACTACTACTCCTGCTCTGTAATATGGGGACAGCTCAGTACTACTACTGCTCTCCTTATATATAGGGCACACACTCAGTGTCACTATTCCATCTCCTGTATATATGGGGACAGCTCAGTACTACTAACTGCTCTCCTGTATAATGGGCACTCTCATACTCTACTGCTCTCCTGTATATATGGGCACAGCTCGTGCTACTACGCCTCTCTCTGTATATGGGGACAGCTCAGTACTACTGCTCCTCTACTTTATATATGGTGGCACACCTCAGTGCACTACTCGTCTCTGTATATATGGGACATCTCAGTAGCTACTACTCCTCCTCTCCTGTATAGATGGCACAGTCTCAGTGCCTACTACTGCTCTCCTGTATATATGGGCAACCGCAGTGCTACTATTCATCTCCTGTCCTATATGGGGACAGCTCAGTACTACTACTCTCTCCTTTATATATGGGCCCGTCAGTACTACTGCTCACCTGTATATAGTGTACAGATAATTACTATTACTCTATCCGTATATACAGGCACCATACAGTACTACTACTCCTCTCCTATATAATGGGGCAGCTCAGTACTACTACTCCTCTCGCTTATATATGGGACAGACAGTACTACTACTCCTATTCTGTAAATATGGGGACAGCTCAGTACTACTACTTCTCCTCCTGTATATAGGGCACATCTCAGTACTACTAACTCCTCTCCTGTTATATGGGCACAGCTCAGTGCTACTACGCCTCTCTGTATAAGGGCCGGCGCTATGGGTAGGCAAAGTGGGCAATTGCCCAGGGCCTCCTGAAAGGGGAGAATCTCTTCTTCAAAGAATCTTGAATTTTGTTTCTAGGTGGCTATGGATTCAGAGATATTCAGGTTTAAAGTGAGAAATCAGGTGCCATTTTTATAATAAAAATCACTCCCACGCAGTTTCAACAGTGTAATATCTCCATTTTCCTAAAACTTAGAACACCAATTTTAGATTCAAATAAACTAGGAGACTCTCTTTTCATAGGAAAAAAGAAGTGAGGTTCTATGTGTCACAGAGCCAGGATACAGCCCCCTGAAATGTACCCCCCCCCCTCCAGATTCTTAGCAATCAGGCTGCAGGAGCTTTGCTGCACACAGGAGCTGCTGCACCCTCCCAGTATAATGGAAATATTCACTTTAATTGTTACTACATTCTGAGAGGATAATATCAACTAATATTCATGTTTTTAACCCTTCTCTATCAGAAGACTACAGAACACACTTTCTCTCTATTCCTTTTATTTGTGCTGTTTTTTTGTGTTGGGAAAAGTTGACTGATACATGAACATAAGTTTTTATTTCCATCATCCTCCATTATTACAACCCCATGTTATGACTTTTCACTCTCATTCTTATGATCCAGGGAGGGTTCTGTTATTGTGCAGCTAATACAATGGTGCACATCCTAAAAGTGACTTATTATTTCTCATTACTTGGTTTATGATATATATTATTATTTGGGTGACCATTGTTAAGGAACATACAATGATGAATTTGTGTGAATTTTTCTATCTGAAAAGCAGATATCTATTAGTATACAGTGGTAGTGATATTATGATGATTTATTTATGTGAACATATCAATATGGGACATTTGTGAACTCTAACACATATCCATCTATTACTTTAGGAGTGGAAGGTAAATAGTTTCTGTTTGGGAGCACATTTTTTGCCATCAAAGGAAATTTTAAGTATTTTTTTGTAAAATGTTTTATTTCGAATAACAGTTGCTGAAGGTGTCTATAAACCTTTGATGCTATTTTAAAATGGGGCAAGTGTCTGCTTTCAGAAAATATCGGTCCCTCTTCCCATTGGCCTCACAAGTCTAATCACGGACACGGCGAAACCCACGCAAGACCAGAGAGAACATACAAAACTCTTTGCAGATGTTGACCAGCGCTGCAAGGCTTATGCTAACCCTGAGCCACCGTGCTGCCCATCAATCTTCCTTACTATCTATCTCCAATAAAATTCCCAAAATTCACAGTTTTTGTTTTACCATACTAAAGGCGACTGTGACTGGTCATAAAACTAGTTTTTTTTAGTTTTGCCCCAGGGCCCCCTTTGTCTAGAACATGCCCTTCCTGTATATATGGCACATCTCAGTACTACTACTCCGTCTCCTGTAAATATGGGGCACAGCTCAGTACTACTACTCCTCTCCTGTATATATGGGGACAGCTCAGTCTAACTACTATCTCCTTTATATATGGGGACAGCTAGTATTACTACTCCTCTCCTGTAATATGGGGACAGCTCAGTAAAACTACTACTCCTATCCTGTAATATGGGACAGCTCAGTACTAACTCCCTCTTCCGTATATATGGGCAACAGCTCATAACTAACTAACGTCTACCTCTCTCTTATGAATGGGCACAGCTCAGTACTACTACTCCTCTCCTGTATATATGGGCACAGCTCAGTACTACTACTCCTCTCCTGTATATATGGGGACAGCTCAGTACTAGTAATGATAAATCCAGTTTCATGGATAGAAATCCCACTCACGAGTCCTTATGAACTGGTCTAGTGTTCCAAATTGTCCTGTATGATTACTGTCCATGACCTCAGTCCGGGGCTCTCAGCCTGTATGATGCTGCTAGTGAGTAGTACTGGGCTATTACTATTACTATGTCCTATTGCTAAAAATGTATTACTGATACATACAATAATATCTGCATGGAACGCCAGCAGGACATGGGATGTCACATGAAGTCCCGTATCCCGCTGCTGGCAGTTACATGACCAGGAGTTCAATGTTGCGTGTACATAAAGTCAGTATAACAAAGTGCAGGAGCCCAAACTCATCAGATCTATAATTCTTCTACATTCTTGTCCATAAAGTTTTGAAATCCCCATCCCTGACTGATTTTAGAGAGGTCCTGTCACCCGGAAATTCGGCACTAGAAGCTGCTTACTAAAGTAAGTGCTAAAACTAATGCAGCAGTATTACAATGATACATTATCGGAAACCTCTGATAACACAATCTAACACTGCTGCAGAGTACAATAGAAACGCCGGACTGGTCTCAAAGCGGTCCAGCGTATTTATGAGGAGGCGGTCCGGGGGGCTGTCTCTACCCTGGACCGCCCCCCTCGCTTCATAGCTCGGCAATGACTTCACCACTCCTAATCCCGCCCACAATCCCGCCCCCTCATGCATACTCCAGACCACTTTGAGAGCAGTCTGGTGTTTCTATTGTACTCTGCAGCGGAGTTAGATAGAGTTATTGTAGGTTTCTGATAACTCTATCACGTTAGTTCTAGCACTAGGAGCTGCTTACCGTACTTTAATAAGCAGCTCCTAGTGCCGAATTTCCGGTTGACAGGTCTCTTTAAATTGAAATGTTGGATTTTGAATACTCAAGTGGAAGCACAGAGAGTAAGAGAAGAGATTATAGAATTTTTTTGGTTTTATTTCAGCTATTCATGGAGTGATAATTACGGAGGATTTTAGCTTCCAGTTGATTCCCTCGGAGACTAGATAGTGATTAATCCTAGGGAGTCTTCATTAATACAGTAAACTTCCCCGCAGGGATTGATTTCTAAATTAATTTGGAAAACTTGTTCCAAATCCATCAGAAGTAATTTCATATTCTGGGAGATGATAATTGTTGATCTATAGAATAATGTTACATCAGAAGATTTGTCAGAGCACCAGATTGTCAATTACACAGCAGATGATGATGGAAATATAACATTAAAGGGAACCTGCTGCCACCGTTTAACAAATACAGCTAGTGAAAGGTTCCCAAGAAATGCTATTAACTAAGTGACACCTTTTTAGCTAAAATGGTTTTACTTACATCTCCATAAAATCAACTTTAGGTTATTTTACCTGGCATCAGAGGGGGCATGTCCTGCTTAGCCAGTCCCTCCCATCTACTCCTTCTAATGTCCCATGCCGACCAGAGTTATGTTATCTAAGGTCCTGTTACATCAGCAATCTCTACCCCATGTATGTATATGATCACATAAAATCACAGCAGTCTCAATATAGGATGGGGGGGGGGGGAATAAAAGTTCATGGAGACATACTGTAATTTCATGTGATCCGATACATACATTGGGAATATATTGCTGATGTAACAGGATCTTAAATTATAATACTCTCCCCACATTGGGAGTCATTTATCATATATTTTACAACAGTCAGGTGTAGAAACAAGAAAACCCTGATAATTGTCAAGTATAAATGGCCCTTAGTGGGGGCACGTCCAGACTGAGTGTTTAAGGCAGCCTGAGCTGTCAATTTTTATGATATTGTAGGCTTTTATGTTATAATAATACACAGAGGAGCTGCTTATATTTGGTGGATCACGGGCATAGAAACCTGTGTGACATACACAATAATAGGGAACATTGCCCGGGATTGTCTTAATGAGATAATAACCTTTTTAACCTTTAAAATACCCAATCAATTTCTCATATAAATAAATCTATAGATAAGTCTTGGATATTTTGATAGCTGCATACTGCACAATGTAGAATCCTGTCTCATTGTGAAGCATAGTTATCTGCAGGCCGCTACTATGTTACCCATTACAGAGAGAAAATCAAAGCATTCATGCTGCGGCAATGTGTGGAAAAACAAGACTTTGATATTGGATGTAATGAATTTAAAAAAAAAAACTTTTCAACTCTAAAGACTAATGCTAAACCCAAGTCACGCTAACTTGTCTGAAATGATGGGAATATTAGGAGACTTTATGTCTCATCCAATTACAGCCATCAGAGAAAAATGCACTATTATCTGCAAGATAATAAAAAAGTATAATTGTACGAGTGGAAAATGAAGGCAACGTAGTATAACAAAGAGATCAATATGCATAAAAATAGCAACACGGGAAGAAGAGATAACGAGAAAGGATAATGTCATGTAATGTGCAGCACTGAGAGAAGTCATGTGTGTAAGGGGAGAATAAGCCTGGAACAGGAGAAATATCATCTATCTATCCATCTATCCATCTATCCATCTATCTAGGCTTGAAAAAGGCTCCCTGGAGCCGAAACTTCGCTACTGTACTTTAATGTACTTTAACATGGAATAAAGAACACTAGTTTTTCACTGAATACCCTGGAGTGCTGCCTATTTTCGACTACAAATTTATCTGTCTATCTATCTATCTATCTATCTATCTATCTGCAGATGTATGTAGGCCATCTATCGATCTCATTGCAGCGATCTGATAGTATCGATCTTTATAATCGATCGAGCGAGCTGCTCATAGCTTATATCTAATTATCTATCTCAGATCTATCTATCAATCTAGCTATCATCTATCTATATCATATCTAGCTATTCATCTATCTAGGGCTCCATAGGCAGCGATGAGATGCTATCTATAGCGAGCGATCGGTATCGAGCTATCTAGCGCAGAGCGAGCGAGGCCGCTAGCGAGAGAGCGAGGCGATCGCGCGAGCGCCGAGCGACAGGCCAGCGAGCGATCGATCGAGCTATCTATGCGATATATCGAGCGATCATCTCATATCGATCTAGTCAAGCGATATATGCTATGCGATCGGATCATCGATCTATGAGCTAGCGAGCATCTATCTATCTATCTATCTATCTATCTATCTATCTATCTATCTATCCCATCTTACTGTATCCGGATGTAGAAGGCAGTGAAGCTTCAGTACCAGGTCCCTAACTATCATGTATTACTTATAGTACTATTCTGCTCTAACATGGAAAAAGACAAATTAAAGGGGTGTTCCCATTTCAGCAAATCAATGTTAATGTTTTTACGAAAATAGTTCTACAATTTTCCAATATACTTTCTTTATCAATTCCTCATAGTTTTCTAGATCTCTGCTTGTTGTCCTTCTATAGAAAGCTTCTATGGTTACTTCTATTGGACAGAAATCTTACCATGGTCACACAGGTGCACGGCTCTGATTACCCTCTATGATACTAACGAGCCGTGCACCTGTGTGACCATGGTCAGATTTCTGTCTACTGGAAGTAACCATAGAAGTTTTCTATAGTAGGACAGCAAGCAGAGATCTAGAAAACTGTGAGGAATTTGAAAATTGTATAATTTTTTATAATACAAACAATAACATTAATGTGCTGAATTTGGAACACCGCTTTAAAGGAGTGTCCCATTTTTTAAAATTTTGTCACCAAATTTGTGTAGGGGTCCAACCTCGAACTCCCCCCACCCCTCCCCCACCTATCAGATGATGGATGTGGAATTTGGTGCCATTGACAAGACTTTCACCCAGGGCCGGCTCCAGGTTTTAGTGGGCCCCTGGGCGACAGAGCCTTAGTGGGCCCCTCCGTGGGCCGCCCTCCAGTGGCCACACTGCCCCCCCTCCCCTGCGGACACACTGACTACCCCCCTTCCACCTGCGGACACACTGACCCCCTCACCCCCCTGCGGACACACTGAACCCCCTCTCCCCCTGCGGACACACTGAACCCCCCCCTCCCCCTGCGGACACACTGACCCCCACCTCCGGACACACTGAACCCCCCCTGCCCCCAACCCTCTCCCCCCTCCCCCCCCCCCGCGCCCACCCTCACCCCCCCCCCCTCCGGACACAATGACCCCCCCTGCTGACACAATGACCCCATCCCTCCCTCCCCCCTCTCCCTGATGACACACTGACCCCCTCCCCCCCTCCGGGAAAGAAAAAAGAATTTACCTTTCCTGGTTCCCCCGGAGCAGCTCCTGCAGCTGTCTTCGGCCTGGGCCTCCCGTACGCGCCGACTCTGAAGCCGGCACACGTGATCTGATGACGTCATCATGTGCGCCGGCTTCAGAGCCGTCGCATACCCTGCGGAGCGCTGCATCGTGGGAACCGGGACAGATGAGTTTTAGATTCTGCCTCTATGCTGCGCTCCCGACCAGCGCAGCATAGAGGCAGAAACGTGATCGATCCGGATGGTGATCAATTGTACTAGTGTCTTATAGCGACACTGGTACAATTGATCCGGGGGCCCGAGTGGGCCCCTCCAGTACCCCGGGGCCCCGGCACTTACCCGGGTTGGCCGGGTGCTGGCGCTGGGCCTGCTTTCACCAGTCATGCATCCTTTGCGCAACTCATTAAAATGAATGGGGTTATGCTGCAATACCTAATCCAACCACCATGCAATGTGTGGCAGTGTGCTTGGCAGAAGATAAATAGATTTTTACTTTTCCTTTACAATGGGGTGCTGCTTCTTGGGGTGCTTTACACTGGAGGCAGCACCTAACATTACACAACCTTATCTGGACAGCCTCAAACCGCCACCAATGAGCATCTACTAAAGCATAAGATTAAGGTCCTGGCAGGGTGAGTGTTCACTATAGTTTAAGAATTATTATTTATCTATTTATAAATCTATTTATAAATATTGATATTTATCTATTTTTTAATTTGTTTCTATTTTTAGGTAAAACATCTAGAAGCCAAATGTAATTGTGTAGTGCAGACACTCATCCACCAGAGGGCAGTACAAGTTTTGTATCAGTTTTCTGTAGGAAATATCGTTCACTGCTTTGTATACATTTTCCCAGCAGATAAAACTTGTACAGATTAAATGTTCTGGGTAAATTGGATGATGATGATCTTTTTCAGGACACGTTGACCTTTTTTTTTTCCGCGGAAAACGTTACACAAATGTCTTTTTGCAGGGAAATTACATGGGCAGTGTGATTTTCAGTGACACAGAGATGAGTCATTATAGCCCCCTCAGGTATGAATATCCCTACTAGAATTCCATCTTTTCATGTGAAAACTACATCTAAGGTGGTATGCAAATTAGCTGAGAAGGGTGACTTTTTGCCTGAGATGAGTCACTTTTAGAGGCTGGAGTGGGATCATCACTTCAGACACCCATATTGTGGGCTCTGTGGCACCTAGAACCATGCTTCTGGTTTCATTTTAAAGATAATTGTTAAATTGCCAACATTTACAGCAATAGACACCTTTGGCATGGGAATTTTTATGAAACAAAATAATTTGTGTTTTTAACAATTTTTCACTGATATGTAATGGATGTGACCCTCCCAACAATATATTCTTCTTCCACCTTCAATTAGCTGTTTTCCTTGTGCTGACTACAGTGAGGATACAACATAAAAGGTATAGAAGGTGGGACCAGGAGCCTTAGGGGCTTATGAGGTGCCCATTTCTCATATAAGGGAAGATGTATTTTGAATATGTATAAGTGTTTTTATACCTTATTATTGGGGGGAATGTTACAGATTTTACAATGGGTCTATATATATATATAATGTATCCTAGTGGCATTGGGGGTATAACTCCACAACTTGGCAATTAAATTAAAATGGGGGTCCCCACTTCAAAATGCCCACTACCTGTGCTGTTAATGATGGTAAAATCATAAATTATTAGGGAAGAATCGTGTACCTGGATGATAGTCAAATATTAATCGGGTTCTGAGGGTAGTAGATGTAGAAATAGAAGTGATGTCACTCGTACTTGGTCCACGCTGAAGATTCATTGGAAATCACTGAACCATCCATATAGGATCATCTATATCCACATCTACTACCCTCATAGCCCGGAGAAGAGATTTAATATTCGAACACCTTCAAAGTCCACAATTCTTCCTCAATAATGTATGGCTGAGTAAACATATTAGTATCAGCCACTGACTTATACTATCATTAACAGCGCAGGAATCCACTTCTTTTATATATTTGTACTTAGATCTTACAATGGGGCTGCAGGCAGCAGCTTCCAGTCACCCAATTTGAGTCCAGTTCCCCCTCCCTCCCCTGTAGACTCTGCCTTGTGACAGTGGAATAATGTGACATATTACTGTACCTGCCATGGGAATTCTCCCTTCAGACTGTCCGTCCCCCCAACGATCCTGACATTTGGATCCACTGTGGCAGGCACAATGTCACCCGCACCTTCCTTTGATGTGCTATTTTCCGTGGTGTTTGGTTTTATGATGGAGGTGAAGTTAAAGTCCTCCAGATCGATGATAGATCGGGTAACGTCTTTGGGTAAAGCCTCTGGTGCTGTAACCTTCCCGCATGGATATTGTACTGTGATAAGAAACCAAGATGATGATAAGGGAATGAACTAGATGGAGGATGATCACCCATAAAGCATTGTCTACATTCAGCAAATGATTGATTGATACATTGATTCTATGATGCAGAGTTATGTAATTTTTCAATATACTCTCTGAATCATCAATGTGTGCGGCTCATTAGTATCAGAGAGTAATCAGAGCTGTGTGTTATAACGAACCAGGGGTATAATGAGCCGTGCACCTGTGTGACATCACATGTCCAGGGATACACTGAGCCGTGCACCTGTGTGACATCACATGTCCAGGGATATAACAAGCCATGCACCTGTGTAACATCACATGACCAGGGAGATATACAGAGCTGTGCACCTGTGTAACATCACATGTACAGGGATATCACAAGCCATGCACCTGTGTAACATCACATGACCAGGAATATATGCAGAGCTGTGCACCTGGGTGACATCACATGATCAGGGTTATACCAAGCCATGCACCTGTGTGACATCACATGACCAGGGATATATACCGAGCCGTGCACCTGTGTGACATTACATGTCCACGGATATACCGAGCCATATATCTGTGTGACATCACAACACCAGGGATATACCGAACCATGCAAAGTGTGACATCACATATCAGGGATATACAAGCTGAGCACCGTGTGACATCACATGACCAGGGATATAATGAGATGCACCTGTGTAACATCACAAGACCAGGGATTTATACCGAGCCCTGCACCTGTGTGACATCACATGACCAGGGATATACAAAGCCATGCCCCTGATGTGACATCACATGATCAGTGATATACAGAGCCATGCACCTGCTTGACATCAAATGATCAGGGATATACCGAGCCGAGCACCTGTGTGACATCATATGATCAGGGATCACAGCTGAGCACCTGTGTGACATCACATGACCAGGGTATATAATGAGTACATGCACCTGTGTAAATCACAGACCAGGGATATATACCGAGCGTGCACCTGTGTGACATACATGACCAGGATATACAAGCCATGCCCCGATGTGACATCAATGATCAGTGATATACAAGCCAGCACCTGTGTGACATCAATGATAGGATATAATAGCCATGCACCTGGTGATCACATGATCAGTGATATACCGAGCGAGCACCTGTGTGACATCAATGAGCAGAGATATCATGAGCCATGCGACTACGTCTTTCTGAGTGGATTTGTCACTGCTATATATGCTTCAATAAAGAAATAAATTTTAGACCGTGGACCTTGGCTGGACCGTCAATTGCTTGCCATAATAATGAGCCATGCACCTGTGTGACTTCACATGACCATGGACAGATTTCTATCCACAGGAAGATAACTATGAAGTTTCCTATAGAATGACAGAAAGCAGAGATCTAGAAAACTGTAAGATAGCTACAGAAAGTATATTGGAAAATTGTAGAATTTTTCATATAACTTTACTTATTTGCTGAAAGTGGACAAACCCTTTAAAGGAAATCTACCACCAGGATGTGGTAAACCAATCACACTGACATACTAGAGTGTGCCCCCCTGGCAGGATACTTTCTTCTTTTACCTCCTTATCCCTGGTTTTTACAAAAAAAGCTTTTAAATTACGCAAAGAATTGAGGGCTCCAGGCTCATAGGTGTTAATGGAGCCCTGAGCCCCTCAGGATAATTTGCTAAGCCTTTTTTCCTAAAACGAGGGCATAAGAAGATTAAAGAAGCGCAGATCCTGGCAGAGGGGGCGCACACCGGTATGTCAGTGGATTGGTTTACAATCTTCATCCTTATTCCTTTAACGCCTGGATATGATATACTATTGGATGCTGCTCTTCCAAAATTACAAAATTCAGTATATACCATTGTATGTATGTTTTAAAATCTTCGCTTACCTGCTCCTCACATGACTTGCCATCTTGTCCTAACTTGTAGCCACTAGCACAGGAGCAGATAACTCTTTAGCTGCATCTTCCCTGCACATTTGCTGGCACCCGCGTTGTTAATGGTACAAGTGATGGGTAACTCTGGAAAATACATGAGGAAGATATAGTGATTTACTGTACATACTATTGCAGGATTGTCTTACTATAAATCTTATAGTCTTACTTATTTTATGAATTTTTAGGTTAGATATTTCATTTGGAAATATAGTTATGGTGGTTGGGACTTCCTTACAGCAATGGCCGGGGGGGGGGGGGGGCTGTAAGTTGTGCAATGCATAAAAATTATTCTTATCGTACATGTCGCGGATTAGGGGCAGATTTTCAGCTGGATTTTGTTGCAGAAAACTTGCAGTGTTATACATAGAATTAAATTGATGTGATTTTGGATGATAGGTTTTTTTGCATGCATATTTTTTTCTATTGAAGTCTACAGGCTTCTGACAATCCTTATAAAATCCACATCAAGATGCATATTTTGCTTGAAATGGTGTCAGATCAGGTGAATTCATGTTAAAACGCAGTAACATGACACAAATGTGCATAAAAATTAAAACCTAATTGATACAGATAACAAGCTCACAAGCAGCTCTGTAACCAGAAAAAAAAAGTTATGGATTTTTGAGGGTGGTAAGAAAGTGAAAACGGAAAAGGGTCCAGTCCAAAATGGTACCTGTCTGACTGCTGTATGTATTAAAACTGCAACTGTGCTAGTGATCCGCTCTTCATTTCATGGACAATGATGGGGGGCGTTCACACGGTGCATTGCAATGCATTTTACCATGCTACCATGATGGGAGGTTTGAAAGCATTTTTTTTTCAGTCCTGGAAGTTTAAGCAGCTGTGAAAATGTTAAAAACCTGCTTACGCTTCCAGCAATGAAGAAAACACATCAAAACCTGTAAAAAATGCATGTGTTTTGCAATACGTTTAAAAGTGCCTTGCAACGCAGTGTGACCGCACCCTTACTGAGAAGAAAGGGAACCCGTTTCACTAAACAGGGATGCCCCCAGAGTAGTCAGAAGTCACAGGGATGCCCCACAGGGTAGCCAGTCATCATAGGGATGCCCCAGAGTAGCCAGAAGTCACAGGTTTGCCTGCCAGATTAGCCAGCAGTTATAGGGATGTCCCCCAGAGTAGCCAGCAGTCACACAGATGCCCCCAGATATTCAGCAGTCATAGGGATACCTCATATAGTAGCCAGTTATCATATGTATGTCCCCCAAAGCAGCCAGCAGTCATAGGGATGCCCCCCGGTGTAGCCAGCAGTCACAGGGATGCCCCACAGAGTAGCCAGAAGTCACACAGATGCACCCCAGATATTCAGCAGCTCACAGGGATACCTCATATAGTAGCCAGTTATCATATGTATGTCCCCAAAGCAGCCAGCAGTCATAGGGATGCCCCCCGGTGTAGCCAGCAGTCACAGGGATGCCCCACAGAGTAGCCAGAAGTCACACAGATGCACCCCAGATATTCAGCAGTCACAGGGATACCTCATATAGTAGCCAGTTATCATATGTATGTCCCCCAAACCCCCGGTGTAGCCAGCAGTCACAGGGATGCCCCACAGAGTAGCCAGCACTCAGAGACACACACACACGCTTCTTTCTACCTAGTCTAAGCTGGCAGCCTTGTTGTGTGCAAGAATAATGTGATCAGTCACATGCTTCTTACATCACTCACGGTCCTCAAGAAACACATGTCAGGACGGGAAGGAGAGGAGAGCAGTGTGGAGGATCTGCTCTCTAGGAGACTGGGTGAAATCTGCTCTCTGGGAGACTGAATCAGATCCGAAGAGGAACTATGTATTAGGATGACCCCAGACATAACTTTACATGGGGCGTTGGAATACAGTATATCCAATCCACGCCCTAAAAAAACACAGAAAGAAATCTGAGAAGCAAAGGGATTAGTAAGGTATTACTTTAATATTGTGCATTATTCCAAAATTGTCTTCCAAAATTTTAGGAGGACGAACAACTTTTAAAATTGTCAAATGCTCTATGGTCTATAAGGGGAGATCCTCTAGTTAAAGTGGTGGCGAACCTATGGCACGGGTGCCAGAGGTGGCAATCAGAGCCATTTCTGTGAGCACTCCACCAAATAGGACCAAATCCACCTGCACTCCCAGGCAACTTAAGAGATGCTGCGTTATTTTAAAGCGACATTTCATTGGCTGTTTGGAACTGCGGGAAAAGCGAGAAGGTGTTGACAGAACTGCAATGTCTTTGGAGGTCATCATGCTGGACCCACCATTCTTCTATAGAGAGACCCTGTAGAGAAGCTACAACGAGTCTGAATTTGCCCTCCTTCTTTCAACTGTATTGGTGGCCTTAGAGGGTCGATACGATTGAAAGATGAGGAAAAACAGGTGGCAGTAAGTTACTGCTTAAAATGCCCTGTTTGCACTTCATGGTAAATAAGTGGATTTTAGTTGTAGTTTGGGCACTCGGTCTCTATAAGGTTTGCCAACACTGCTCTAGTCTGTATGGATAAAATAATGGGGGGTGGGGCATTTGTTGAATCTGGATTATTTGAATTTCCCAGCGGCCACACCACTCGATGGATACAGCGGGGGTGGGGCCTTCATCATACGATAAGAATAAATTCTAAATAATAAATTCCCCCCTAAATGTATGTAACAAATATTATAACGGAGGTTACGGGACTATAGAATTAAAAGATCCTAAAAAAAAGTACAATCACCCTGCATCTTGCTCCCACCCCAGACAATACCAAGCGTCTTGTTAATCAGTAATTACCAGACTATGTAAACTCATATAGTGTGAGTGCAGCTGTTTGGCCAATGACATAATGTGCGATTGTGTGTACAGATAAATACTATAAGGATGAGCTGTGCCATCTGGAGGCCCATCACCGGCACGCTGCCTTTTCCATTAAAAACTATAAAATCAATTCACATTTCATATTGTGAAGTTCATTGTAAGCCACTTTGAAAAAGAAGAGATACGCATACCCTAATCATTAACTCTGAGTTTTCCACACCCTTTTGGAGAAAGTCTGTGGCCTCAACACAGAGAAATTTTTATTTTTAGGCAAATGATCATTTCAGTGCAGTATGGGAGGGGCCCGAAGGTTCAGTGCTTGAGAAGGTGCAATGAATACTGAGGTCATGCCTATGGTGCACTAAAATGCTTATTTCTATTGGAGGACACTCCTCTACAAGGCTATATATTTTGTGGGCTTGTAACTGGGGAGCTGACAGATTCCCTTTAAAGAGTAACTGTAAAGGTTTTTTTCCCCCACAAATAAATTAGTTTCGGGATCTAAAACAACTTTTGCCTGTTATCTGTGCTACCTAAATCCAGCAGTTTCTTTGCTATCCCCCTCAGATTACCTCAGTGCTGCAGGAGCTGCTTCCTCTGCCTGTGCTGATAAGCCATGGAGTCTTTATTAGAAACAAACTCTACGGACTCCTGGGAGGGGAGGGGCTGCTGCTCCCTGCTAACAGAGGAGGAGGGCTGCGCTCTCTCTGTGTATGTAACAGAGCTGGATGTGTACAGAACAGTGGATGTCTCCTGCACAGCATAGTAAGGCACAAGATCTCCCCTGTTCCCTATCAGTCCATCCATCCCAGCCTGTGATTCCACAGAACTTTCTCTGTCATTTTGCAATGCATGCTGCTCCCCTCCCCCACCTTGTACTCCACACTTTGGGACTGTGCAGATAAGCTTTTAACCCTTACTGGTCACACAGCACAGGCTATAGACTTCATGTAACTGGTTTACTTATAATTTCTTCCACGTATTAAGTTCCCTGCTCCTCCATTTGATAGAAGCTGCCAGGCTGTCACCATATACATCCTGTATGTGCACTGTTCAGTGTTCAGTGGATTTACTTATGGGAAATTAAATGGATTTAATGCTAAATTACTTTGAGAGAGAACACAAGGCATCATTAGATCTGTGGGCAGGCTAACTAGCCTCAGCTTGAGGCCATAGACTGACAGATATATTAGTCTCCGCCCACTTCACCTCTAGTGAGAAATATTTTTGTCAAACACTTTCAGAACAGAAAATGCCATAACTTTGGAAAGAAAAGGGTGAGCAGCACAAAGTAGGCATCATTCTGCTTGTTTTCTAAAGGGGAATCACACATAATAATTTGTTAACATCACTATAGCTTTGAAGTTACGCTTTAAGTATACATTATATAAATTGTCTCTAAAAACATATCTCTAAAACAAAAGAAATCCGCTGACTATGCTTGAAGATCAGACTTCTGTCATACATACATATATAAAGGAAAAGGGTAATATTACTTATCTATTCCCAGATATACAAGATGGGGTTAGTAGTAGTGATCTGTGCCTATATGTACAGGATAGGGGTAGTAGTACTGTTCTGTGCCCATATGTACAGGATAGGGGTAGTAGTGCTGATCTGTTCCCATATGTACAGGATAGGAGTAGTAGTACTGAGCTGTGTGCACATATATACAGGATAGGAGTAGCAATACTGTGCTATTTCCATATATTCAGGGTAGGAGGAATAGTGCAGTGCTGTGCCCATATATACATACAGGAGACACTATATTGTGAAATATTGGGACTCCTGGGTTGCTGAACCCCTGGTTATACCTATGGGTGGTCAATATTAACATCTGAATGGTTATTTAGAAGGAGAAGAGTCAAAAAATAAGATTGCAGGAGCTGTCAGGTGTGTAAATATAGCCGTAGCTGGTGCCCACTATTTTGCATAGGAGACATCTACTATGCATAACTCCAATCACTGACATTTAACCTCTCAGATGCTATGGGCTTTTTCCACCATGACGACTGAAAAGGGAGAAGGGAGAAGTTCACTTTTTCATAATGTTTAGGCTGGATTCACATGTCGCTTTACTATCATATTATGTTGTATGTGCCAAGGGATTGCAACTTTTTCATGCCTCGTGCGCAAAAAAACTGGAATACAAGTCATGATAAATGGCCCCCCACCCCCTCGACTTTGAGAACTTTATGTAGTTTGGATTTGCAGTAATGTCACTTGTACAATACATGTCAGCTATAGTGATACTGCCATATAGCTGAACTGCATGGTGTGTTATATATGATTGCATGCAGTTCTTGTCTTCTCTATAAATCAGCTCCACCACTCTGAAAGGCAATGTAATTATTCAATTACATAATTAGCATTTTGGTAATGAGATCATTTGCATGGAAACTCAGGTGGGGGATACAAACCGAGTTCGCAGTTCTTCCCTCTGTATCCTTGTTGACACCAGCACACGTAGGCGCTCACATCATCCTTACATACGCCCCCGTGTAAGCAAGGATTTGATATGCACTGATCCCCGTCTAGAAAAAAATAATAACAGTAATAAGTGCAATAACAAGGAAAATCCAGACCTGCTACAAAATATGTCGTTTCATACACATAAGCGTTGCCAGCAGATCAGCCAGAGACTAGGTAGATTACCAGCACAGGTTTACAGGGGGTTTCTGATTTATGTAAGAAATAATTTTTCACTGTATATTGAATTGTTTTGCAAGTTTCTCCAATGCCTCAACTCAATTGTCCTTAAAGGAAATCTACCATCAAAATCCATCATGATAAAACAGGGACACTTACTCATAGATCCAGGCTCTGTGGAAATCTACTTAAATTTGTTATCCATGGCCTCCTTACTTCTAAAATCAACTTTTAAAATTATGCTGGTGGCATTACCAGAGACCCTCTGTGCTGTAGATTCACAGGCTGTTACGCTGTCTAGCTTCCGGTTACTTTCCCCCTCCCTCTGTCTGATGTAAACTCATTCAATTAGAGGGCGAAAGTGCACCTGCTTAGTTTAACAACCTGTGAAGCTGCAGTACAGAGAGGCTCTGGTAACACCCCCAGAGACCTTCTGACTTAAACTAATTTTAAAAGTTGATTTTAGAAGGAAGGAGGCCATAGATAATAAATATAAGACTACCACAGTCCCGCTGCCTGAATCTATGAGTAAGTGTCCCTGATTTATCATGATAGATTTTAATGGTAGATTTCCCTGAAATGTTATAGGGCTTTATATGTTTCAGGCTACATTCACACTACCGTATGGGGGACGTATATACGGCCGACGTATATATGGGCGATATACGTCCCCCATAGACGGCAATGGGCGCGCGGTGCCCTACGGGAGCGGTACGGTGGCGCACACGTGCGGCACCGTACCGCTCCGCACCCCGTGAAAAAATAGGACATGTCCTATTTTTTCAGGGCATACGGCGCCGTGCGCCATGTATCCCTATGGAGAGGGGCGGGGGTGAGCAGCGCTCACCTCCTCCTCCTCTCCCCGAGCGCTGCCGTGTGCCCGCTGTGCTACGGCGGGCACTGGTCGTGTGAATCCAGCCTTAAGTTGGTAGCCCACAAGCAAATGCAGTCCAAGAATCTTGTATCCCAGGCCAAACCTTGTATCACTGCACTGAACTCAGCATGCTATACTGTACTGCAGTTGCTGAGCGTAGTCTCCATTGCTCTTATAAACAATGGTGCACATTTATTTAAGTGTCTGCAAGTCTGTCTGACTTTGCACTAGAAAAAATGTATGTGCTTATAAAGTGTTTGCGCCTGAACTGTGTCCGACAAAAATGTTCACCTAAAGGGACGTGTTACTGCTTAGTCGTAGTTTGTGCCACATTTATTACTGATGTGCGCCACAATGCAGCATGAACAAAGTGCACCAAAAAAATGGTGTACAACTCCGAGCCGTGCAGGGGGGCACTAGATTCATGAAGACTGTGCGCCACTTTTGATGAATCTGATGCTCTCCACAGGCAAACCGGACATAGAACAGACTGCACTAGATTTGATAAATGTGGGCCAATAATAGGTAGTGGTAGAATACCTGAGCGCTGTGCTCTGCAATTTCTGGTGCTCCCATAGTACACATGCTTAACCTGCCGCCCCATAATTTATCCTGATCGGTGGGGGCCCCAGTAGTCAATCCCCTGCCGATCAGATTGCTATGTCCTATCCGGAGGATGGGGAATAACAATCAATCTTGGTACAATCCCTTTAAGTATCTGAGCCCTTATTAGGGTTTTCAGTCTCTGCTGTCAGTGAATGGGAACAATTATTTAATTCAAACAAAGGAATTGGAACATGATGAGGCATTATGGGGCACTATGGGGCACATTAATCGTATGCTGGCACTAATTGCCCCAGCATATGATGCTGTTCATACCCCCATGTGCTCACCGGATTTGTCAGAAGGCTACGGCTTTCTGATGAATCTAGCCGGCCCGCAGCACAACGATACACTGCACCCCCAGGTCTGACCCTGCACAGGCACCTCCCCCTCCACACTCACATGGTTTACAGGGGATTAAGGTCGCAATTTGGCATCTGGGCCGGGATTTGTACAAAAATCCCAGCTGGTACAACTGTTTCCAGGCGTACAAGCTGCGATGAATGTGCCCCTAAGATGGAGATTTATTTCCATTTCTAGCATTTATGCAACTTTTTTGGTAAAAAGTTTTACTTTTTACTAAAAAAGTGCCCATATGAGACATGGCTCAAATAATTATGATCATGAAGTAATTAATTTTATTCTATATGTATAAAGTAAACAGGAAATATAAAGGAGTTATAGGATTTTATTCTTGAGTCTGAAATAATCTTGTGTTCTTTTCATAGATCACAGGGGTTTAACATCTGCCGATCTGTTCCGGTATTAATGGAAAGTTGGGACCTGTTAAGATGTTTTGTCTTAGGGGCAGAGTTTATAGAAGGGGTGGTGCATGATGGACTGACTTGTCCTGGGTCTGAGTTTATAGAAGGGGTGGTGCACGATGGTCTGGGGGCTGAGTTTAAGAAATGTTTGTTCTTTTGCAGTTAGAGCAGAGGGAGGATGCTTACTGCACCAGCTGGTTGTCTTACAACCAGACCAATGTTTGAAAGAAGGGTTACTTACCTTTTTATTTCCCCTCTGTTCCCGTGCAGTTGTTCTGGTCCTCTCTGTCTGTAGGAATGGTTCTATATACTCTGTGTTACATCTACAACCAATCACTGGCCTCAGTAATGTGTAGCACAACACTGCAGAAGCTGATGATTGACTGCACAGGCACATGGAGTACAAAGGAGACTAGCAGAGCAGTGGAGACATCAATGGGAACCTGACCTCTGTTTCTTGGCAATTTTTTTGCACACAAGTTATAGATCAGAGTCAGTTCTGTATTCTGTATATGTAGGTCTCTGTATCGGGCAATTACTGTTACTCAGAGAGAACTCATTGATAATCATAATAAATGCAAACTTAGGCAAATTGCAGTTAATTATATGATCAAAACTGCTATTTCGGCATTAATATCTCAATCAAACGCTCTTTATCTCTCGCAATTCAATTATTCTGGAGGCCGCTTTGCATGTAGAGGACTTATTTCAAGAATTCATGTTACTATCAGAATGATTTATGGCACAGAGCGTGTTCTTTTAGTGAACAAAGCAATAACTCTCTGACCTCTTATGATATGAGATTTTTGTATTAGTCTCTCAGTAGGAAGCATATGTGTGTCTGCACGGCCTGTATAAGCTCAGACAGTAGGCAAATCCTCTGTGTATGCAAAACCTCTCAGTGATGAGTGAAATGATTATCTACAGGGTGAGCTGGAAGGTGGAACCCTATGTTATAATATACTGATACAAAACAGCCTCCCAGGGGGAAGGGGAGCCCATGGGCAGAGCCTTTATATGGTGAATGTCTATATATACTGAGTGCAGTTACTTGGCTGTGCCACACCATGGTACTTGGCACATTAATTGATAATTGATTGCAACAAAATAAAAAAATGTATAGACCATTAAGATGTCAATAACAACATTGTTTTCTATAGCAGGTAGATAATTATTGATTAAAAAAAAATAAATAATGAAATTGTCCACCATTGAGATGCAATGACTAAGGATGAGAGGACCCGAAACCAGACTTCATAAGAAATCCGGGTTTAGGTCCATCTCAACCACCCTGCCAGTAATGCCCCTGATCATTGCTGGCACCAATCGTGGGCACCAACTTTTTAAATGCCGCTGGCAATTAAATTGATCTTTTATGTACGCGCTGCCATTTTGGGGAGGAGCGTCGCTCCCCAATGATTTCATTTACACACAAAGGTTCCATATATACTCGAGTATAATCCTAGTTTTTCGGCACAAAAAATGTGCTGAAACCCCAAACTCGGCTTATACCTAAAAAAAATATAGGTTTTACAAGTCTTTTGTGGTAAAATTTAGGGGCCTCGGCTTATACTTGGGTCGGCTTATACTCGAGTATATACGGTACATGTACACATGAGGCATCTAAACAGTTGACTGTGTTTTTAGGGGTGGGTTCCAGATTTGGTACCAGAACCCAGGCCAAAACAGGACTTTTAAGATTGTACTTAAGAGGATCTGAACTTAAGAGGATCCCCTTGTCGCTAGCAATGACCAAATTTGAGAGCTAAGCGCACCCTTAGTGGTCATAGTAAAAAATTTTTCCTATATGGTCTTCAGTTTGTGTGTATTCTGTATCTAGGGGGAATGATCTGCACTGATTTTGGGGTTTAAAACAGAGTCATACTTGTTAATTGTGACTCAGATGTTGTGGTATGTTTTTTCAAATGTCAATGGCTAGGTCCAAATCTCAAAAATTCTGCTCAGCATGCTAGGTGTTTTACATTTTCAATTTTTTTTAAACTTATTAAAAGTTGGCAGGGGTAGTGTAAGTGGCGCCCGCCAGCTGTTACGCTACGTCCAATACATCATTCATCCTTTGCATTGGTTTTCAATAATCCTCTGTATACATACTTGTCTAAAGTAAAGCAGAGGTTACCCAATTCCATGCAATAATTTCCTATTCTGGCGCAGTTCAGCCATCAGTATGCAGCCGTATTGTTCGCCTCGGTGGTGGTGTTTGAGGAGCTTTATCTCAGTATAGCAGCCGGGCTCTTGCTGAATATATACATTTTAATTACAGTCTCTTGTGCATGGAAATAATTAAAACAAATAAGCCGACGTTAATGTGAATGCAATCTATAAGATGTAATGTGCCATATTTTACAGCAATAAAAGAAGCTGCGCAAAAGTGAATAGAAATATAACTTACCGACATACTGCTTCCAAAACTCCATCTGAGGAGAAGAAAAGATAATCTGGTAAAGGTCTTCATTTGGCTTTTCATTAAAAAAAATCCCCATGGAATATAATAATATAAAAAAATTAATATATGTAGTTTCCCAACACATTCGACCCCCATTAATGTCTATTTGAACCGCAACTTTTTTTTTTTCATTCCGCAAACAAAAAAAGATTTAAAAAACTTCCAGATGTTAGAATATGGCGATACTATTTTTTTAAAATAGGTATTAAAATATAATTTAACTCAATTTTTCCAGTACTTATGCCACATCATAGCAATGGTGTCAGACTTGCAAACATGTTACCTGACACTTTAGTTTCATAAATAGAAACACTCTCTTTTGTCCTTTTTTGACCAAATCTTTGTTTTCAGCACTGAAAACGGTTGCCAAAGATCCACATAGGTCTTATATCCTTTACATTACAGTACACAAAATGTACTGTGTAATATAAAGAGAGTTCTTAGTACTGAACATTGTTTATAGCAATGAGTCTTGGCAGTAGTGAAATCTTATTTTTCTCTGTCCATTACTTCCATTGTAATCAGATTTTGGTAATAGTAAATCTAGATAAAGAACCTGTTGAATGCCTTGTAATATTATTAATGTCATGTAGAATGAATCAGTCTCTAATCACAATGACTCCTGGGCTTCTAAAAGACACATGAATGTATCCTGTCCTAAGGCGGCAGGTAAGAAGCACCATTTCCCTAGGATAATTGAGCTATAATGATGTTATGAAAGGATGTTCTGATGTGGGATAGGTTTTATTACGATCTAGGCTTTGGGCTTTAGAATTAAAAAGAATGACTTAAAAGAGGCCTTCTTACTTTATGTCACAATGCAAAAAATGAACACAATTTCCACATAAACTGAGTGTTAATAATATCTACAAAATATTTTTACCCAGTAAGATACTAACCCTAGTCCCAAGCTACACCCAAGAAACTGTGAGGCCTTCTTTACACATCAGGTACAAACACACTACCAAATACATGCTAAAAAAGTGCAATTTTTTAAAAAAAAGTCTCATTTCTGAATTCATAATGATTTTGACCAAATTGTGATATGTAATTCCCCCTTTCAAAACAAACAGAATAATGCCCTATGTGTTGCTTGTCTGCTTTCTTTCCAGAGCTATGGCATTTTCTGCTCTGAAGCTACTCACCAAAAATCCTCCTCAGCAGCAGTAATGTTGGAGAAGTCTAACCTCTTCCTCTTTTTGACTTAAAGGGGTTTTCCACTTTTGACAAATAATTGATATTGTTTGCGAAAGAAAAAGCTATAAAATCTAACAATACAATTTTTTGTATCAATGCCTCGTGATTTTCTAGATCTTTTCTTCCTGTCATCCTATAGAAAGTCTCTATGTTTACTTCCAGTGGATAGAGATCTGTCCATGGTCATACATGTGCAGAACTGGTTATTATCACAGAGAGTAATCAGAGCTGTATGTTATAACAAGCTGTGCACCTGCATGTCCGTCCCAAGACCATGACAGATTTCTATCCACTGGAAGTAACCATAGAAGTTTTCTATAGCAGGACAGCGAACAGAAAAAAACCATGAGGAATTGTTGGAGAAAGTATCATGGAGAATTGTATAACTTTTCTTTACAGAAATATCAATTATTTGCTGAAAGTGGACTACCCCTTTAAAGCTGAGCCTTTTACAAGGTGCCCTCCCTTCTTATGATTCTTTGTATTCTTCCATGAAGTAACTCTAGGGAGAACAACTGAGAAGTAACTGAAAGAAATCCAGTGATATTCCTACAGATAAATCCATTGATCACTGCATAGTTTACATACAGGACTAAACAATTAGTCTGGCAACTTCCATCACATAAAGGAGAATGCTTCATGTAATAAGTAGTAGATACCAGCAGTGAAATAGTTACCTAATGTTTATAGGTTTAACAACTTCCCTGCTGTATGTGTGTCTTCTTCCTCTCTTTTAAAAGCTGCAAAAAAGCTAAGCTGTAGTAAAAGCGTTATATAAGCTTTTTTTTATATAAAACTTATTTAAAAGTTGTGTTACGACTATGCTCCAAAAGCTTGTACCTTGACATTTTAATTATTTTAATTGTAAATTAATTTATTTTTTTAAGGTTTTGATGCAACAGATTTTAAAAAGTTTAGATAAAACCCCATAGGTTCAAATATTATATACCACATAAAGTTATTTTACAGTGGAGAAAACTAAAAACATTAAAAATACTGAAATCTGGTGCAATTTGTTAAATATTTCATGTCTTATTGATGTTGCTTAAGTCTAGATAGGCGAACATGAGGGAAACATGGAAGGAGTTCAGGATGCACATGGATGGAGGGAGGCGGAGCTTGTACGCCACTGGGTTCATGCGCATGATTACCTCAAAGAAACCAAGGAACCAGGGACCAAGCTAATTGCTGGATATCTTCAGGCGGACGTCTGCGCCAGCAGACCCTGAGTCCAGGGAATTGTAAGGGAACCCAGCCCATGGTAGCAGATCAGCCCAGTTATCTTGATGGGCTGAGAGGAAGTGGTGGAGGTAACAGCCTAAAGTCTGGTTCACCCTTTCTACTTGACCATTCAACTGAGGGTGGTAGGCAGAAGAAAAATCAAGGTTGACTTGCAGCTGGTTACACAAGGAACACCAGAAGTGTGACACCAACTGGAGACCTCGGTCGGACACGATGTGTAGTGGAAGCTCATGCAGCCGGAAGATATGTTTGAAGAACAAACTGGCAAGCCGCTGAGAAGATGGAAGACTTGGAAAGGGAACAAATGGGACATCTTGGAAAACCAGTCTGTCACCACCCAGATGACAGTATTTCCCAAAGAGACAGGCAAATCAGTGAAAAAGTCCATTGCCACATGAGTCCATGGGCGACTGGATAATGACAATGGAAGTAACAGTCCAGCCGGTTTGAGACAAGAGGCTTTTTTGCGGGCACAGGAGGATCCCACAAACTCCCAAATATCTTCGACCAGGTCAGTAGTGGGAGATCAGGGCCATGGAACGTTGCACCCCTGGGTGCCCAGCCACATATGTAAAATGTCCCCAAGACAGAATCCTCTTTCGGAGAGCTGGTCTAACGTACGTCTTGCTGGGAAGTAGCTGCCGAAAATCCACTGGAGCTGCAACAACAAGTTGGTCGGGAGAGATGATATGCCGAGGAACTGGTTCTTCTCCAACAACATCCAAAGCACGGGACAGGGCATCAGCCTTGATATTCTTGTCTGCAGGACAGAAATGAATCAGCAGGTTGAAGCGAGAGAAAACAATGACCAATGGGCTTGCCTGGGATTCAGGTTCTCTGTAACCAATCAAATAATTTCTCTCTGTGGGAGAAAAGTCTTCGAAAAGAAGCCAAATGTGAGAGTTCGTCCATTAGGCCCTTTCTGGGTGAGCATCGCTCCAGCTCCTACGGGGGATGCATCCACTTCGAGATGAAAGGGGTTATCTGTGTTAGGCCTAATGAACATAGAAGTCGAGGAAAAAGCAGACTTCAGCCTGGAGAAGGCCTCTTCAGCTGTAGGAGGCCAGGCACGTGGATTGGCACCCTTCTTGGTGAGTGGAAGAAATGCAGAATGGAGAAATGCAGAAGGGACTGCCGATAACAGTTTGCGAAACCCAGGAACCTCTGTATCGCTTGGAGACCTTCTGGGCATGGCCAATGTTTGTGAAATTGACATTTTTCCAGCTTTGCGTGGAGACAGTTTGTACGGAGCCGGCCCAGAACTTGATGTACGTGTGCCTGATGGGATTCAAGGTCTGGAAAATACACCAAGACGTCATCAAGGTAGACCACGACACACATATACAGAAGGTCTCAGAAAATGCCATTCACAAACTGCTGAAAAACAGCAGGGGCATCACCAAATATTCCAAGGGGTCCAAAGGGCATCATCAAATATTCAAAGTGGCCATCACGGGTATTAACTGCTGTCTTCCACTCGTCACCTCTGCGGATCCGGATGAGATTATAAGCACCACGGAGCTCCAGCTTGGAGAACACCCTGGAATCACAATGGCGATTGCAACGGCAGGGGGTAGTGTTTTTTAACTGCAACCTTGTTCAGCCTGCGATAAGAAGAACCCTGCGCCAGCTGGAGAGGAGGACATGCATATGAAACCTCTTTGCAGGTTTTCCTTGATGTACTCGGACATGGCAGCCATCTCAGGAACAGAAAGAGGATAGGCATGGCCTATGAAAGGAGCGGCACCTGGTAGGAAATCCACAGGGCAATCATAGATGTGGTGGCAAAGTCTCTGCTTGTTTTTTGGAAAAAAACATCCGCAAAGTCCCAGTAGCAAGCTGGCAGACCCTCCAGAGACTTGAGAGACACTGAAGAAGTCAGGACTGGAAGTGGTGTAACATGAGTGGCATTCAGGACCCCAACACATGATCTCACCAGTTTTCCAGTTGAGGACCGTTGCATGGATTTGCAGCCATGAAAGACCAAGGAAAATAGACGATATGAAGCGTGGCAGGACATAGAAGAACAGTCTTTCTTTGTGCAAGGCTCCAATTTGAAGATAGATAGGCTCAGTGCGGTACCGAATTGGATAGGAGAGAAGCTGTCCACTGACTGAGGAGATAACAAGAGGTTGCTTCAGGGGAACCACTGGAATGTGATGCCAGGAGACAAGAGCGGCATCCACAAAGTTCCCAGTGGAAGTCGAAGAATGCTGAGACTTTTATTGCAACAATAAAAGTCTCAGCACCTCCTCAGAGTTGGTAGGTGCTGGCGTTTCCTGGACATTGGGGACGGACTGGACAAGCCCCGATAAAATGCTTAGGACTGACACAATACAGAGAGAGCTTCTCCTGGCAACTTCTGGAATGTTCCTTAGTTGTGAAGCTCCACTTCAGATTTTGGAAAACCGGAGCCAAGTGAGGCAGACGTGGAAGCCGGACTTGCGGTTGCTCATGATGCAATTCTTCAGCACGCTCCATTAAACGCACGTCTATCTGGGTGGCCAAGGTAAGGAGATCACTCAGAGTAGATGGCAGGTCACGGGCGGCCAGTGCGTCTTTGACCTGGGACGACAGTCCCCTTTTGAAGGTTGCTGACATGGCCACATCATGCAGGTTCCTCAAACACGGAGTGGAATTCAGCCAGAAAGGTAGTATGGCTAGCCGTGACTGGTTTGTTTCTGTACCATAGAGGGGTACCCCAGGCCAGGGCTTTCCCGGAAAGGAGGCTGAGGATGAATGCTACCTTGGAGCGTTCAGTGACAAATTGATGGCGTCAACTCTATATGCAGCGAGCACTGTGTAATGAAGCTCCTGCACAGTTTGGGGTCACTATAATATTTATCAGGCATAGAAAGTCTGAGCCTTGGTTTTGCTGCCAGAGGACTAGCTGGGGTGACGGAAGAAGTCGTAGGAACTGCCACAGGAGTAGTCACAGGAGCCTGATGCTGGTGCTTGGAGGCAAGCAGTTGTTGAAGCGCGGCGGCTACTTGGCCAAGCAGTTCTCCTAGAGAAGCAATCTTTTGAGACTGCTGGGTGACAACACTGGAAAGATCAGCCAGTAATGAATGCAGCACCTTGGCGGGGTCCATGGCCGGATATTACTGTCAGGGTTCTGGATCTGTGGACCCTCTAGACCACCGTGGGAGATGGTACTACCCGACACCTGGGACTAGAGTTCACCAGAGCCGCCGCAAAGCGGGATGGTCTTGCTGCGGCTGGGTACCACCAGGTCGTTCCACAGGTGTGACAAGCCCGCAGTGGCAGCCACAGTAGAAATGCAGAATACAGTCCAAGCCCCGGGTGTCAGCGGGAGAACAGCGCTGAAAAGAACACTTGAACTCCAGGAACACGGGAGTAGGAACACGGTACAGTAGGAACACGGTACTGCAGGAACACGGGAGCAGGAACACGGTACAGGAACGCAGGAACAGACTGGTACACGGGAATATGAACATAGGAACAGACTGGAACACGGGCACAGGTACACAGGAACAGGATCACGGGAACACAGGAGCAGGAACTGGAACTCAGGAACACAGGGGGCTTTCACTTCACAAGGATGACTTGAAGATCCGGCGGGGAATGATGGGAGTCGCCGGATTAAATAGCACCTGTGCTCTGGCCCTTTAAATCTCCGAGTGCCGGCGCGTGCCCTGTGAAGCGGGAACACGTGCGGGGCCTTGGCTGGCCGGGAGCCAGAGCGTGGAGAATTAAGGTCGGAGAGGGGCACTGGTGTGCCCACATCCGTGACATGGATCGAGGGAGCACCCTTGACAAGTTGTAGACAAGTCAGTCCTTATATTGACTGTCTGGTCTACAGTAAGTCAGCATGGTCAGGCAGGATTGGTAAGTCTCCGAAGTGAGACTGCATGCCCCCCTTTAAATGTAGAAAATTACTAGCAATGTAAAAAACAAATTCCCTGAACATGGCAGAAAATTGTGCCATACATTACATTGTACACTACGTCAAAGAATAAATGTGCTGCATAAATAAACTATTTATATCAAGTGCTAATGCCTTCCTTCTGTGTCCTGTTGCTTTTGTGTCAGATATAAAAGAGCATTTTCATTAGGTTTGACGCAGCAGTCTTAATTAGATATACTTTACAGAGAATTAGCCCCAAGACTTAATAGACCACAGAAATGAAGAAAAAGTGCAGCAATTATACCCGAAACTGATAGGAAAGAGTATTGGCCGTCCCTATTCAGACACTGAAAAACGTGTTTTAGCGGATGTTTTAGCTGAGACTGAATACAGAGGAGAGCAACCAAAATTATTAAGGCAATGGGTGGATAAGAGTGCAAGGACAGATTGTCAAACTTAAGAATATTCAGTTTGGAAATAGAGATTTAGTAGTCAATCTAATTTTAATGTATAAAGATATGTATGGGCAGTACAGAGATCTTTCTTATGGTCTTTTTATACCTAGATCTGTGACCAGGACAAGGGGGCATTCTCTATGCCTAGAGGAGAGGCGTTCTACCATCACCATAGACAGGGGGAATCCTCTACACCTAGAGGAGAGGCGGTTCTACCATCACCATAGACAGGAGGCATCCTCTACACCTAGAGGAGAGGAGGTTCTACCATCACCATAGACAGGGGGAATCCTCTACACCTAGAGGATAGGAGGTTCTACCATCACCATAGACAGGGGGAATCCTCTACACCTAGAGGAGAGGAGGTTCTACCATCACCATAGACAGTGGGCATCTCCTCTACATGTATAGGAGAAGAGGTTATACCATCACCATAGACAGGGGGCATCCTCTACACCTAGAGGAGAGGCGGTTCTACCATCACCATAGACAGGGGGCATCCTCTACACCTAGAGGAGAGGCGATTCTGCCAACACCATAGACAGGGGGCATCCTCTACACCTAGAGGATGTCATTCTCACATTCTGGAGAATAGCTCCCATCCCTTGCATGAGACTGTGGTGGCATTGGGGAGCACATTCAGTGACCGACTGCTTCACCCCAAGTGTGAGAGGGAGCGTTATCGTAAGTCATTCCTCCCCGCTGCCATCAGGCTGTTCAACAAACAAGGCCCAAACAGAAGTAACCTGCACCCCCCACCTAACCAGTCCCTGCAGGTCCCATCCACAGACTAAACATCAAACTTCCGATCATTGCTTGTCTCTTTTTTGTCTTTTTATTCCCCTTTTCTTTTTGTTCATTTATCCCTAATATTGTTGTTGTCATAGTTTGTACTTCACTCTCTGTACCCTCTCTGCTGCTGTAACGCTGTCAATTTCCCCACTGTGGGATTAATAAAGGATTATCTTATCTTATCTTAGAGGAGAGGCGTTTCTACCTTCACCATAGACAGGGGGCATCCTCTACACCTAGAGGAGAGGCGGTTCTACCATCACCATAGACAGGGGGCATCCTCTACACCTAGAGGAGAGGAGGTTCTACCATCACCATAGACAGAGGGCATCCTCTACACCTAGAGGAGAGGCGGTTCTACCATCACCATAGACTTGGGGCGTTATCTACACCTAGAGTAGAGGCGGTTCTACCATCACCATAGACAGAGGGCATCCTCTACATCTGGAGGAGAGGCGGATCTACCATCACCATTGACAGTGGGCATCTCCTCTCCATGTATAGGAGAAGAGGTTCTACCATTGATATAGACAGGGGGCATCCTCTATGCCTAGAGGAGAGGAATCTTTAATGTAAGAGCAGTGAGACTATGGAAATTTCTGCCACAGGAGGTTGTGATGGTTGAGACACTTATAAGCTCTTTATGGGCCTTTCTTGAAAGCAGAAATATCACATTTCATGGGAACTATATTCTTGGGATGGTACTTTTATCAAGCGATTTTCTTCTAGCTTCTATATTGGGTTGGTGAAGGGATTTTTTTTCCATAATGTGGCCAATTAGCATCAGCATCAGCAATTATTTTGCCTTCTTCAAGATCAACACTGAGTGTATCTTGGACCAGTGTCTTTTTTTTCTACCTTTCTTGCTATGAATGATACTATTATAACCCGACTACAAACCATTTTGAGCTACCTCCAAGAGGATGTGATACAAGTGGGTTGATTTTGTTTATCTTAAGAAGGGCGGCATTAGATTAATGGTGAACACCTCGTGTATCTATTGTATGGAAGCCTATAAAGTTGTTAAAATAATTACCGTAATATGGTTTGTGTAAGGAAAATTTATACAAGTTTCCAATATACTTTCTATATCAGTTCTTTGCAGTTTTCTAGATCTCTGCTTACTGCCCTTCTATAGAAAGCTTCTATGTTTACTCTCACTGGATAGAAATCTGTCGATGGTCATGAGATGTCACCTGACCATGGACAAATTTCTATACCATGGAAGTAAACATAGAAGCTTTATATAGATGGACAGACAAGAAGAGATCTAGAAAACCAAGAATTGATACAGAAAGAATATTGGTAAACTGTGTAACATTTACTTACAGAAACAATATTCATTATTTGTTGAAAGTGGACAACCCCTTTAACTTTATATTGTTTCCCGCAGATGATACAATGCAAAGATGATTTCCTCCTCTATATCCTGAGATAAGCAAATGAAAATGAGAAATACAGAATTAAAGCTGGGCATTAGCACCAATGGACAGGATATGGAGTTTGGCAGCAAGTGAAACCCTGACATTTAGGTTCATGGATTATAAGGGAGCTTCTCGTAGATGTTTTCAGCTGGCCAACATCAATTACTCCCATACCCGGACACCAAAGCTATATTTTTCTGTAATTAGAACCCATTCATTGCAATAATAACCACCATTCTCTTGCTTACAGTTTTCTCGTCGTTCTCAAAGACTTCTCTTGCTTCTTCATAATTGCACTTTTCCTCTATACATTCTCGTTCAAGATTTCCAGCAACAAATTCTTCCAGACGACCAGCGTTATATCTCTTTTGTCTGACCAGAACGCTGCTTGCAGATTTATCTGACAGGAACACTGTAACAAATATCGATGTTGTTAATATCTGATGTGAAGACCCACACTTCTTCATCCACTTGAATGGGGTTGTACCAAGTTTAATTGTTATCCTATTACTTGGACCCCCACTGATGACAAGAACGAACCTCAACCAATCATGCGAATGAGGATTCCATTCCCACATCCTCGACCTGTAGCTACAGTCAGTATAATGGAAGTGCTGAAAATCCAGGTAATTCCAGCACTCCTATTGACTGACTATGCTGAAGAAAACTGATACATTTATGACATTTCCATAGTATTCCATGGAGTGGCAGGACCCAACCAACCTGCTGCTCCATCAATTACAGAGAGCAGGATTCCCATTCCCATGATTGCTTGGTTCCCAAAATTCTGAACCCTAACTTTTAGATTCTTAGCCCCTATCCTGTGTTCAAACTAGGTACAACCCCCTTTTGAAAATACAACTCCATTAAGTAATGCACATGGTTGTTTATTGATAGCTTTTTTAGAGTTGTTTTCTAAAGGGGTAAAGTTACCGTAGTTGTTTTTTATTCTTTTCTTAGTATTTCATTTTATGATATATTTTCTAACTTGTATTCATATTAAATCATCACTAAGGCTAAATTCACATCTTGATTTTTGGACTCATTCAGTGTTTAAAGCTCCCATCGTATATGCTGAACAAGTCCATAGACTTATACAAGCAGACAACGGCATCTTTTTTGCCTCTATCTGTTCAGTATGCGTCCAACAGGAAACACTGGTTAAAAAATGCAGAAGACTTGATTTTTTCTTACTGCTTCCTGTTGGAAAGAACAGTATATGCTCAGCAGAGGCCATTAGAGGCTAAGAAGGACAGATGCTACTGTATGATATCCTGCCCCAGCCTCAGCTGAGCATAAATCTGTGGGGGTTTCCCTAGAGATGTAATTATCCAATTATGGAAAGATTACTTGGAAGACTGACTGCTTCTTAACATCAATTTTTCACGGTGTTAGGGCTGAACCAAAGATTGTATCCCACCGTATGAGCACATAGTGGGATTTGCTGCTGCCCTTTCTTATAAGGATACATTGGGAATCTACCCAATGTATCCTTACATGGGACAGCAAAAATTAGATCTGAACATCTTACAGTAAACTGTGTAATATATCTTATTAGCAAAAACTCTTATCTTCTCACATTGCTCTGAACATTTTCCTTCATATTCTGCTTTCCATTATGAATTTCATCTTGCTAGCCAGGCAGACAGAAGGAATAAGAAATGGTCTGTAGAGAAGGGATTGGGAAGTGGACAGGAGCAAAATAACTGGACTTACATTAACACCCTCAGCTTTCAGACAACCACAGGTGAGACACATTGGACCACTGATTGTTCCAAGGTTCATTAAAGTTGCTTTGAGATAGGACTACCACATGCTATTTTTAATAAATCCCCCCCCCCCCTTGCTATTGGTGATCCCGTAAGAGGGGATTACTGTGCTTCTTCAGTCCCATGTCTCTTGTGTGTTACTCTTTAGACCTAGTCATTAGCAGATTTTATGTAACGTACACTGAAAGTCGTGAGAGCCATCGTGAGCGGCATTCAGCTTGATATAGTCTAAAACTCAGGCTGCAAAATTTGGCAGTTTTAAAGACATCTCTATAAAGTCATTGACAAATCACCTCCACAAGCCATGCATATACAATGTGCTCTCCAGGGCCAGCCTGAGATTATGTAGAACAGACGCTTTCCAAGACCGAATGCAATTATTTTCCTCTTTTTGTAATAAGAACTCAAGAGATACGTCCTCTCCGCTCCTGACAAGAGCTGGATAACCTACAAAGAGCAGAGATGACCACGGATGCCTAAAAGGTCTCTGCTAGACCTTTGAAGAGTGAACAGAACGTCTTGTTCTTGGGCTTTTTCCTGTTCTGTAGACGGGTCTTTCATACTTGTCCATTTATCCATCTCTGTAATTCATTAGTATCAATAATAATTGCATTTTAATAGGCAGATAAAGATTATGCAGCTTCTAAGGAACCATTGGAGAGAAGGGGTTTATTCCTGGATGGTCTTATCCAAAGAACTAGTGTGTGGCAAGGATCTGCCTATGACCCATATTTTTAGACATGGTGGTGATGCGGAATATTTCCAAAGGAACAAACACAGTAGGGGAGATTTATGAAAGTGTTGGTGAATAGACCGATGCAGAGTTAGACTCCACAATCATATTCTGCACCAGGTAAATCATGTTGGATGATGTATCTGATTTATTTTACCACTCTGTAGTTGTACTTTAGATAAGCTATTAGCTGGTTTAGTTTCTGACGGAATTTTATAGCGGCTGGACTAGGCCTCCTTTTCCTGAGGCCACGCCTACTTTCTAGTCAACCTTAATATAGATACAGTACTTGATTTTTTTTTTAGAGAAGTTAGTTGTATTATTTCTCTGTTATTCTTAAAAAATAATGAATAAATTGCCAACTGGGGTTTACCGTGTCCCTTGTCAGAATGGTTTGTTCATGCTGCATAGTCTAATTCTGGTTGGCCAGTGTAAGAGTGTGTGGGGACATGCCCATGACTGAAGATGCTCCAGAAGTGTTACTTTATAAAAGGTACAATTACTTATCTAAAGAAACGGGTCAGGGACAGGTCTTCTACACGTAGGTGTTCAAGCTGGAATACCCATTTTAAGGATAGGGGATCAATACAAGATCTCTAAGGGTCTGATATTCAGGACCCCTCTCCCCCAACAATTGGCTAATTTCAGGTACCTCCACGGTCTTAAACAACACAGGTAGCTGAGCCAGAAGAACATCTTCTATTTCTATATAACTGCATACGAATTCAAGTGCAATAACACAAAAAACAGGAAAATCCAGCTTATCCATCAGGGCAGATATCTAAAATCAACAAATCAATGGATGGTTCCAAGTGTTTGTCCTCCACTGATTCAATATTGATGAGCTTTTATATGGATAGATCATCAATATTGATACAGGCGGTCCCCTACTTAAGGACACCTGACTTACAGACAACCCATAGTTAAAGACGGACCTCTCTGCATACTGTGACCTCTGGTGAAGCTCTCTGGATGTTACTATAGTCCCAGATTGCAATAATCAGCTGTAAGGTGTCTGTACTGAAGCTTTATTGATAATCCTTGGTCCCATTAGAGCAAAAAATTTTGAAACTCCAATTGTCACTGGGGCAAAAAAAAAAATTGTCTGAGACTACAATTATAAAGTATACAGTTTCGACTTGCATACCAATTCAACTTAAGAACAAACCTACAGACCCTATCTTGTACGTAACCCGGGGATTGCCTGTATTAAGTTACAAATTGTTCCATATCATGAACTTTTACTATCTTCTTTTCTTTGAGAATATGTAGAAAGATGGATTTTGAAGGTAGGCTCAGGCAAAAAAAAATCCACTTTCAGGTTCATTTAGTTTATTATAAAAGAATATATAAAGAATATTCAAAAATATAGCCTGCCTCAGGCGCTGGTCAGAGCAGGGACAGCAGAGAGCTTCAAGAAGTGTCTAGATGCCTTTTTAAACCTAAATAACATTGATGGTTATGTTATATAGAATTGTTTCCCCTAAATCCCTTCCTCATCCAATCCTTTCCCTTCCTTGGTTGAACTTGATGGACAAGTGTCTTCTTTCAACCATATAAACTATGATACTATGATAAAATATATAATAATGGGATTCACTTCTATCAAAACAGTATAAAATCAATAGTTAGACGCGTTTCAGATCCATAATGACTCGTCAGTAACTAACTTTTCATTTTATACATCGGGACATTAGGACCCCCACTGGCAGCACCCCAGAGGGTAAGGACAGGTACTCTGCTCTGAGTGGGGATGTTCCTCACAACCCCCATAAGAATCCACTCATATGATACATCCTTTTCTATAACTTTACATGCTGACATACTCCACCATCAAGGCATGTCTCTCTCTCCCCTGCATTTATAATATTTAAATGATATTGGATCGATTTCACTTTAAGAACACAGAACCCCTCAGTCACACACAAACACCAACACCTGAGTCATACACATGGACATTACTATTATATGATATGTGCTCACAGGGTGGATTGATTTGTACTTAGATTATGAGAAAATGGAAAATTCAGTTTTTCCTGGAATGAAATATTTAATAGATTTTGACCATTTTAACCCATCCTAATGATCGCTTCTCTAATAGATTGTAACAGAGTTTGTCGAGACATCATTATATGAGGACATGGAAAACGGACACATATACAGGAAATAAAGAAAGGCAACTAACCTGCTTTTTCCGCTTTGCAGAAATAACCCAGGAGGAAAACAATGAGAAGGCTTGGAATAGAGGCCATATTCTTTCTCTGAGGAACGTTACTGGAAAATTAGTGTGGAGGGAACACAGGATCAATGATTCCGAAGTCCACGCTCTTTCCCTCTCTCTCTGTTTACTTTGGTTTTAGAGCTGAAAATTTCAATTTCAGAGGTGAGACATGTTTGTGAGCAGCACATTAGCCGCACTTTCTGTGTATTATGAGGGAAGCGTTAGACAAGGTAATGGTGCATTAGGAAGGTCGGTAACACCGAAAATATATTATTAATGGGGTGAAAAGGAACATCGCTATTTCCCATATGGGGTGTAAAAATATACCTACAATTTTCTGCAGCTATTATGCTGTGTCATATCATTCCCATATAAATATTCTCCCGCGGTGGAACTTTTTTGTATATAAGTTTCTTTGTTCTGTCAAAAGGGATAGGAAGACACAGAGCCAATAAAATAGATCTAGACTAGAGATGAGCGAACATGCTCGTCCGAGCTTGATGCTCGGTCGAGCATTAGGGTACTCGAAACTGCTCGTTACTCGGACGAATACTTCGCCCGCTCGAGAAAAGGCAGCTCCCGCCGTTTTGCTTTTTTGGCAGGCCATAAACAGAGCCAATCACAAGCCAGGAACTCTGCACTCCACCCAGCATGACGTGGTACCCTTACACCGTCAATAGCAGTGGTTGCTGGCCAGATAGGTGACCCTGGGATAGACTAGCCGCTGCCTGCGCTGTCGGATCATTCTGTCTCTGGATGCCCTAGAGAGAGCTGCTGCTGGTCAGGGAAAGTGCGTTATATTCTATTAGCTTACTGTTAGGCAGGAGTGATTCTCAAAGAACCCAACAGCCCTTCTTAGGGCTACAATAACGTTCTACTTTTTTTATTTTAATTTGCATCTATATACCATTTTGTGTGAGGACATAGCGGGGGACTTGCACCGTTGTTTTAGCTCTTATGGCACACATACCATAGCAAAGACCGAAGTGGGAAAATTCAGTAGGGGTTGGATTTCTATTAGGCACTAACTCAGTGTCATCCTCATCTGGCATAGTAGTGTGCTTCCTTTGATACGGCTAGAAATAGCCATAGGAGAATACAACAAGCTTCTTGAAGCCTCAGTAGCGTCTATATATTTGATTTCTGGTTGATCTGCTGGTGGCTGTATTTCCGTGCATGACTGCCAATTCTGAGCAATTTGTAGTGAGACTTGCGACCCGCTGTGTGTCTGCGCTTAGTGGCGCACATATCCATAGCAAAGGCCGAGTGGGAAAATTCAGTAGGGGTTGGATTTTATTAGGCAATACTCAGTGTCATCTCATCTGGCATAGTAGTGTGCTTCCTTTGATACTTGGCTAGAAATAGCCATAGGAGAATACAAACACGCTTCTTGAAGCCTACAGTTAGCGTTCTATATATTTGATTTCTGGTTGATCTGCTGGTGGCTGTAGTTTCTGCAGTGCATTTACTTGCAATTCTGAGCATTTGTAGTGAGACTTGCGACCGCTGTGTTCTGCGCTTAGTGGCGCACAATCCATAGCAAAGGCCGAAGTGGGAAAATTCAGTAGGGGTTGGATTTCTATTAGGCCAATAACTCAGTGTCATCTCATCTGGCATAGTAGTGTGCTTCCTTTGATCTTGGCTAGAAAATAGCCAGGAGCAAAACAACGCTCTTGAAGCCTACAGTAGCGTTCTATATATTTGATTTCTGGTTGATCGGCTGTGGCTGTAGTTTCTGCAGTGCATTGGTACTGCCATTCTGAGCAATTTGTAGTGAGACTTGCGACCGCTGTGTCTGCGCTTAGTGGCGCACATACCATAGCAAGGCCGAAGTGGGAAAATTCAGTAGGGGTTGGATTTCTATTAGGCAATAACTCAGTGTCATCTCATCTGGCATAGTAGTGTGCTTCCTTTGATACTTGCTAGAAAATAGCCATAGGAGAATAAAACAGCCTCTTGAAGCCTACAGTAGCGTTCAATATTGGATTTCTGGTTGATTCTGCTGGTGGCTGTAGTTTCTGCAGTGCATGTACTTGCCAATCTGAGCAATTTGTAGTGAGACTTGCGACCGCTGGTGTTCTGCGCTTGTGGCGCACATATCCATAGCAAAGGCCGAAGTGGCAAATCAGTAGGGGTTGGATTTCTATTAGGCAATACTCAGTGTCATCTCATCTGGCATAGTAGTGTGGCTTCCTTTGATACTTGGCTAGAAAATCCTAGGAGAATACAAACAGCTCTGAAGCCTACAGTAGCGTTCTATATATTTGATTTCTGGTTGATCTGCTGGTGGCTGTAGTTTCTGCAGGGCATGTACTTCGCAATTCTGAACAATTTGTAGTGAGACTTGCGACCGCTGTGTTCTCGCTAGTGGCGCACATACTCCATAGCAAAGGCCGAAGTGGAAAATTCAGTAGGGGTTGATTCTATTAGGCAATAACTCAGTGCATCTCATCTGGCATAGTAGTGTGCTTCCTTTGATACTTGGCTAGAAAATAGCCATAGGGAAACAAACAGCTTCTTGAAGCCTACAGTTAGCGTTCTATATATTTGATTTCTGGTTGATCTGCTGGTGGCTGTAGTTTTCTGCAGTGCATGTACTTGCCAATTCTGAGCAATTGTAGTGAGACTTGCGACCGCTGTGTTCTGCGCTTAGTGGCGCACATATCCATAGCAAAGGCCGAAGTGGGAAAATTCAGTAGGGGTTGATTTCATTAGGCATAACTCAGTGTCATCTCATCTGGCATAGTAGTGTGCTTCCTTGATACTTGGCTAGAAAATAGCCATAGGAGAATACAAACGCTTCTTGAAGCCTATAGCGTTCTATATATTGATTTCTGGTTGATCTGCTGGGCTGTAGTTTCTGCAGTGCATGTACTTGCCAATTCTGAGCAATTTGTAGTGAGACTTGCGACCGCTGTGTTCTGCGCTTAGTGGCGCACATATCCATAGCAAAGCCGAAGTGGGAAAATTCATAGGGGTTGGATTTCTATTAGGCAATAACTCATGGTCATCTCATCTGCATAGTAGATGTGCTTCCTTTGATACTTGGCTAGAAAATAGCCATAGGAGAATACAAACAGCTTCTTGAAGCCTACAGTAGCGTTCTATTATTTGATTTCTGGTTGATTGCTGGGCTGTAGTTTCTGCAGTGCATGTACTTGCCAATTCTGACAATTTGTAGAGACTTGCGACCGCTGTGTTCTGCGCTTAGTGCGCACATATCCATAGCAAGGCCGAAGTGGCAAAATTCAGTAGGGGTTGGATTCTATTAGGCACTAACTCAGTTCATCTCATCTGGCATAGTAGTGTGCTTCCTTTGATACTTGGCTAGAAAATAGCCATAGCAATAGGATAGGATTGTTTGGTTTTAAAAACTCAAAAAAAAACAAAAAACACAAAAAAAAAAAAAAAAACAAAAAAAAACACAAAAAAAAAAAAAAAAGAAGTAAAAAAAAAAAAAATTATAACTCTCATTTTAAAAATGTTTACCCGAGGGCTAGGGGTAGAGGACGAGGGCGGGGACGTGGGCGTCCACTACTGCCAGGGGTCAGAGGCCGTGGTCCTGGCGGGGGGTGAGACACCACCTGCTGATGAGGGGCAGGGAACGCCGCAGAGCTACACTCCCTAGGTTCATGTCTGAAGTTACTGGGACACGTTGGTAGAGCACTGTTGAGGCCGAGACAGATGCGAACAGTGATGTCGTGAGATTGCTGACAATGCTTCGAGCAATTTGTCCACCACGCAGTCTTCCACGCAGTCCACCCATGTCACCGAAATCCCCCCACTCCTCATCTCCTGCACCTCAGCCTCCTCCCCCCAGTCTGCCCCCTCCCAGGAAAATTTGGCATTGAACCGGCATACTCTGAGGAACTGTTTTCTGGACCCTTCCCACAGTCAACAAACCACTTGTCGGTGTGCGAGCAATTTCCGATGCCCAGGTTGTTCCCACCAGTCACAGTTGTGGGTGATGATGACCTTCTTGACGTAGTGAAGTGTGTAAAGAGGTGTCCGACGATGGAGGAGACCGTTGTCAGACGTGGGGAGTTGTTGTCAGGGCAGAGAAGTCCGAGGGGGGAGCAGAATGAGGGATCGGGGGATGATAGGTGACAGACCCCAGCGGGTTGAAGCCGTGAACACAGTGCTTCTGAGACGGAGGAGAGTCCTCGAACCTAACAGGTTGGAAGAGGCAGGTGGGGCCAGACGGAAGGCAGGGCCAGAGCTGTGCATCAGCCGCCACTGTCAACTAGTGAAGCTCCCGTGGTGAGGGCTTTGCGGCGAGGGCTAGATCTTCAGAAGTGTGGAGGTTCTTTAAGGAAACACGATGACCGCGGACTGTGTGTGTCAACATTTGCAAACCGGCTCAGCAGGGTTCCACCACTACTAGCTTACTACCCACCAGTATGCGCAGGCATATGAATGCAAGCAGCCCCACTCAGTGGCAACAAGCCCTTCACTCCGGCCGTGCACACCACTGCTCCTTCCCCGGTGTCAGTCTAGCTCAGCCCCCTGCCCAGACCCTGGCACAAAAACCCCATCGTCCCTCCACGTCCTCCACAGCATCCACCAGCGTTCAGCTCTCCATACCCAGACGCTGGAGCGGAAACGCAATATGTTCAACCCACCCGCACGCCCAGCCCTTAATGTGCACATCTCCAGATTGCTTAGCCTGGAATGCTGCCCTTAGGCTAGTAGAACCGAGCCTTTCGCAACCTCATGGCGCGGCCGCCCTCTTATTCGGTCCCCAGCCGCCACTACTTTTCCCGACTCCGTGCCGTTCCCAGCCCTGCACCAGCACTGTCAGACCAACATCATCCGTGCCCTGACCAACGCCGTGTCTGACAAGGTCCACCTGACCACGGAACACGTGACGAGTTGCTGGGGCAGGCCCTATATATCGCTGACGGCCACATTGGGTACTTGGTGGAGGTCTGGGACCGAGTCTGAACCATGGGGCTGCTCATAAATACTGCCGACGCCGAATTGCGGGCCTACCGGTCCAGTGTTTCGGCCTACATGCCTCCTCCTCCTCCACCCACTCCTCCACCCTCCTCCTCCGAACTACCATCCGTTGGGCACGGCGTCCATCACGTCGGTAGCTCTAGGCACAGCAGAGCAGTGCCGCGCTAAGCGACAGCAGGCGGTGCTCAAACTGCTGAGCCGGCGACAAAAGGCACACCGCCCAGAGCGATTACAGGGCCCACGGCGCAACTGATCTGTGGCTGGCACCGCTGAACCTCAAGCCGGGAATGGTGTGTGTTGGACAACGGCCGTAACCTCTGGTGGCGGCTCTGCAACTCGGCAGACTGACCATGTGCATGCCTGGCCATGTGTTAAATCTGATTTCTCAAGTTTCCTCAAGACATACCCCAATCTGTCTGATTGCTCACGAAGGTGCGCCGCACTGTGCGCATTTCAGGAAGTCCAGCCCAGATGCGTCCACTCTCAGGGCAGCGCAGCGCCGCCTCCAACTGCCCCTCACCGACGTTTGGCGACTGCCCACGAGGTGGAATCAACACTGACCATGTTATCCAGAGTTTACCAGCAGCGCAGAGCATTGTGAGACTGCCAGAGGTCACCTTCCACCAGAACTGGTAGTCAGGTCAGTCAGCTTCTCAAGTCTACAATGAGGAGTGGACGTGGATGTCTGTATATCTGTCAGGTGCGAGTAACTTTGAGGAGTCAACACAGATGGTCAGTGGCGATGCCGCCATCATCAGCCTCACCATCCTCGCTGCGTGCCTGTGAAAAACTCTCTGGTCAGCATGAAGTCGGAAGCTTTGCGCTCGTCACAAGAGACGGGGGAAGAATATTCCCTTGTTGATAGCCAAAGCACCCTGAGGTCTGTTTTCCACGCATATCGAAGGAGGTGGAGGTGGAGGAGGAGGAGGAGGAAGAGGAGGAAATGTTGGCGAGACACAAGAGGGGACCATTGTTGAGTCCTTCACTGTTCAGCGTGTATGGGCAGAAGAAGAGGAGTTGGAGGAGTTGGAGGAGGAGGAAATGGACAGTCAGGCCAGTGAGGGGAGTGAATTCTTACGCGTTGTACTCTGGCGCATATGGCAGATTTGCTAGGGCGCCTATCCCGTGACCCTCGCGTTCAAAGAATTTATTCCAGCAACCGATACTGGGTGTTCACTCTCCTGGACCCACGGTACAGCAAAATCTTTCCACTCTCATCCTGCAGAGGAAAGGAGTGGAGAATGCATGAATACCAGCAGCCCGGGTGCACAAGCTAAACAGTATTTCCCTCTGAACAGCGCAGCGCAGAGTGCGTAGTTCGCGGGACAAGTAGCGAGGGAGAGTAGGCGAGCGCACTTGTCCAGCACTGGCAAGGGTACGCTTTACAAGGCTTTTGCCACTTTATGTCACCCCGCAAGACACTGTCCACTGTCCCCAGTCTCGGCAAAGTAGGGCTGATCTTTACAGAAATGGTGAGGGAGTACGTAGCTGACCATACCATCGTCCTAAATGATCACACAGCTCCCTCACACTACTGGGTTTCAAGCTGGACATGTGGCACGAACTGGCGCTGTACGCCTTGGAGGTTCTTGCCTGCCCTGCCGCTAGCGTCTGTCCGCGGGTTTTCAGTGCAGCTGGTGGCATCATCACCGATAGCGTACACGCCTGTCGACTGACAGCGCTGACAGGCTGACGCTTATTAAAATGAATAAAGGCTGATTTCTCAGAATTTCCAATCTCCACCAGGTGAAGGAAGCTCAACCTGAATAATTGACCACTCCTCCTCCTCCTCATTTTCCTCCTCCTCTCTCCTTTGACAGTAAAGCAGAGGAAAATGCTATTTTTTGACAGGGCCCACTGCTCTATAGATTACTTCAGCATTATTTCGGGAGGGCCACCTACCCGGTCCTCGTGGAAACATTTTTGGGAGGCCACATACAGGCCTCAATCTATCCATTTTTCTGGAGGGCCACCACCCGTTCCTCTGTTAAAAAATTTGGGACTGCCACATACAGGCACTCAATCTACCATTTTACTGGAGGGCCACCTACCGCTCCTCTGGTTTGAAACATTTTGGGACGCACATACAGGCACTCATCTATTCCATTTTACTGCAGGGCCACCACCGCTCCCTGGTTTGAACAATTTTTGGGACTGCCACATACAGGCACTCAATCTATTCCATTTTACTGGAGGGCCACCTACCTGCTCCTCTGGTTTTGAAACATTTTTGGGACTGCCACATACAGGACACTCAATCTATTCCATTTTACTGCAGGGCCCACCTGCTCCTCTGGTTTAAACAATTTTTGGGACTGCCACATACAGCACTCAATCTATTCCATTTACTGGAGGGCCACCTACCTGCTCCTCTGGTTTGAAACATTTTTGGGACTGCCACATACAGGCACTCAATCTATCCATTTACTGCAGGCCACCTACCGCTCCTCTGGTTTGAACAATTTTGGGACTGCCACATACAGGCACTCAATCTATTCCATTTTACTGGAGGGCCACCTACCTGCTCTCTGGTTGAAGAATTTTGCCGCCACATACAGGCACTCAATCTATTCCATTTACTGGAGGGCCACCTACCTGCTCCTCGGTGGTGAAACATTTTTGGGACTGCCACATACAGGCACTCAATCTATTCCATTTTACTGGGAGGGCCACCTACCGCTCCTCTGGTTTGAAAAATGTTTGGGACTGCCACTACAGGCACTATCCAAATTAAATTGTCTCCATAGCAGCCTCCCACGTTGTCTCCATTGCTACCTCCAAAAGTCGTCCATATAGCGCCTCCATACATCGTCCCTTTATCAAACGAGGTGTGTCAGGCAGAAATTTGGGTTTTTCATGGATTCCACATCAAAGTGTTAACTTTGTCGCACCCTGCTGTGTTATCCACAAAATACTGGCAAACTTTACCATTAGGATATTATTTCAGCGCTTCTTGCGCATCTTGTACCTTCCCCACCCGGCATATCCTAAACTTATAAGAACGCTACTACACTGATCTTATACAAAGGTTCTTAGAAGTGCTGTTTGGGGAGTAGCCTAGAGACAGGGGGCTTGGATTGGCAAAGCTCGCCTGGCGCGGAGCGCCAGCTCCATGCGCATCATGCGCTTCTTGCGCATCTGTTTACATTCCCTCACCCGCCATATCCCAAACTTATAAGAACGCTACTACACTTAACTTGGTAGGCTGGGACCGAGTCTGACCCTGGGGCTGCTCTATACTGGCGACGCAGAGATTGCGGGGCCTACCTCGGTCCAGGTCTCAAAGGCCTACTATACCTCCCCCACCCTCTCACCTCCTCCTCCTCCGAATTACCATCCTGGGCATGGCGCCATCAGTCGGTAGACTCTAGGCACAGCAGCAGTGCCGTCGCTAGCGACAGCAGGCGGTGCTGAAACTGCTGAGCCTAGGCGATAAAAGGCACACCGCCCAAGAGCTATATTACAGGCTCCACATCAAAGTTGTTAACTTTGTCGCCACCCTGCTGTGTAATCCACAAAATACTGGCAAACTTTTACCATTTAGGGATATTTCACGCTCTTGCGCATCTGTTTACATTCCCCTCACCCGGCATATCCTAAACTTATAGAACGCTACTACACTTGATCTATACAAAGGTTCTTAGAATGCTGTTGGGGAGTAGCCTAGAAACAGGGGCTTGGATTGGCGAAAGCTCGCCTGGCTGCAGAGCGCCAGCTCCATCACAGATCCAACTAACATAGTTGCAGCACCTTTAATCTACTACTAGTTCACTGCCTCCATAATAATAATAATCTTTAGTTATATAGCGTCATCAATTCTGCAGCGCTTTACAAACATAGGAAACAAATACAAATGTAATGTAACAGAGCACAACATTTGTATGGAACACAGGAGTGAGGTCCCTGCTCCGCCAGAGCTTAAGGTTTATGAGATGATGGGTAACACGAGGTAAGAATATTAATGGTCAAGCCATTCTTCTAGGGGAATAGAAAAAAATATAAATGGAAGGCTGTCGCTTGAAAAACATCAGCACGTCATCTTATATACCAGGTCCAGGGTAATGGGACTGCAGAGAGTCTGGTGCTGTTGGTTGCTGGATACAGATGGGAGAACAACCAGGACGGTTAGTAGAAGAGTTAAAACTTCATGCATAATGAGTGTATAGGCTTGCCTAAAAAATGGGTTTTAAGGCACGTTTGAAACTTTGGAGGTTAGGGAATTAGTCTGATAGTCCGGGCAGAGCATTCCATAGAATGGTGCAGCTCTAGAGAGTCTGGGAACGCGAGTGGGAGGTCCGCACTAGGTAGAGGTTAATCTAAGATCACTGCGGATCTAAGAGCACGGGTTGGCGATAGACTGAATAAGAGAGGAGAGGTAGGGGGGTGCACATTATACAGAGCTTTATGGATAGGGTTATTATTATTTTAAACTATCGAAAGGAACTGGCACAATGCACGACTGGCATGAACTGTAGCATACATGTCCCTATCAAACGAGCTTGTCGCAGAATTTGGGTTGTTTTCATGGCTTCCAGGTTAACTTTGTCGCCACCCGTGTGTGTAATCCACAAAATATACTGGCAAACTTTTGTCATGTAGCGATATTATTTGAGCGCTTCTGCTCCCCTCCTTTGGTTCCTCTCTGCCACCCATGGTTTGAAGCCTGAGTCCTTAGGGTATGTCGCCATGACACTCTCTAGCCTGGCTGCTGCCTGCTGCCTCTGCATGCCGTCCCCCTATAGGGTCAGGGTCAATATTGGATATTTTAGATGCTATCTAGCTTCATCGGTCACGCTGTCTGCCATGCTGTTGCCCATAATTTTGGCATAATGGGGCGATTAGGCAGCCTCAAGGCATCCATGCATGCTGCCCCGCTGTTTCTGTCCATTTCCGTGGTGTTTCCATCCTTTCTGAGGTTCCCAGGTGTTTGGCCAAGCTCCCTGTGCGGAGCCTTGGTCCCCTTGAAAAATGCTCGAGTCTCCATGACTTCAATGGGGTTCGTTATTCGAGACGAGCACTCGAGCATCGGGAAAAGTTCGTCTCGAATAACGAGTACCCGAGCATTTTAGTGTTCGCTCATCTCTAATCTAGACCCCTTACCTTCCAGTCTTAGGGCTTTGGTAGCGGTTGGCCTCTTTATAAAACATATGTCTTACTGAGAACCAAGAAAACCTCATAAAAGAATAGCATCAGGTAGAGCTACCCAAAAAATAATAATTTGAGACATTTCCCCAGGGAACGGGTAAGGCTTCTTCGAAGGATAGTCAGATGGACATCCATTCATCTAGTATCACTTGCTCCTGGCATAGTGAAGCTGGGATGTAATAACTTTGGTACTGCAGGCAATGGAAGTGCCTGACAAGAGTCTCCCCTACTGCGGACTCATGTCTCAGTATGTACAAGATATTTATAGGATCCTTGGGGTGGACAGAGTTAGTATTGGCAGGTTGACACTGAGTCACCAGGGCATAATGACATTTTGATAATTGACTGATTTAAAACTATACTGACAGGTCCACTTATTAACAGTTCTACATGTATTGGATTCTTTCCAGTAACCTTAAAGGAAATCTATCATCAATATCCATCACAATAAAGCAGGGACACTTACTCATAGATCCAGACACTGTGATTATGGTAATATCCTTATATTTGTTATCTACGGCCTCCTTCTTTCTAAAATCAACTTGTAAAATTATGCTAATGAGCCCAAAGAGCTCTGGAGGCTGTTACACTGTGCAGAATTACCTTCCCCCCTTCTGCTGTGTGCTGAGAATTCCTATGTTGCTGAGACTACATCTGTTAGAGAGAGGGGGAAGTGCTGCGAGAGCAGGGGAGACAGTGTAACAACCTGTGAAGCCAGAGCATGAATTGTCACTGGCAATGCCCCTCAGAGCCCTTCTGCCCTTCTCACTTGCATGAATTAAAAAGTTGAAGGAAAGAGGTCATAGATAAAAAATATAAGATTCTGATTATGGGTAAGTTTGATTTTGATGGTGAATTTCTTTTAAGTGATGGGTCCTTAGAGGGAACCTGTCATCAGGTTTTACCTTACTAAACTATTAGTCCCTCCTTTTATTTTCGGAGCATATAACAAATCAACTATACAAAAAAACGTATTTTACTGCGTGACTTGTGTATACTTGATTTGTTATATGCTTTGAAAATAAAAGGAGGAATTTTGCTTTCACCTCGAGGTGCCAGGATTTTTTCATTTTTATACTGTTAAAGTGTATCGACGTGCACGAGGGAAAGGAGCCGAGTGCCGACCATTTTCTGCATAAACTATTAGTCCCCTTAGGTAGGGTCTGGGATGTTTTTTTTTTAGAATTCACCCTATTATGTGCAATTTCAACAGTTTACCTACAAAAAGTCTCCCCCTATGACAAATATCTTCCCATTTTCACATGAGATGAGTCAAGTTTAGTGGTTGCAAGGGGACCCAATATTTTGTAGTATACAACCTAGTATCCAGCTGTTTGTGTTATAAGAATCTCATGTTTTCGATCCCATCAGGCTTATGGTTCTGTGAGCTACATACAGGAAGTTAAAAAAATCGCCAGGAATTGGATCTTTAGCTGCAGTTTGCATTTCCAACTATATATTTAGCTGCCCATATCTGTAGATCACAGAACTGATGACTGAAGTGACACTTGAGACCCTTATCTTTAACACAAAAAACATGTTTCTAGATCCTACAGAATTGAAGATACAGGCTTCTGAATTGTCACTGCCGCTACAACCACTAAACTTGACTTATCTCATGGGAAAATGTGGTAAACAGAGTCATATTTTCATATTTGCCTGACTTTGGATTTAACATAAAAGAGGGGATTCGAGAGAAGATATTTCATAGCATACCTGAGGATGCTAGCAGTTCGGTGGGATAAAACCTGGTGACAAGTTCTCTTTAAATAAGGATTGGATGCATAAACAAGGGCATCTTTATGTATGAATGTAATAATGCATATAATAAGAATATTAATTAACATATTCATAAACAAGTGAATATCTGTGGATTGTTCCATTGCTCTGTGATCACTACGGTGTGTTTCTGCTTATCTTAAAGATCCTTATACAGAACTATGATTGTTAGGGAGACATTTTGGGACGGACTGACTCCATTTAAATGTAACATTTCTAATGGTTGTTCTTATATATTTAAGTAGGCTATGTGTTAATAGGTTATATTATGACAGGGGGTGATGTGCTGCCTTATCTCATGTCCTTATTTGATGTTCTGTTAATGAAAAATGGGAGTTTTCCCATCATGATTAATTTTTAACAGAGATTTCCTGTGGTAAACAGGGAGAAATCTAATATTTTTATAAGTTACAAACTATGTGACGTGGTTTAGTCCATGAACAGGGATAAACTTCTGTATGGGGACTCCATTCTCCTTAAAAAGATATATACATATTTGTAGGGTCAGCTGTAGGTTTCAGTAGGCTCCTGGACGGCAAAGCCTCAGTCGGCCCCTTTGCAGAGAACTCACTTGGGGGCATTACAAATTCTGAAACGAAAACAGTCTAGTGTTCCCTAAAATATTCCCTAGTTAATCATACCAAACAGCCCCCCTCATGGTTATTTTATATAAAGCCCCCCTCACCCCCTATGGATTCATTAGATAGAGTTCCCTTTACCCCCATGGATATTTCTTATGTACAGCCATATTTGCCCCCCCCCCCTGGGCCCTGGCACTTGCCCAGGTATGCCCAGGGCTGGCACCGGCCCTGCATATTTGTACAGTTAAACATTTATACACTAATACATACATTTATACACTTATAAACATACATTTATTTACTTTTACACAAACGAGTGATTGTGGGTAATTCTGGAAACAGGTAGTAGCCGAGATGTGATAGAAGAGATACCAGTGCCAGTACAAGTGGCTGTTCATCACTTCTCTAGTATTTTGTGTATTTTTAAAAGAAACCTCTTTCACCTCTTACTCAGTTTAGTCTGGTATATAAATGGTAACAGTTTGGGCTCCACTTCTCCTCTGGCTTTAGTCGTTCTTTCTCCAAATGTCAGGGTCATGGCTCATGCAATTCTCTAACACCACAATGTCCACCTTCAGTTCCGTGCAACCACCAGGCATCACTGAAATCATTGAAAAATAGTGACGTGACACTTAAGAGAACCTGTCACTAGGTTTTACTGCATCACGCATTACTGCATCATTTTTGAATAGATTTTTGATGTCTTATAAAGAACAAGAAGTCCGGTATTAATTGCACTCTAGTTTCCCGTCAATTTCAGGTCGCTGTTGGCAGTGTTCGTAGGTGGGTAGACTCATATCTGGAGGGAGTGTCCTCCGATCAGACCTTTTTGGCAGAGGTTCCCTGACCTAGTTCAGAAGTTACATTGGATAATGAACCAGCTGTAGTCTTTCTCTCTCTGTTCCTTTATCCTGTAACCCTCCTGTTCCCTGCTCAGCCATCTCCTGGTTGCAGCCAGAACAGTAATTCCTAGATTCTGGAAGATCCCCAGAACTCCTCCAATCTTGGGCTGGTTTGATGAGATTGCAAATATCCATGGAAGGGAGGCACTGACTGCAGACCCACATAACACAGTCTCCCTCTAGTATGATAACCGCACAGATTATGCCGCACTGCACAGAACTTGCCAAATTGGTCCCTGTCACCATTGTTCTTCACATACTATTGTCAGTAGTGACCATTCCTGTACATAACCCTGTACACGGTGAGTGTCCACCAAAGAGGTGGTGGCTATGCTTAGAAGAATTCTGTTGTAGTATTAAGTAGTAAGTCGAGAAGGCAATGGTTGGTGGAGTAAGGAGAACCGACAGTGTTCATGTAGCCATCTAGATAGGATCGGTTAACAGAATCTTGTTGGGTTCGATTGGATTCCTCAACAGAAAATACAAATGCTGGTCTTATCAAAGTAATAAAATGGCTTCAAATGACCCTACCTGATAAGTGTATGTAATGGTGAAATCTACAAGGAAGAAATGAACAGATTTGGCTAGACTTTTAGTTTTCGTTACATAACCATATCTCTGGGGCTATGTGTGGATACAGCCAAGCCAAATACTGTATAGCTGATATCTCTACCGTAGCTTCACTTTTTGATGATGTATATAAACTCATATCATGTCAAGCCAATTATGTAAGGTCTCCTAACTGCAAATGGAAAAGCAGCCTATTTCCCAATGAATTGTATTCTGGTGATGTCAGACTCTACAAAGGCTAATATTACCATCTCCATCCAGTGACCCTTTACAGACATGGATAGCAGGTGTCAGCTGCGAGAGGAGGCTCCGCTGTATCTGAATACAAATCATTTGGGTGAAGGCTTTTTTATGTCAATGAAAAAAAAAAAGTTTTGTCCCGGTGTATATATATAAAAAAAATCCTAAAGGAAAAGTTTATGCAAACAGCTTTTTAATGTTGCAGGATAGTCATAAAAGGCTGCTCCGCTGTGTGTAGTGCAGCTGGATGGAGATGGAGTTGGCTGCAGTTCACAGCCTCATCTGTGGTTTAGTAATAGAAGCCAAACTACAGAGTGTTCGGTTTTCAAGACGATTGACAGCCTCGGGGGCCAAGTTTATGGTACTAGTAATAAAAGGAAGCTATATATACTGAGATTTATATACTGTTTTATATACTTGACCCAAAGTCTTTTTAAAGTGAAATGCAAACTGAAGTAACATTGTCTTTTCTTCAGTATAGAGACAAGGTTCGCTTTAGGGTACTGTATTTTTTTGACTATAAGACGCACTTTTTAGCAAAAAAAAAAAATCTTGCTAAAAAGTGCCTGCGACTTATAGACCGAAGGTCAGGAGGATCCAGTACTTCCAGACCCTCCTGACCGCTGTAATAGAGATCGGGTGATGCGCTGATATAGAGCTGCACCTGATCTCCTAGAGAGGAGCCTCCGCACTGCGCTCTCCTCTCCCAGGTGTCCTACAGGACCTGCGATGATGTCATCATGTGACTGATCATATGCTTCTTTCATCACTACATACTGCTGAGAATGGGGACATGCTGCACTGGGACAGGGCAAGGGGAAGGGGGTGAAGGGGGGGGGTTCTCTGTGTGTAGAGTAGTTCCCAGTGTGTTTCTTATTTGTGTATAGCAGTGCTGTGTGTGTCTTCATGTGTAGAGTAGTTCCTAGAGTGTTCCTTATATGTGAATAGCTGATCTGTGTGTGGAAATGTATGGATGTATCAGAGCTGTGTGTGTAAATGTATGGATGTAGTAGATCTGTGTATACTGTGCTTTAGTGCGACCAACAGGGTCACACTAAAATATATTTTTCCTTTTTTGGAAGCCTAAATCTGGGGTGTGTCCTATAGTAAGAAGCGTCTTATAGTCTGAAAAATAAGGTATATTCCCACATGGCTGAAGTGAGTGCAGATTTTCTGCTGCAGCAATTCTTTTGTATTTGCGGTGGAAATCTATAGCAGAGAAAAATGCACCAAATGAATTAGCTGCTGATTGGTGGGTGGTGACCTGCCAGGACCCCGACCAATCGCAAGAATGGGGCCCGTTTTCATGGATGGATGGAGCGGCAGGTAGAATATGCAGACCAGTGATACACTTTGTAGGATGTACAGAGTATACCAATATACCAAATCCGTGCAATAGTGGAGTGAAATGACTAATTTATATAAAAATATTATAAAAATATGATTTCATTATATCTTGTCCGTCGATGTAAATCCATGTTTGTGTTCATTATAGAAGAACAAAGCAGAAATGTAACACAAAAGGTGAAGAGAAGGTCTCCATCCGCCTTCCATTCCCCATAGAGTTCTCGAATGTAGATGTGATCTTAGCCTGACCTGTTGATTTTTTTTGCTAGCATTTTACAAAATAGTTTTTAGAAATAAGTGAATAATCAACAAACTGCAATCCTTTGCAGGACAATTGTTCATGGACTGATACAGATCTTTTAATTCTTTGTGGCTGTACAGGACGTCTCCATTTTTGGGAGGATCCTCACTCCGCAATGATGTCACCCTTCCCAAAATCTGGGTACAGCGCTGCTGGCATATTAGCGACGGTGCACAGCCACATTAACAAAAATATCACTGGATTTAATCAGTTAACACCTTTGATCAGTGTCAGCACCGATTGTGGGGGTTGGGGGTGAGTGTTTGGGTTCGGTACCTGGACCTAACCAAAATGTAAGGCTCCACTTATCACTAGTGACTTGTCTTTACCTGGTCATCTGTGACTTAAAGAAATAACTGCTTATAACTGGGCCTTATAGATTACAGACACAGAATTTGTTAATTGGATCTTGTCATGATGAAAGTTCTGTTTGTTGTCAAAATTCCAGTGTCATGAAAGTACAAGTTACGTATTAATAGGATAATAGGGAAATCATCCATGAAGAAAAATCTTAAAAGTGAGAAAATTCTGCCCACACATGCTCTTAGCTTACGATGAATCACCTTCTTACCTTGGAGCTAAGGGATCTTATTATATGAACAGTTCCATGTGAAATATTTAGGTTGGGTACATATGAGTCATGTACATTGAGCAGTATGAGATTAAGAGCACGGTAATCGTTTAATAAGGTTCCATTGACTTATAATTGCCCACTTTGTTGGAAATATTTCTATAAAATGCTATTTTATTGTTTATTGTAGATGTGATGTTCTGTTATATATACTAAAATATGTTTTTTGTTGACATTCTAAGTGCCAGAAAAGAGAATAATAAAGGAATAATATAATTTGATGGGTGCCGTTCCCCCCGACCATTTTTTTTTAAAATTTGTCCAAACATGTTAAAACAGAAATGACCCTTGAAAATTTACGTGAATCATCTCATAGGTAACTTTCCCATACTGTTCATATGCAGATTTTGATCAGGGGTGCAGCAGTAATTAGGGAGGTAAGTCCTGTATCATGGTAAGTGGCTGCAGGTGACATGGCAGTAGAGCACGCCCATCATGTACCACTACTGACCTCAGCTTGAACACTCTTGGGTCTCATTGTTGTAATCACTACATCTCTATACATTGGTCATAAGTGGAGTTTCTCCGTCCTCGTAGTTTAAGTATCTTGGGCAGCAGAGATTTGTCCGCACATCTGACCAGAGCAGCAGTAATGTAGTTCAACATGGAGTTCCAAACCTTAATAATATACAGGGTCAGGGCCGATTCTGGCCTTTTTTGCTGGATGAGGCGAAAATTGAAATGAAACTCCCGCCCACCCCTGATCCTCTGCTAAATTCATCTCAACAAAATGACAGGTAAATATATTAAAAGCATCTACAACCTGATCAGAAAATGCTGCCAATATTACTTTAAATACAATATACATGCAAGACCCCCAACCCAAATAGGTACTCAGGGGCGTAACTACAGCAGTAGCAGTCTTAGCATCCTCTATGGGACCTACGGTGTCAGGGGGCCCCAGCATCCAACATGACTTACTAAAGAATGGAGGATTATTATATACATATTACGCTGCACATTCTACAGAATATTTATCAATGCATAAAAGTGTATAAATGTATGATTATACAAATATGTATGTTTTCAAATGTATGTATTCAAAAGTCTCTATGGGGCCCTGTCTCTTCAAGTTACACCCCTATAGGTACTATATACAGACAGGACCCTCCTCCCCCATAGGTTCCATATACAGTCAGGACCACCACCCCCATAGGTAATATATACAGGCAGATACCCATTTAGGTACTATATATAGGCAGGACCATTGTAAATATAAACATATAACACTTACCTCCAGAAACAGCACTCCCAGTCGGTTCTATCTCCTCCTCTTCTCCTCCCACGAGGAGCTGCTATTTCTATGTAGTTGCACAGGCCGGTGCATGTGATGCGTCATGCAGAGCGGTGCAGACACCATCTTTAAAACAACGTAATTGATTTTGGGTAGCGCAGATTTTGCTAGTCCATACTACTGGTGATCTGCCACTCACCTCAGAGGTCCACGATCTGCCACCTGAGGTGGGATTTTTTACCCTGTCTCATGGCAGATGAGGCCCTGCTCAGGGTCACCCTAAGTGTATCCACTGCCAGTCTTATGGTCTCAGATATTTTGTGTTTTTCCCTTGGTCTTCAAAGATTAACCCACCTAATGCCCTGCCCACCATTTCCTCTCAGTGGATAACTACTGCACCAATTTCTCAGTTACTCTGCCCAACAATGCTCAAACATTGATTCTAGTTTTTACTACTTTTTTTTCCTACATTTAGCACCAATTCAGTTTATAGTAATACACATACAGAAAATTATTACATGGCATGTGGAATACAAGAAAGGTGGCGGTCCAACTCCTATGGAAGACTGTTTTAGTTCAGCTAGTGTGAAAATTAGTAAGTAAAAAACGTTACCTGACCCCTGTCTCAGGGCAGATACTCAGGACCATTTGGCTACTGTCAAATAAGTTGTTTAATGGGAGGTCATCTCTGCAGCCAATCACTGGCCTCAGCTGTGACCTTTTCACACACAGCGACTACGGTAACATATATCAGCATGCAATATGATATGGATAGATCCAACTGTAGTACTCTACTTTTCAGATAGGGGAAGAAGGGAACATTGCTACTCACAATTCAGATTGTTTTACAAGTGACACCATTATGTAAGTAGTGTCAAGTCTCCCCATAGTGGTGGCTTTCATTTTGCCAAAACTGTATTATTTAACTTCCTAAAAGCATCTGTGACGGCTTCAAAGATATTTTAACAAATTAATCAACAGAAATGTCTGAAAAACATAGAGAACCAATGCAAAGATTATATTTGCCAAATCTTAATTTCCGTTTGATGCCCTGGGATGTAGTTTAATTGTTGCATCCTTCACTGCTCTCCTCTGCTGGTTCATGTATTTCTCTATTTTATTTCATCCTATAGGTAAATGAAATGAAAATATGATGAAACCCGTTGCTAGAACCCTTACTTCATAAGATTTGAGGTCATATCGTGTTAGTCAGCTTCAGGCTATAATTACAAGGCTTAACCGTTTTCAATGGGAAACAATGCACGTTGCAGCATAATATTAAACACAAGCTCGGAATTACATTTCTCAGAAGTTTGTATTGCATTTTCCACTTTTACAAAAACCTATCTCCTCCTATCAGCTCTATTGTAAGAAACACAAGGGAGAAAAGCCTCCAGGGACAATCGGCTGAATCCTAGATCCTTTTTATTTGTTTTAGAAGAAATAGACTTTGGTTAATACTTGATAATCACTTTTACTTTGGGTATACAAAACCATTATTTACATTGTGGCTTTTTTGTATTATTAGGGTATGATATATTGCCTAACACATATGTAGTAGCAATAAAATCTACATATTAATATTATAATAAGATTTATCATAAGTATCTGAGAGCAGAAATGTTGTAGTTGCCCATGGCAAACAATCAGAGCTCAGTTTTTATTTTCCCACAGCTGTTTGTAATATCAAAGCTGAAATCTGATAGGTTTCCGGGTGCAACTAGAACAGTTTTACCTCAAACACTTCTTATAAATCTCCCCGATTATGTTTTATATCTGCTAAGTAGCAAACAAGTTCTTCTTTGCCCTCTATATCACAGTTTATACGGTTGAAAAAAGACACTTGTCCATCAAGTTCAACCAAGGAAGGGAAGAGATTGGATGAGGAAGTGATTTAGGGGGAACAAATCTAAATAACATAAACATCAATGTTATTTAGGTGTAAAAAGGCATCTAGACCCTTCTTGAAGCTCTCCGCTGTCCCTGCTGTGACCAACGCCTGAGGCAGGCTATTCCACAGATTGACAGTTCTCATAGTAAAAAAGCCCTGTCGTCTCTGGTGATTAAACCTTGTTTTCTCCAGACGGAGACAGTGCCCCCTCGTCTTTTGATTTGATTTAATCTGAAACAACTTACCACCATATTTTTTGTATGGACCATTCATATATTTAAATAAATTAATCATGTCCCCACGTAGTCGTCTCTTTTCCAGACTAAATAAATCTAGTTGTTTTAATCTTTCCTCATACCTAAGAACCTCCATACCACTTATCATTTTTGTGGTTCTACGTTGAACCCTCTCCAGCTCCAATGCCTTGTACAGTGGTAATATCCCTATCCCGAGAGTCCATACTACTTTTGACACATGACAGGATCCTACTGGCTTTAGAGGCAGCTGATTGACATTGCATGCTGTTATTCAATTTATGATCTACTAGTACCCCCAGGTCCTTCTTAACAAGGGAGTCTCCCAGATTTACTCCCCCAAGGACATATTTTGCCTTTGTATTATTAGCCCCCAGGTGCATAACCTTACATTTATCCACATTGAACCTCATATCTCCTTCTCGAAAGCAAGCAACAAGAATAGGCTTGTAACTTCTTTGTGGCGGTGTATTCGTAAAACATGTTTATGACTTGTCTTTTGTCTTTCCACCATTAAAATCGAATATAGATGACGTTGTCCTGTGGTGTGTTAATAATGTTAACAATGGCTGTGGTAGCAGTGAGATGAATACCGGTGTGCTACAACGCTCAGCGTAAATGGAAGTGGGGAGGGAGGTAGTCGTAGAAATGATTTACCTGCTTTAACACAAGCTTTTGGAAGCAATCTTATTTGTATAGTCAACATTAAGTAGTCATAAAAATGAATGTGTAACACTGAAAATTCAGTATAGTCTGATAAGTTATTGGACCCTTATCACTTGGATGAGAGAAAGTTTGGTTCTTGATACACACAGTGCCAAATGTTTTACTCATTAGATATTCGAAAAATTATTTAAGTCAACTTCTTCCCGAATTACCAAATAGGACATAGACAAACCACCTCCGGAAAGTGAGCTGTGTAATGTAATGTGCTAACCTGGCCGGGCACTGGGAACTAAGACTAGACCACACCCCGATAGCCTCTGCAGCTAATTTACATATCACTAAAATAAAGTTTTTAAAAAGTTTGGCTGGGTCCCAGGATTATTAAATTACAGATTAGGGCACAGGCAGGCGAGAGGAATCTACTATCACATCTACTTCTCATAGTAGATTCCTCATGGTAGGTTTCATTTAAAGGGAATTCTCCATCTGACTCCTGAGTCCTGTTTGCATCCTTAGACAAGATTTGTCCTTGTATTAGTTTTTTATGGTCTCCTTTTCCTAAAAAAAGATGCTTTAAAATATGTGAATGAGTTGCAAATACTTTGGGGGAAGGAAGGAGAGGGGTTATTGCCTAGGGAGTTGATGACACCTTCAGAAAAATGAGCCCTACCGAAAAATTTTGTGGAAAACTCCAATACGTCCAATTCCAAATTTTGGCACATTTTGCATCAGGATCAGGTTGCAAACACAACAGTATATTAAAACTATTGTGCTTCTTTACTGAGATAATAAAGAATCTTTTGGGAGACATCAGACTAGATCCTTGAAATATAAGATATCAGAAGTGAATGTAATTTTGTATATGATCATCTTCCATGGTCTCTTTCCTTCTCCCCCTCCACGCTGAATATCAAGGGCACAGACGCTTTCTGCTGTGACTTCTAAGCTTTGGATAACACATGCTGTGACATGAAGCATTTGGTAAGAGCATTGCTATGCCTCAAGCAGCGCATATGATGATATTCTGGATGTTCACAATTCGGAATAAAAGTCATGAATCGCACACATGGCCCAGGACGCATTCATGGAAATCGTACACAATAAGCTGTTGTTGTGAAGCAGATGTGACGCAGCCTTAGCTGCAATTATGGTTACCGCTGCCTAAAGGGTCGCTCCCAGATTGAGCTCTTCCAGACAGCAGTTTACAAATCATTAACATATTGCTGCCCGGCATCCTATTAACATCGAGCTCACTGATTGCTTCTATTGCCTAAAACGTTGCCGGAAAATGTTAGGTTTGTGAGATATTTTTTATAGAAATGTTAAAATACAACCTTCACATATTATGCAAAAACTGCCTAAGGGAAATGAAAATCTCTCGTTCCAGATGGTCCCTTCTATACACATCTACAAACAGAGAAACTCAGGACGTAACACATAGTACGTAAAACAACATATTCTACTTGTTTTTAACATGCATTTTGGACCTTATTTTACCCCTAGAATATGTTAGTTGTGCTTTCTATGATGTGACAAGTGGGTGTTCCAAATATTTATATGTAAAGTTTTGTCCTATGAAAAAGTGATCTTTCTACTTCTTAAATATTTTGTTCTGTTTTCTTATTCTTGGGGATTGTCTTCTCTTGTGCCCAGTGTTGCCCTCTGCTGGATACTGCCCCCTGCGAAAAATAGAATTTTTGCATGTTTATCTCAAAGGAATGTTCAGTCAAAAATCCTGATCCAGAAACTGTACCCGAGCCTGGATCTTGCCAGATCCAGAACCTTGAACCCCAGTCCGATCCAGGACCAGTACCCAAGCCTGTATCCTGCCTGATCCAGAACTTTGAACCCCAGTCTGATCTAGAACTAGTACCTGAGCCTGTATCCTGCCTGATCCAGACCCTTGAACCACCAACATGCTCCAGAACCCTAAAGCTGAGCCTGAATTCTGCCTGATCTGTAACCGTGAACCTTGACATGATCTGGATCTTTTAATCCTGCCTGATCCGAAATCCTGGATCCCAAACTAACCTTGAACGCCAAACTTGTACCTGAGCCTGTATCCTGTCTTTTCTGGAATCCCAAACCCCAAACCCATACCAGAGCCTAAATCTGTTCCCCAAGTCTTTTTTGTCTTTTGTGTCCGTCCGTCTACTTACATTCTGAGAACAAACTTAGAGTAGGAATTGTTGACCATTAGCCCCATCTTACTAGGGTTTACAATGCTAGGAAATTGGTGTTGTGGGTGAGTTCAGGGCCTACAGCCATTTCTCTCCAGTTCTCTCTAGGCACAACCTTATGAGATGATGTACCAAAGCAATAATTTGCTTTCTTTGAACTGAATCTTCTTTAATGAGTTTGTTACTTACTCTTTACAGTCTTGTTAACTACACATAAACTAGCCAACAATATCTGCCGAAATAAGACGATTTAATTATACACACCTATCACTCGGAGAGAATTTTCTCAAACAATTGAAAACGTAATCCGCTTTACAACTTGTAAAAGGGATTTATGGCTTTGGCAGGCAAGGAAAGTGCTTTGCCAATATATTTGATGATTAAAATCTGGAGCCAAACGCAGATGCCAACGCTGAACATTACAAAGTCCCCTATTCCTACGAGACTCCAATCATGTTAATGTACTCATACACTAGTTAAATGCCATGGCTGCTTTAAGAAAATCACTGTAAAACAAAACTAAAAAGCTATTTGTTAAGCAAAAGTATATAAAGCGTCAACCAGAAAATACATATATTATAGGGGCATTTTACAAAATTAAATTCCGTGGGGCAGTGAAAAACATCACCGGCTAGCAGAGTACAAATGTTAATGATGTAGGGCCATCGAAAATATATATCTGTCAATTAAGTTGAAAATAAATGGATAGTCTACAAAGATTAATGATTGCGTTTGTACAGCCTAATAAATGACATCTCTGGATCCAACCAGTGTTTTGCTTGTATAATGATTGTTCCATCAACAGAGAATTACGCTCCACAAAACACTATACCTGCCAATACTTCCAAAGGGATTCAATTTTCATTGGTACACAGATGCCATGTTAGGCAAGTAAACAAGAAAAATGATAAAGGACAAAGCTGAAATGACAAATGGCCCAGTTGTGCATGTCTTAATCAGGGCATTCAGTTTTTAGACAGGACATGCACAGTCATATAGGTTAGAAAAATGTACCACAGTACCATAAAATATCTTTGAACACAGGGTGATGACCATCATAGAAAGGTGACTATAAAATGTCCCCTAATATGTTGCTGGGGTTTTTCTGCCCTGGAATGTTCCCACTATTACTTATGCTACTCCCACAATGACTCAAGCATCTTCTGCAATGACTCATGCTTCTCCAACCATGGCTTAGTTTCTTCCACCATGACTCATGCATCTCCCACCATGGCTCAGCTTCTCCCACCATGACTCATGCGTCACCCACCAAGACTTATGCTACTCCCACAATGACTCAAGCATCTTCCGCAATGACTCAGCTTCTCCCACCACGACTCATGCATCTCCCACCATGGCTCAGCTTCTCCCACCATGACTCATGCATCTCCCACCATGACTCATGCATCTCCCACCATGACTCATGCTTCTTCTACCATGACTCATGCTTCTTCTACCAAGACTCATGTATCTCCTGACTCGCCAGTCCGAGATTTCGGGCTCTGTCCTGCTGTCCCAATTTGGCAATAGGTATGTCCTGGGCCATAACTCAGTATGTGTCCACTGAGCGCAGGCAGTGTTGGATGCAGCAGTAAAACAGAAAGCGATCGGCTCTCGGATATTACCTCAGACATGGCAGAGGAGGAAGCAGGATTGCTGCTGGGAACGAGAAGTGCGTATTCAATGTTTATTATTTATTTCATTGCGCAATGTGACTGGGGCCAGAATGTAAGGGGAGACAAAGAGAGGGGGAGAGGAAATGGGCAACAATGAGAGGAGGGCAACAATGAAATAGGGAACAGAGAAGGGGGAACAATGTGAGACCCAACAGGTAGGGGACCACAAACAGAGGAGTGGAAGGTTTTGGTGGGTATTTTAAAGTATGGATGGGAGCAATGCTACACACATTTTCCTTTGTCTGGCACCTCCTGTCCTGCCGCTACGGATATATCTAGGCTCCAAGCAATTACGCTAAAACCTATGCTGGCGAAGGCTATAGCTAGTGTGCAGACACAAGGTATGAACGGCCAACTCCACTACCCTTCACAACACTCCCCACCCACTTGGCATGGAGGTGGCAAAAACGGGGAAATAGTCACAATTTCTGACTATGCCCCAGCAATTGCAACTACATTCACTGTATAGTGCTGGTCTCAATATATGACCTTAAAGCTGATTCATTCAGGATCTTGCCAACGGATTAAGAAAACATGTAGCCTACCCTGTGAATGGAATAAAAATTACTAAATTTAAACTATAATCCAATTTACTTTGAGGCTACAGCCAACCACTGAATCACTCTGAATCACTTATCAGCTACCATTACCTATATGTATCTAGATTTTTCCACCTACATTGTGTTGTTAAGTCACCTGTTAAGTCATCTGACCATTGTAAACTCTTCTATGTTTACAGACCTATGTTTACAGACTTTAATATGTGTCCCCCGATACCTCTCCTTTTCATGTTCACTCTTACCTGTCTGCTTGGTAATGAATAAGGAATTCACACGCAATGTGTAAAATGAAGTCTTTCATGAAGGACAAAATGGGGACCTTGAGACAATATGTGATCTATTTAGACAGTCTCCTCAGTCCTCTAAATTCTAAACACTTTATTTTGATTGTTACATGATTGATGAAACAGATTAAGAAGATCTGAATCTGGACTGCGAAACTGATAGAAAACAACAATTCTCTTTGAGATTAGTTTATGAGCCATGTTCAGAAGAGCACAGCTCTATCCTAGTGCATCAATTATCATTTCTAGGAAAAGTTCACTCCTCATCCACAGTCTATAGTTTGATAATGGCATCTTTCTCCATAGACTTTGCTACCACAAAACAATACTGATTTTGCCTTGGTTTGCATCCTTAATCATTTGAGTGGTTTATCTAAGTTTAATTCACAAAACCTGCCTTCCTTGCACGCGTTAAGTCCCAGGGGTTGGCAGCTGCAACCTTTTTGTCTATGTCTCAGTCTCCTTTCTGTATTCCACTCCATCCTACTCCTTCCCCTGGGACTCACCAAATGCTGCTGGCAGGGAGCCAGGTAACATGAATTCAAGTTATAAAAATTACTGAAATTATTTAGAATGCTGGGAAAGGCATTTTTATGCATTATTATTAGAGATGAGCGAACACTAAAATGCTCGGGTACTCGTTATCTGGAGAACAGGAGGAGGCTGGAGGGGACAGGAGGCCACAGGAGGCTGGAAGACAGAAGGCCACAGGATGAGGAGGGGGACAGGAGGAGGAGGCTGGAGGACAGGATGATGCTGGAGGAGGCTGGAGGACATGATGATGCTGGAGGACAGGATGATGCTGGAGGAGGCTGGAGGACAGGATGATGCTGGAGGAGGCTGGAGGACAGGATGATGCTGGAGGAGGCTGGAGGACAGGATGATGCTGGAGGAGGCTGGGGGACAGGATGATGCTGGAGGAGGCTGGAGGACAGGATGATGCTGGAGGAGGCTGGAGGACAGGATGATGCTGGAGGAGGCTGGAGGACAGGATGATACTGGAGGAGGCTGAAGGACAGGATGATACTGGAGGAGGCTGGGGGACAGGAGGATGCTGGAGCAGGCTGGGGAGATGAAGGAGGATGCTGGGGGACAGGAGGAGGAGGCTGGAGGACAGGAGGCCACAGGATGAGGAGGCTTTAAGACAGGAGGCCACAGGATGAGGAGGCTGGAAGACAGGATGATGCTGGAGGAGGCTGGAGGACAGGATGATACTGGAGGAGGCTGGGGGACAGGAGGAGGAGGCTGGAAGACAGGAGGACGAGGCTGGAGGACAGGAGGCCACAGGACGAGGAGGCTGGAGGACAGGAGGCCACAGGATGAGGAGGCTGGAGGACAGGAGACTAGAGGAGGAGAATGGAGGACAGGAGACTAGAGGAGGAGAATGGAGGACAGGATGATACTGGAGTAGGATGGAGGACAGGAGACTAGAGGAGGAGGATAGAGAACAGGGACCACACCATGTGAGTAGGGGTGGGGGTAGGAGTACAGATAGCATTATGTTTAAGTTTGGGGAGAAAAATTAAAGCTGAAAACCAAATGTAAAGGCAGAATAAAATTAGGGGGTCTTATATGTTTTACATGTTGCAGAGTTGCATTAGGGGTTATTATATTGGTTCACGGGAAGGAGGGGGGGCAAATTAAGGGGCGTTGTACCATGTGGGGACCATCAAGTTCGATATTATACTATGCCTGTGGGTGGAACAATGGGCGTGGTTTAGAAAAAGGGGGAGGGGCTTTGTGTCCCTCTTTCTCTTGCCCAAAAGTTGGGAGGTATGTTATTTCCCTTCCCACATTGTGCTGAAACCTCTGCTGCAGTGAGGGAGGGGAAGTGCTGAGGGGGCAGTGTAGCAGCTTGTGAGGCTACAGCATGGAGGGGCTCAGATAACACCCCTACGTGCTCTTCTGTCTCATAAGCATAGTTGATTTTACCCAAGCCACTCTGTGATCTGGCTTTACAGGCCATTATACTGTCTCTCCTTCCCTCTGCTTCCTCAGCATTTGTACAGTGTGCACTTTTAGCAGAGGGGTGGGTGAGACAGTATAACAGTCTGAAACAGTCCCCCTCCATCTGCCTGATGTAATCTCACTGCAGCAGAACACATTTCAGCACACAATGGAGGAAGGAAATTCTCCTTGCACTCAGTCATGAATCTGCAGCATAGATGGATCCCAGTGCTAGGTACCATCACAGTGAAATATGATGCAAGGAGTCTCTGTTTGCTCGCAGGATGCAAGCTCCAAAACTGTTACAATAACTGTTATATTCATTAAAGATTAAAGTTCAGAAATGTAGAGAAATAGTTAAGTACAGAAAAAATTTGGTAATGTAATATTCATGGGAAGCTTAATAGAAGTACATTGAGTGTAGCCGGACAAAGTGTGACTCATATTTTCAATGCTCTTTCATTGTCTTGTTCCTTGTTAACCAAACTTTATATATTCTACATCAGGAGAATGAGTAAAAGATCTTGTTTGCAATTAATTCATTGAAATAATTGAATTAATTCCAGGGAGAGGAATTAATTGATTAAAATATTTTAATCAATAAAATCCGATATTAATTATATATATCGGGAGTCTGGAACATCATTGAGCGCTCGAATCGACGTGTAACGAAGCTTCAGTAGAATCGGTACATTGAGAAACCTTCCCCGGGTGACCCTGGAACACGGAGGACGGGAGAATTATACACGCTGAGCAGCCAGATATCCGTGACTCAAACCCCATATTGCTGTATACTGATCATCGATCAGGTGAGAGTCCCATTGGACAAAGAATTTTCTTTTATATCAAATATCATTGCGTAATGCACTAGGAGAGCGCTCCTTTTTGTTTTCTCTCTGTCTCTACACTATTCACTTTGGAGGAAGTTTGCAGACCGTGCATCACTCACTCCAATCCCAGGTTTTTATATTGTGCTGGAAGAGTCAGAGAATAAATGGGACAATTTTGGTTTATAGTTAGTTGTCTGCTTTTGTTTGACCCCTTCATAAGTCCAGACAGTGGACCTCTGCACCAGAATGCAGCCGTGACACAAAAAGGTGGTGTATGCGACACATATGTGGCGTGGACACTTCTTAAATACCTGTGCAAACAGTTTGCACCTAAAAGAACCTGCGAAGTCCGACAGAAAACTGGCTCAAGCACCTTAGTAAATGTGCCCCAGTGTCTTTTATGTGGGCAGCATGTTATAGAGCAAGAGAAAATTGTACACAGTGTCCAATCTGCTTGCAACATGTTAGAGATATGAAGATTGTACATAGTGTCCTATCTGCAGGCAACATGTTATAGAGCAGGAGGAGCCAACAAGATTGTACGTAGTATCCTATCTGCAGGCAACATGTTATAAAGCAGGAGGAGCCAACAAGATTGTACATAGTGTCCTATCTGCAGGCAACATGTTATAAAGCAGGAAACGCTGAGCATTTTGTACAGAGTTTCCGGGGGTAAACATGCTCTTAAAATGAATGGTGTCAGCCAATATTCTCATGACTGCTACCTGATTTGAGCTTGGGAAAAATGTTCTTGTTTACTTTGAAATCCTTAGCATAAGAGTGTCTCTTCTTATGTAACCCATCCAAAATTAAGGTTTTTAAAATTTGAAAAAAATAATAATACCCGATTTTTTTTCTGATATTTGCAGTGGATGAATTAACAAAACTGCACAAAGTTCCATCTGTCTGTCAGTGTTGTTGTCAGGTGACATTTTTCACCTGAAATAGGACAGAAAACCCAACTATTTCTGGCAACATATGGGTATAGGATTTTAATAAAACATGTTAGACAGGCAGTTTTAATGATTATCCTGAGACCTGAAAACAGCTGCGCTACAGAATAACAGAATGAACAATGGCCGGGATGATAACTTGCGAATGATATACAGTAGTTTCAGGAGTTTGATGTAAAAATTGAACTGATGGAGAAAATGTGTGATAGGAGAGCAGCAGGGTGCTGTAACCCTCTCCCACTTCTGTATAGAACACCCTGATTCATCAACCAGAACCCTGGTGTCCATCACCTTAAGGACCAACCTATTAGGGTTGTATTTTGCAGGACAGGTTGTAACATATTTTTTATAAGTTTTTGAATAACTTTATTGTGTTTGAAAAAAAACAGCAATTGCACTCTTGTTTATGTCTCAAAATTTGTACCATTCCCTATGTGGCATCAAGGATATGTTGTTAGGATTATGGTATGTCCAATATTCATAGGCTTTTTTTCAACATTTTAGAACTTTAGGGCGAGTCTGATTTTTTTTCCTTTCCTGTCATTGTACTAATACAGTATAGATTTTTTTTGCCACTCAAGATGGATTTTTTTTAATGGTATTATTTTGGTGTATATGGGACTTATTGATTATCTGTTATTTTTTTTGTGGCGATTGATTTTTTTGGTGTAGTTCTTTTTTTTACAGCATTTACCAAATGGTGCAAAGATAATTTTACTTTTATTGTTTTTGTTGTGACAATTGTCGCTAAACAACATAACAATCAGTCAGGGCAATAATTTTACTTACCCAGTACCTCCATAAGTTTTGCTATATCTGCCTCATGTGCCTTCCTTCATTAGCACTAATTTGAGTTAATTATGGGGTTACTAAACTCATACTCTATGTGCCTCTGAACTTCACATAAGGCTACATTCATACTACAGTATGGGGAACGTATTTACGGCCGACGCATATAAATCGTTTATGCGTCCCCAATAGACGGCACATGTGGCACCGTACCGGTCTGCAGCCGGGAGAAAGATAGGACAAGTTCCATCGTTCCCCGAAATACGACACAGTGCCCCATCTTTCTCTATGGAGAGGGGCGGAGTGAGCGGCACTCATCCCCTCCTCCTCTCCCGGGCACCGCCATGTGCCCGCCGTGCTACAGTGTGTGTAAATGTAACTTTACTATCCCACTGTCTCAAATTAGTTTCTGTAAGCGGCTGATTTTACTGTACCTTTGCACCTCACTATATGGTCCTTATATGCTTTACGTTTTATTAGCCTCACTTATGTGCCTTAAATTAATCACGTATGGGTTAATTAGGGGGTGTGGCTTTGTGGGAAAAATATCAAGTGGCAAAAATTATACATATGCAGCAAAGTCTTTGCATAGTTTACTGGCGTAAACTACAACAACTAAGTTGAAAGTATCACCAGACAGGCTTACTTTCAGCAGTGTTTTCTCTTTTTGCAAGTTTTTGTAATATTAATTAAAATCAATGAATATTTACCAAGACTCAATAAGAAATTGCTGTTGTATTTAGCTCATTAGAGCATTTGTATAGACAAGCTACAATTAAATCCACTGCTCAGCTAAAAGCAGGATTAGCTATAAGGTTTATATAGCCCATAAATGCAGGGTCACAGTGCGAAGGTTGGGGTTCAGGAAGATATGTAGAGGAGGCATGGGATATAAGTCTCTAGAAATCCAGACTCCTCTTTCTTAAAATTATGCAGCTTCGCCATTCATAAGTATGTGTACTTTGTGTGTTTCTATGTAGAGTTCCAATCTATCAAGTTTTAAAAATTTTTAAGACAAGACAAGAAAATGCTTCTAGGGGGGTTTTCAAGGATATTTTGAAAAAAAATTGGCATGGGCAGGGAACTTGCCTCCTGGTAGTGGTCATCAATCCCTATGGGATGAGTGGACCTAAGAACTGGAGCAGGGTCAGTATAACGTCTTTTTGTGGTCTTTTTGTGGCTTCCTGGGAAACCCTTTAACAGCCAAATATCTATTTCGGGTTATGCCCCACATTAAAATGTTGCTAGGCGTATGAATAGGGCCCTGACCCCCTGTCAGGTGGTTACCAATAGCAATGTATCTATTGACCTTCCTCCTTGTAGAGGAAGCATTATCTCCTTATAATTAAATGCCATGGTCTTTCATCCTTGCCCCTTTCAGATGAGTAATTCTTCCTTGCCGTAGTGTAAAATGAGGACTCGCGTCTACACAATAGTTCCCAAATATTGATTACCCGTTTTATCTTCTGTGAATGCAATCTTTGGAAGACTCTAGTCCTTCTCACAATATTGATTTCCCTCTAACAATTACACTCCATCATTAGAATATGTCCCGGTGGAATTATCTCTATTAATTTTACCGTAGTGATTACAGCAATTTCGTAAAGAGTTATTATAGGCAGCTCTGATCACTGTGTTAAACTATTGTAAAACATCCCGCTCGATGGGAAATCATCATAACTTCTAATTATCCCAAAATACTCTTCCACATTTCCGCACTAAAATCACCGACTAGAAATACCAAACAACCCAAATGGAAAGTAAACACATGAGATCTAATACTTAGTCACTTTGTTACAGTATATTATATTACCCATTGTCACATGGACATAGCATGAACAAGGTTACATTTCTAATTTCATGCAAATGTTTGGGAAGTACAGATGTCAACAAGACAGATTCTCTAGCAAAGAAGTTTAAACTGGTCTGAGGATTTCCTAAAATGATGGGATGTCTTTGAGACTTGCACTGTTTGAGAATGTGTAACCAATTCACAAATGTTTGGACTTCTCTGGCAATAGGGGCATCGCTTAACAAATAAGACTCTGGATAGGAGGTGTGACGTCAGGTGCAACATCAGGCAACTAAATGTATGTTCTATTTTGGAGCCCAATAAAAGTTAGTGAATAAATGCTCATCAGCAATTGGTTAAATATGGGACTGGTTTTGTGAATCTGCCCCAATGTATTTTGACTAGGGATGAGCGGCCCCGAACTTGCGTGTTTGTGTAACGCCCACTGGTAACACCTCTGTGTGTGGGTTTCCTAGGATCGTCTCTCCCCGATGACATCACACCAGTATGGAATTGCCACCGGTAGCTTTGCTGACAGCATTTAAAGGACATCTACCATTCGCTTTACTGATGGTAGACTAGTCCTACTAACCAGTTCCTGAGGAACTGTTCTTCTATGGACTTCTTTTATTAAAACTCTATACACTGCAAATTTGGCAATATAGAGTTATAAAAATTATACAAATTAGTCTGGGGTGCTCGTACTATATTACCAGAGCCCTCCGAGAATTTATATCCTCTTTACATTACCAGTCCCACGTGGCATAGTCCTTACACAGTGCATAGAGCAGTTGACGTCAGGGAACTTGTATTTACGTGTGTTACCGGTGGAGGTGAGGATTTGAGTTGGGGACCCAGACCAAACTTTCAGTATTGGGTTTCAGTATTCCAATCTGAACCTCAAAGAATCAACAAGTTATCATCTAGTAATTACCTCTCACAAGGGCACATCATCCCTCTAATGGGACATCACTGGGTACATTATGCCACTATGGAGATATTATTGGTAAATTACACTGGGGAACTTTGTTTTTTTATGGTGTCTGGAGTTTTTTTTTTACCTTAGTGTAGTAATTTTTGAGCTTCTGATTCTGAAAATACCTTCTTTTTTTAATTAGCAGCTGAGATGTTGATGCAATAAGTACCATGTTCTTATGACTTTGGCTCTTATGGTTCTTATGGCTGATTACTGTTGGAACAACCGGCATGAATAGCCAAGAACACCTCATTGCAGAAAATCCCAAGAACGAGGTTTCAGCCAAAATCTCTAGTCTACAGCCACAAAACGGGACATTCATTTTCAAAAATGTATTTAGCATAATAAAATGACCACTAGTTCAAGCAGAAATATAAAATTTATAAATCAGTTGACATTCATTTCCAAAATTTTCAAATGACTAGTAGAGCTTATAGGGAAAAAGGAGTCTTATTTCCACAATCAGGACCCTAAACATACTGTAAAACAATCCCAACTTTTAAGGGATCAAAATCGGTGTTCCTCAGTGTTCTCCTTCTACTGTGACATTACTGGACACACTATCACACTATTGTGACATTACCAGGAACAGTATGTCTCTCTGGTGACATCAATGGGAACATTATCCCTCTACTGTTACATCACTGGTTGCATGCTTGCAAGCTTTTACTTTTCTAAGGTGCATTACTCTCCAGCTGTGACATTTGTATGTTGATTTTTTTAAAAGAAGGAACATAAATGGCTTAAAATTAGCTTAAAAAAAGCTGTACTGATCCTAAATGTGTTTAATAAAATATTACTGAACAATCCCTTTAAAGGGGATTCAGTGCCTCCTGACCCCACAAGAAAATCCAGAAATGTGTAAGGCACTCTATGACATCTCTTCTCTGTCATCGGCATGTCATTATATGAAAATGTATGTTTATGCAAATGAGTCTCTCCCCGGAAGTAGCCATGTCTTCTGGTCGTACTGTTTTCTTCTTTTTACGCAATCTTCCTGCTAAATATGTTGGTCTTCGGTTGCTGCTGGTTGATTCTGGGAAACATAGAAGAAAACAGGTGCACCAAGGGGCATGATCCTGGCGTTGGTTCACCTGATAGAAAAGTAAAATTTTACTCTGAAATACAGAGACTGTATTGAGAATAAATTGCTCTACACAATGCTATATTTACTTGTGAGCTGGAAGGTGCTAGACTCTCTTTAGTCTACTCTTTACTCTCACTTGGAGCACAAACTCTTTCACGTTCTGATCTTTTTGGATTTAAAATTATGGGACAGATTTATCAAGTGGCTGAAAGTCAGAATATTTCCAGTTGCCCATGGCAACCAATCACAGCTCAGCTTTCATTTTACCAGTGCTCATGAATATTTGAAAGGGCAGCTGTGATTGGTTGCCATGGGCAACTGGAAATATTCTGACTTTCAGACAATTGATAGATCTGCCCCTATGACTGAACTTCCCTCTTCTTCACAATATAATAATTTTGGTTTCCTTTTATGCATTTTTCAGGTTGCAGACTGCTGTGCCCTTCTTGGTTGTCCAATTACAGTATAGGGGTTATATTCCCACCACAAGAGAACGTTGAGGCACATTTACTAAGCTCCGTGCACCAGATTTCTGTCGGACTTTGCACATTCTTTTTAGTGCAAACTGCTTGCACAGGTATTTAAAGGGGTTTCCCACAAAGCCAAGTTAGGCTCTATCCACAGGATAGGGCTGACCTTGCTGATCAGTGGGGGCTCAGTGCTAAGACCCTCACAGATCGTGAAAACGAGTGGCCGACTCGACGCTCCTCAGACTTCACTATGTGGATGTCACTATGTGGATGTCACACACGACCCTCTTGTGACGCAGCTGTACTAGACATCAGGTGACACAAATTAGGGGCGTTTCGCTGCTCAGTCAGACCATGCACCAGATCTATCATGCAAAGTCCGACAGAAGTGTGTCGAGTTCCCCATGTTAAAGTTGCACCAAAAAAAAGTGGTTGAAGTAGTGCAGAGTGCTCCAGATTCATACATAACGGGCTCCAGAAATCCTGAATCTGGCGTCTGGCACCCCCTGCACACTACACAGGCAACTGCATTTAAATTTGCCCCATTGGGTGTTCAGTGTAATTACCCCAATGACATAACTGTCCTTATGTGGACAGTGACATAACTGAAGACCTACCTAAGCGTACGGTCAACGAGGGCCAGGGGAGGGATGCGATACATTGCACCAATCACTAAAAGGCCTTACTGGTCCTCACTGTGCTCGTACATCACTCAGCAGAAAGCTGCTTGCTATATCTTTCCATCCTGTGTTTTCTACAGTATATAATGTATAGTATTTCCCCATCTGCACAGTATATGTACTATGGATATGTTCATTGTATATGGTGAGAGCTTTCCTGGCCTGTGATTGAGTGATTGAGTGTATTTTTTGAGTGTATTGAGTGATTTTGAGTTTTTGATTTTGATTTTTTGATGAGTGATTTTGATTTTGAGTTTTTGAGTGTATTGAGTGATTGAGTGTATTTTGTGATTGAGTGTATCACAAAAATGTGATGTGAATGTAATGTTCAAATAGGTTTCATGGTGTTCAGGATCCCCCAAGGTCCTCTTGATCTTCCCTTTTAATCATTACTTGGTTTTTGCTCAACATGTCCTTCTTTGATTACATAGTTATTGACTCCCTTTCCATAAAACCTACTTCCAAGAACCAAATCATGCAGGAAAGTATAGCGGCCGGGTGCTACAGGGGCACCACAATGTGCATCCAGCTACAGTGAATTGAATTGTGTTCTAAATTTATAAAACACATTGAAAATACCAAGATTAATAACACATATTATAAGCTTGAGTGGGCTCCATATATCCATAGCATTGGCCTTTACACATTGAAGGATTTAGCATCCGGAGCTCCTTTTAAGGTACTTCCAGCATCACGGGACATAGAAAAGTTACTATTAAATCTCCTGTAATCCTATAGTTAACACTTTCCCACTTTCCCTGGGATTTACACTTTTTAAATGCTTATTTGACTCAGCAGTTCATATTCACATTTTTGGTAACAATTTCGGGTTTTGAAAAGTTGAAACCACTTGTCTCCACATAATGAGCGCTTTGGTGATTAGCAAAAGAAAGACTGCAAAATGAGCACTAATGAGCATTGTAGCTAAAGAAACGGAAATACACTTTTCAAGCTGGTTTGTCGCGAATGAGATCTCAAAGTGTTCTTTCATGAATGCCTTTCTATAATAAGATTTGTTACGCTTATACTGTGGATTCAGGCTTTATGGTTGTTACTGGCAGATGGTATCATTCATCAGCGCTTTTAGATGGGAGGGGTATGTGACCGGGATATATGACTTCTCTATCATAAGTTTTGGTGAAGTAGGTTCCTCAAGAACAAGGAACTAGATATTTTTTTATTGTACTTTTTTTTTTTAAAACATTGATTTTAACTTTTGATCAATTTTAGCTTTAGAAAGAGTCTGACAATAAGCAACTTAACCAATGTACAGATGGAATCAGCAGTGGTGTCCTATTGTTCACCATTGCTGCTTCCTAAGACTCTTATATCTATTAGCCATGGGGCCAGGCTGCAATACTGAGCATAGCCTCTGAACAATGAAAAGTTACAATTGGTTCTGCTATGCTGATTTTAAAAGTGCCTTTGTCAGCATTCTGAACCATTTCAGTAGTTTATATAAGTGTATTTCACATTACCTGGCTCCCTACCAGCAGAATGTGTTGAGTCCTGGGGGAGGGGCAGCTGCAGCCTGTGTGTGCCTGCGTCTCCTCATTAATTTTTCCACTCCTCTACGTCATCCCCCTCCTTGCCCTGCCTGCTCAATGCACATGACAGGAAGTGGGAAGCGGTGAGGGAGCTGGATGAGCATGGAGGAGAGGAGACTCAGGCACACACAGGCTGCAGCTATCCCCTCCCCTGACAGGGGGCCAGGTAATGTGAATTAAACTTATATAAACCATAATTACAATTGCAAACAGAATTTAATTTTCCACAATCTCCATTTTTTAAGTACATTCCGCTATGACATGCCCTAGAGACTCAGGGCTGTTAATGCTCTCTGGGGGTTCAATACTCTGTAATTGCCAACTTGTTGGAATGAGAGAGGTCTGACAGTGGATTAATTTCATTCCGTTATAGACATATTCTTGGCTTTTTAGTAGAAAATTCCCTGGATAAAATCTGTGATAAGTGGGCTTCTGAGATAGAACATGTTACCGAAGAGGTGTGAAAGAAGGTCCTCACTCTCATTCCTAAAATGTCCCTAACAATTGTGCACAGGCAGTCACAATTATTTCTTCTACACAAAGTTTATCCTAATCCCGCACTCCTGCAAAAGATCGGACACTATAAAGCTTATTCACTAGGGGTCCGAGGCCACACTTCCGTTGCATTTTGTGATGTTTTGCATGGCTGTGACAGGTATATAACAGGGGATTGTGTCGCACGTGATCAGATTTTGGCACAGCGGCACCGGCTTCCATGCAACAGAAATCAGGGGGGCGGGCCATGGGACGATCCGGCTGATTTGGACTTAGCGCGGGATTTAACTTTCAAATTGTGTCACAAGATCAAGAACTTACATGAAGCAGGAAGAAGAAGATAAACTCCGGCGGACCTGAGCGGGGGAAGTGTCACATGCAGGATATCAGGCCCATGATCTTAGTGAATCGCGGCAGAGTGCATTATCGTCATGCATTTTCAGTGAACTCCTCCGGACAGGTAAGTAAACATGCCTGAGCTTCCTTTGATGGTGGCATAAAAATTTATGGATACCAAAATCTTATTTAAAGCAAGAAAACTTGGCTACCCCCTGACTTAATACATTTCGTACCAGAATTAAATAGCTTGTTACACAAATTATCCATGTTATCAGAATGGTAAAATACATTTATTTAAAGGGAATCTGTCAGCAGAAATTGCCAAGCAGCTGAACACCTTCCAAATCATGTTTCCTACATGACCCAGTGTGGTGGTATCATCCAGAAAATTAACTTTGAAGTAAGATGTAAATTGGTTGTATGAAGTCATGGAGGTGTATATGTTAACACGGAAATCAAGCTCTCTCTTCCTCAGAATGTCCCCTTCACTGTAACAGATGGTCCTGCACCCAGAGACATCACTAACCAGATCTCCTTAAGGCTGAGCTCCCCATCTTGACTTTAATATCAAACTCTCCACCTCCTTGACTTTATACAACCAGTTCGCTTCTCACTTCAAAGTTGATTTTCGGGATGAAGACAGCATTATGGTTCATGAAATAACCAAAAACTAGAAAGTGCTACACTGCTTGACAATATACTGGTAGTGGTTTATTTGGCCAGTTGCTGATGACAGGTTCCCTTTAAAAACAGATACTATGAAGAAGTTCTAAAAACAGTGGTGGATATGGCTTCTAACTCCTGGGTTACCGTCTGAAGCTGTTCCTCTTGAGGTAGCTATTGTTATGCAGTGCTGGGTCTCTGTATGGAGGGGTAACTGCTTTATGATGTGTATATGTCATCACAGAATATGTACAGACAAGGGTTGTACTTTTATTTAAAAAACATATCATGGAAAAGTCTTTTACTAATTCATAGACGTAATATAAATCAGATCTGTATCAGTTACCATTGGACAATATGTATACCCTTGGCAATGCTGATCTTTTTTTAACTTTTGCTCCTAGGGGGGAATTAATGGCAAATGTTCCTTTGCTTCAAATTTGCACTGAACATATTTCACTTTCTTGATGAAAGGAAGCAATGAATTACAGAATAAATTCGCCGATTTCACTTCTAGCTGAGAGTAAGACAACAGTGTAACTCATAACGTCTCCCAGCATGGTGTGACAGATAAAATGGATTTATTGAAGAACAGGGCACAGTCCTAGCATGTGCTTTTTATAATTGAGAGGTTTCTCTTGTCACAAGCTGAATGTCTCTCTAGCAGGAGCCTTTACTTCTAATGTACCATGTAGTTATATCACGTATAATAATATTACATATATGGAGGCGTGATCTGTATCAATGAATACCACGAAGAATGCTGTATAATTGATATGTATCAACCAATTCTGATAGGTTGGATTTTATCCCATTTTTATTGAAATAAGAGAAAACATGCAGAAAATATGAAAATGGAAACTGAATTAATACAGACGGTCACCTACTTAAGAACACCCGACTTACAGATGACCCCTTGTTAAAGACGGAGCTCTCTGCCCACTGTGACCTCTGGTGAAGTTCTGTGAATGCTTCACTATAGTCCCAGGCTGCAATGATCAGCTGTAAGGTGTCTGTAATGAAGCTTTATTGATAATCCTTGGTCCCATTACAGGAAAAAATATGGAAACTCCAATTGTCACTGGGGCAAAAAAATGTTATGTCTGAAGCTATAATTATAAAATATATAGTTCCGACTTACATACAAATTCAACTTAAGAACAAACCTATGGAACCTAACCTGTACATAACCCGGGGGCTGTCTGTATTGTATTTCATTTCTGTACATAGGTTCAGGAGTGTAGCTAAAGGCCACGTTGTTACGAAGAAAATGGATTTGAGACCCATATTCTGGCACATTGGGGACAAATTGCATTATTTTTGCTTTCTCATGTCCTGCATGTTTTTTCTGCCATTGCTCATCTGAACGGTAACCTACTAACCTATATCGCATTATGACGTTCAATCATTAATATGGTGTGTACAGATGGCCATACCTGGGCGCCAACACCTACGCACGCTTTGGGATCTGGTTCATTCCATACATCCAGTACAGGTTTTTCCATTGTCTGAATTGATGACTAGTTAAATGGACATGTATGTATGTTTTTAGATTTGATTCATACATTTCATGTATTTAATGTACTGGTTAGCTGGATCAGACATCCAGTCCAGGTTTTGGCACCAGAATACCGGTGATAGATGTAAGGATAATGAGGCAGCATATATTCATGTGTTGTGTGGGCGCCAGTTTAACTGTGACTAAAAAAGCAGATAGGCTGAAACCAGTAGGTTAACATGATGAAGGTCACCTTATATAACCAGTCTTCAAATGTTTATATCTTTTACAGTTTGCTTCTAACAGAAGATAGCAAGACTGGTGCAGAATTATTTTCACAAAATATAGAATGCATGTAAAATGCATTCACTACCGAATCAAAAAATAATTCCACCCCCACTAAGGCATTGCTGGGCTGTTATCAAATGATTCTAGGAAATTTGCAGGCTTCAACGAGAGAAACAGCCCGCACCAGCCTTCTCCCCGAAAGCCATAGGGAGCCTACTGATGTATGACAGCAAGCAGAGATCTAGACAAATCAATAAGGAGTAGATACAGAAAGTATTTTGGAAAATATTGGAATATATGCAAACTTTTTTTATCATATAAACAGTAATATTTATTTGCTGAAATAGGTCAACCCCAAAAAATTTGCCTGACTTTGCCTTTACCATTAGTCATTCCAAAGTCAAGATGTCCCCTCCTCCCAGGCCATCTCTTTGCCACCAGACTCCTCTGCATTCAGTCTTAAAGTGAACCTGTTACCAGGAATTCTTAATTGTTTTAGTAGTTTATGCAAGTTTAATTAACATTACCTGGCTCCCTGCAAGCAGCATGTAGTGAGACCCAAGGGAGAGGCATCTTTAGCCTGTGTGTGCCTTTGTCAGTCTTTTCTCCTCCACACTCATGCAGTTTCCTCCCTCTTCCTGTCATGTGCATTGATTAGGCAGGGAGGATGCAAGAGACGAAGAATGGATAAGGAGACTGAGACACACACAAACTGCAGATGTCCCCTCCCATGGGACTCACCACTTGCTGCTGGTAGGGAGCCAGATAATGTGAATCAAACTTATATAAACTACTGAAATGATTCAGAATGCTGACAAAAGACGTTTTTTAAACCAGCATAGCATAGGCTAATGGAACCTGTCACCAGCTAAAAATCACATTCCTGATGACAGGTTCACGTTAAATAGAAAACATAGCAAGAACTAATTTTATGGAATTTCACCATTTGGACAATTGTTATCTGAAAATTGTTGCTTTTTGTATCTATATTTAACTTAGGCAGCCACTTCAACTTGATCAACCTGAATATGTATGGATATAATGTCCTTAAGGCTACTGGAGAGTATACAGAGTCTCATAAATATTTCACAGCTTCTCCAAATTCTTCTCATCTCCCAGACAGATAATAAATGTTGTGAAGAAAACTAAGACTTTCATTTCATTTTAGCTTCTCTGACCCAGGTCCTGCCTCCAGCTTGATGCATTTAATGGATGTGACCATTTTATTGAAAAAAATCCTGAGTTCTCATTTTGAAAAACTAATTTTGTTGAAACTGTTTGTCTCAGATTACTAAAGTGTCAGCAGATTTCCCTCTGTCTTCAATATCTGACAAAGCTTCTGGAGGGTCTGAGTGTATTGAAGGAAATGGTCTGATAGTTTATGCATCTCATGTGCTATAATGTATTATTTATTAATTATATTTACACAAGCCATATATAAAATAGATCATTCAAAATTATTTTGCCCATTCAACAACTTTGTATGCTGAATACATGTTCAACCCCATACCGAAATATTGAACCAAATTGAAAGTTGTGGTGTGTGAAAATACCAGCAACCACAATTTGCAGTTACCCCTTCATTAAAATGAATTTAGTGTCCTAACCCTGTCCCTCACAAAATATAATTTCCATCTCAGTGACTCTCGCATTGTACAATGGCCCCTTCTTTCAGCATTTTTTCTTATTAATTAATTAATTAATTAGCTATACTTTCTGTATTAACTCTTTGCTGCTTTTTAGATCTCTACTCCAGTGAATGTACATCTGTTCTTAGCCATGTGATGTCACACAGGTGCATGGCTTGTTATATTCCTAGTCATGTGATGTCACACAGGTGCATGGCGCCTTATATACCAGGTCTCGTGATGTGACACGGGTAAGTGTTTGTTATATCCCAGTTCATGTGATGTCAGACAGGTAAATGGATCGTTATATTCCTGGTTATTTGTTGTCACACAGGTAAGTGGCTCGTTATATTCCTGGTCATGTGATTTCACACAGGTGCATGGCTTGTTATTTCCAGGTCATGTGATGTCACACAGCTCAAAAATGTACAATGTATAAAGGGCCTAACAGATGCAGGATTTGTGTGAAGAAAAATACAAGGACACACTAGTGAAATTTCTAACAGCAATTATTATTATTATTATTATTATTATTATTTTCCTAACCCTAAAGGTACTGATACAGAAGAAGACAAAAACCCATCAGGGAAAACTTCATTCTTGACCCCTGAAGGCTATCGTTTCTTGAATTCTGGATCAAACCTGTAATATTGTTATAATTGTGATAAAAATCATAATATATTTACCTAAATTACACTATTATTAATGAAATTACATGTAATATTACTGTTAGTTCTGTGCAATCATTATTATTAGATCCTAACTAGAGATGAGCGAGTATACTCGTCCGAGCTTGATGCTCGTTCGAGTATTAAGGTACTCGAAACGGCTCGTTGCTCGGACGAGTATTTCCCCTGCTCGAGATCGAGCATTTAATTAAAAAAACACAGTGAAGAACAATGAAGAATAGAATAAAAACATTGACCACAGGATCATTTAAGTGAAAAAGACAGTGAAGAACACAGTGAAGAATAGATTACAGATGTTCGGCACATCTGCTTACTTGTCGGAAGATACTCGCGGAACGGCAGCAGGGAGACATCAAGCAGCAGGGAGACATCAGGCAGCAGGGAGACATCGGGCAGCGGGGAGACATCGGGCAGCACTGGGGAGACAGACATCGGGCAGCACGGGGGAGACAGACATCGGGCAGCACGGGGGAGACGACATCGGGCAGACACGGGGGAACGACATCGGGCAGCACTGGGGAGACAGACATCGGCGCACACGGGGGACACAGACATCGGGCACACTGGGAGACAGACATCGGGCAGCACGGGGGAACAGACATCGGCAGCACGGGGAGACAGACATCGGGCAGCACGGGAACACAGACTCGGGCACAGGGGGAGACGACATCGGCAGCACGGGGGAACAGACATCGGGCATCCGGGCACGACAGACATCGGGCAGCACGGGGGACACAGACATCGGCACACGGGGACCAGACATCGGGCAGCACGGGGGAGACAGACATCGGGCAGCAAGGGGAGACAGACATCGGCACAAAGGGGAACGACATCGGGCAGCACGGGGGAACACAGACATCGGTCCAGCACGGGGGACACAGACATCGGGCAGCACGGGGGAGACAGACATCGGGCAGCACGGGGAGACTTCAGTGGAAGAAGAGGAGCGGATCCCGGGACAGCGTATCACCCCGACAAGTAAGCAGATGTGCAGAAGATCTATAATCTGTTCTTCACTGTGTTTTTCACTGCGTTTTTCACTTAAATCATCCTGTGTTCACTGTTTTTATTCTATTCTTCACTGTTCTTCACATCTGTTAACTTGTCGGGAGATAATATACGCACGGAACAGTGAAGAAAAGATTGCAGATGTTTGCATACATCTGATCACTTATCAGAAGACATTCTTTTTCAATTAAATAACACATTTTATTCCTGAACCATGGTCCCTTTGAAAAATGCTCGGGTCTCCCATTGACTTCAATGGGGCTCGTTATTCGAGACGAGCACTCGAGCATCTGGAAAAGTTCGTCTCGAATAACGAGCACCCGAGCATTTTAGTGCTCGCTCATCTCTAATCCTAACCCTAAAGTTTTTCATTTTAAAATACTTACCGTATACTTTAATTACTAGTATTACACAAATTTTACCACTAGTTTTTATATTATATCTATAAAATGATTTTTTATTAAATCACCAACCTAACAAGTGTACTATTTCTATTATTTGTATGTCTATCATAAATGTTTTTAATTTTTTTAATTATTATTTTGGCTCAAATTATGAAACTATAATTAATCTTATTATGATTAAACTTATTATGATCGGTCTGACCGATCATGTTATAGGACATCATCATTATTTTTAAAGATATTTTTCAATAAAGTGGATTTTTAATTACCGGTACTATGATTCACCCTTGGATGCTGGAGTACGATTCCTTTGTTTGTAAGCTGCCTCTGCACGTCCAGGGGAAAGCTAAGAAAAACTTTTTTTCTTTTGTATGTATTTTTATTACACTGTACTTTTATTATATTAATTATTGATTTTCTATTAATATATTATTGCTGCCGATATAGATTGGTGGCAGATCGGATCTTCCAGATGTTCTTCTTTAACAATATGGGTATCGGCAGGTAGAGTGCTGTCTGATGCTCTGTTTTTTTGGGCTCCTCTACTCGATCTGGATTCACTTTCTTAATACTATCTTTATAATTTTTACTGTTATCATAAATGATTTTTTAAAATTATATTTTGCTTATATTAAACAAATAGTACTTTTATTATAATATACTCAAATGTTATAATTATTAAATTATCTGTTATTTTTTATTCCTGCTGTTGCACAGAAGAAGACTTGTGGCAGATCGGCCACAGCAGATTATTCTAGATGTTCTTCTTTCCCTGTGTACGATACAGATATCTTCTTGAGATCCTCTTCTGGATTTTGATCTGGAGACTCTTTATATTCTTTTTCTGTGCTTCCTTCATCTTCTCCTTCTCTTCGTTGAATTCTGCCCATCCTTCATCTTCATCTAACCCATCACACAGCAGTCTTGCCATGGCAGCTCTTGCTTGAAGGGTCTTGTCAACATCACCGCTCCTTGGATGTTCTTCGTGTGATGGCAGATAGAGTTTTTGGGCCTCAGGGTAGGTCAGTGAGACACCCCTGCCAATGCGCAAGGCAGAGGAGTGTTTGCGAATAAGCCCCCTGTTTCGTTCGGTATACCTAAAGGTAATTAGCAGCGGTCGTTTCTGCCTGGACAGGCAAGGGTTAATTTTATTGAATACTGTTATCCAATGATGTTCCATTTTGTAAGCTACAGTGTGATTGGAGAGTGAGACCACCTGAGCAGAGTGTAACAAAAACCCTGGACAGTGTTCACTTAATACTTTCCTGCCTGTTCCCCTTTTGTTTGTGTTTATGTATTGTAAGGGCCTTATGGACCTGTTCTGGTTGTTACCTGTTATTCCTGTCCTTCCTATTGCCCTTCATTTGGCATTCAGTCTCGGTTGTGTGTTTGTGTGCATGCTGGGATTGCTTGCAGCAATTGTTCTGTTATGGGGCCCAAATTTAGAACACAAGTCCCTAGTAGTCTTTAGTCCTTTCCCTTACTCTTTGGAAAGGTCTTCATGATAGAGAGAGAGAAGTTGTCGGGTCCGGAGCTAGCCCGGGGAAGCTGACCTTCACCTGCAGTCATATAGTAAGGGACAGTTTTCCCTTCCCTGATTCCCTAGCTCTTGCTGCTGTCTCTTCACAGTTTCCTGCATCTGTGTAAACGGTGACAGGCACAAACTCCATCAGTAGATTAGGAGTTTTTCCTATAGTCTCTTCAGGTTTTCTTGCGAAGAATATAATAAACTGTCTCTGCCTGCCCCACTCCATGCCCCGACATGGCTAAGGTGGTGTGTGGGTTGGGGGAAACATAAAAACTGTTGGGGAGAGAGTGATTCATGTGCGGAGAAGGTATAATGAATCTCTCCCAATGAGTTACCTTTATCATCCAGTTTGGACAGTACTTTTATTTTCCCAGCCACTTGGTAAATTTGAAGATTAATTGTGAGGACTACTATAAAACAACATTTACTTCTAATACACATAACAGTGGTCCCTAAAGTTACACAATTGAAATTCACAACAGATTAAAATGCACTGACACAGTGGGTGATGCTACTGATAACTGGGTGCGTTTTTAAGCTGTCAAGGCTGAGTTATGTCATCTATAATTGTCTAAAAAAAGAATTAACATTTCATTGCAATAGTCCCCCTAATGTCTTCATATGGCATCAGCCTACAGTGCTTTACAGGCATAGCCATATCTGACAGACATTGCCAGTAGGGCTTGCAATCCAAATTCTCTATCAGTACGTCTTTAGAGTGCTGGAGGGAACTGGAGTTCCTAGAGACAGCCTGGCACAAAGGGAGAACAGACAAACTCCACCGGGCTGTTGACCTTGACAAAGCTATCCTAGGACCCAAGTGCTAACCCTTGAGTCTCTGAATTATAGCTAAATGATGGTGAACTAAGAAACCAAGATCCAATTGTTTTAAGTATGTAAATATGAATCACCATCATCAATTATTTCTCTCACTTGGCACGCACCTGATCAATTAATAATCCATGTGGAAATAATGCACCTTAGATATTAAATGTTCATCTACACTATATAAACATGCATTGACCTGACTTGAAGGGACCATCAATCAATATTCTCTATATCCCAAGAAACTGGAATAGGGGTAGAGGACTAGCGTCAAGGTACACAACTCAAAGAAGCACACAAAAAAAACAAATTCAAGTGCAGGATTAAGTTAGGTGAAAAAGTAAAGCCAGAGAATGGCTCTCACCTTGTATGTGTCTTGGTTGGAAACATAACCCCCAGCCAAGGTGTTGCCGGGGTGAAGCAGACACATTTGACTGTAGAGAGCAAGAAGCAAATTCATTAGCAGTGTCCATATGGGAGATCATGGCATCCATGCAAGAAAGGAATAACTCTAATTCATCCGGCATATAATGGACCACTCCAGTAATTAACAGAATGGTCCATATATACATAATAAATATTATAGTGCTTTTTAACATATTCAGAATAGATTGAACATAATTTTGTCGAACCAATTGTCACTTGTTCTTCGCACTCACACTTCCGTTTTCAAACAAAATATTAATGGAAGAAACATGAAATCTCAAGTTGATTTTTAACATTAAGATTTGATACATTTTGTAGACTGGTGTTCACTTATACATTTAACATCCCCTCTACCCACCCTAAACCAGATTTTAAGAAAAGAGCAGAAAAAAATTTACAAAACCAAACACCATTTGTATCATTTCGATCATCTTTCATTCTTTTCCAAAATTGTGGTTGTGCCTTCCAAGATGCCCCAAATTTAAGCCTTTCCATCTCTTAATATCTCAAAATCCTCAACCCACTTATCTAGGAGATATCCTTAGTTCACCATCCTCTAGCTATAATAAGATGTCCTACAAAATAAAATTTATTGAGGAGCACAATTCTTTCACTAAAGTCAACAAATATCCAAATAGCAATTTTTTTTATTAAAATCATTCTTGTGAAAATGACAACTCAATATTATCAAAACCCCAAACCACTGCTCATGGTCTTTCACTGCATTGTCTTCAGAACCCTTGCAATACAAAATATATGGAGTTAAACTGTATGTTTAAAGCAGTTTCCCCATCATGAACAAATCTAAAAAAATCCAAAAAGGGAAAACAATACAAAACTTAACTTAGACCAAGAACCAGCAAGAAGTTGGACTGTCTCCATTTTCTCCTTCATTACAGCATTGTTAGCACTGTACAAAACAATTTTAGTAGCATTTCCTAGTTGAGGAAGCACATGTATGTAATATTCCTCTTCTCTGGAAACAGAGGAGCCACCGACCATGGGTGGCACCTATGGGTGGCAAAAGTCAATGTCCTTATGTATATGGATCTGACTTCCTCACTGCAACGAATAAGAGGTCCCATAAGACCGGACAGCCCCTGAAGTAGTTCCAGCAGTCCCTGGATACCTCATCCACATGTGTTTTCCACTGTTCACCAGTTCAGTTTTTCTCCTTCCACCGACCTAGGCTAAAGGGCTTTATTCCTCCTCCTTCTTCCTATACCTTCTCCCTCACACTTCGTCTCTCTCTTTAACCTACCTTCTTCATCTTCCTTCTTCCTCTCACTTCTATCTTTTTCTTATTCCTCTCCCTTCTTCTTCTCTCTCCTTCCTCTCCCTCCTTCCTCTCGCTCTTTGCCCTCGCTCTTTGCCCTCGCTCTTTGCCCTCGCCCTTTTCTTCCTCTCCCTTCTTTTTCTCTCTTCTTCTTCTCTCTTCTCTACAGAAGAACTGCAAGCCACCATTTTATAACTGGAAAAAATGAGATGTGGTGGAACAATGGTCGCCCTCATTTCTCTTTTTACGGCACAGATTATTGCTTCATTTTCTTGTCTGTCATCTCCATTCTGAATGTTGGCTGTTTACTCATGTGGCTGTTAAAATATTTTTTTGAAACAAAACGAAGAGTATAAAGATGACGACGAAACAAGAAAATGCTCACATATGCTCACTATAGCTGAAAAAAGTAAAAATATCTACATTCTACACCATTTCGCATGAGGCACTCGTGGAGTCACAATGGTGGAACCCCTGGCACTGTATTATGTTATTAGGAGATTGATGTCATTAATTATTTCCCTTAAAAATAATTTAGAAAGCAAAATCATTCACTTTTATTTCTGAAAAATTAACATTCTCTCCACCATGTCACTGTTCAAGCTTTTTGACATTACATGGGACATGGGTTTAATGAATATATCATGGCGCACATTTACTATTCCTTGTATTCATGCACATTCCCTCCAGGCCAGAAGTTTAATCATGTGATAATGTATTGATACTATGTTACATTTAGATTCCCATTCTACATTCTGAATCCTCCTGCCCCTCCACCGCTTCCCATCAAGACAATTATTCTGTAACCTGTGTTTCCCTTACATCTTCCTGTCACATCTCGCTATGGAAGACTGAACATGCAAATTGACATTTACTACAGATATTATTGTCTTTAAGCTTGTGACATCATGCGACCATTTTCTTCTTCTGTGTGCGGCATATTATTGGATGGATGAGATGGGAACATATTGCATTGAATATAATGATCTTGTTTTTAAAAGCACAAAATAAAGATTTAATGATAGAGTAAGAATAACTGGTCCACCTCTGGATCACAGATTATTAGACCAATTATAATCATTAAGACAATTAAGCGGATACTGGAGAAAGTAACAGTCTAGGACAGTGATGGCGAACCTTTTGGAGACAGAGTGCCCAAACTACAACCAAAATCCACTTATTTTCCCGTGAAGTGCCAACATGGCATTTTAAGCAGTAACTTATTGCTACCGGTTTCATCTTTCAATTGTATCGCCCCCCTGAGGCAACCAATACAGTTGAAAGAAGGAGGGCAAATTCAGACTCTCATTGTAGCTTCTCTCCAGGGTCTCTCTGTAGAGGAATAATGGTGGGTCCAGCAGGATGGCCTTCAAAGACATTGCAGTTCTGTCCGCACCTTCTCACTTTTCCCGCAGTTACTAACAGCTAATGAAATGTTGCTTTAAAATAGCGATGAGAGCAGCATCTCTTAAGTTGCCTGGGACTTGGTGTATTTGGTCCTATTTGGTGAACTCTGTCCTGGGGTGATGGGCTGAGTGCCCACAGAAATGGCTCTGAGTGCCACCTCTGGCACCCGTGCCATAGGTTCGCCACCACTGGTCTAGGAGGTCAGTCATTCAGTGGCGTCTCATCCCTGACCCTTATGTATAAGCAACACTCTGTAATAGGACCATGACATTGTATAGAATAACATATTACACTTATTATCTTCTACAAAGGTCTACAGTACATATGTGCAGGTAAATGATAAGAACTTACCTTGTACAATGTTTATCTGTAGAATCTGCTACATTCTCCCTGGAATCTGCACTTCCTCTAGTCCTAGGATAATGTTTTCGGAATGCAGTGAAGAGCAGAGCGTCTCTGTATAAGGTTTCTGCTGCTTCAACTCTTCCACGTACTCATTGAATTACTGAAATTTTAAATTTAGTTCTCCGACCACAAGATTGTAAGCTGATGTAAATATATACTCTCTCTATGAACAATAACATTAACAAGTATTGGGGCACCCAGAGGCTCTGGGAGAACATACAGAAGAAATACAAATGTTAGATTAGGTTTATTCTCCAAAACTTTATTCTGCAAAACATCAATGTTACATGTGATACCCAGGAAACAAACCATAGGCTCCTCCAAATATCACATAGCACTCCAAAATGTACATTATACATTCCCATATACAGTGGTGTAACTAGAAGCTGGTGGGCCCCAGTGCAAAGTCTGTGCCAGGCCCCCGACTATAATGTATGGTTTATAGTAATAGTCTTCTCATATGGGAAAGTGACACCATAAGGGCCCCCTAAACCTCTTGGGCCCAGGTGCGATCGCAACCTCCGCACCCCCTAAAGTTACGCCCCTGCCCATATATACATACATTATATCCAATATCTATCTATCTAATATCTATCTTCTGCGCAGTGTAAACATGCTTCATGGTAAGTCCTAATTCCTAAGGTTCTTGAAACAAATCCAGTAAGTATATATTCATGGAAGAGACAGCACACCAGGTTCAACATAAATTCAAAGTGAAACTTTGTTCCAGGGGTATAACTAGGAGAGGCTGGGCCCCATAGCAGACTTCTAAATAGGGGCCTATTCTCCCTCTACCAGGCAGTCTTCTTATCCCAGGGAGGTTGAGGGCACATATCTTTCCCAGTAACTGCAGACCCAATGATGGAAGTAGACGGCAGGACAATCTCATGACATTTCTTATCTGAGTTCCCGAATCAGCTGTGTACTGTAAAAAATTTTACTGTTATATACATATTGGGGCACATTTACTAAGAACCCCAGTTAAACACCTGTCCCAGGGGCGCAAATCCCGAAAACGTCGGAAAACCCGGCGGGACCTTAGAAATTAAGCCCTAATGAGTAGTTTGACTGTGTAGTGTGCAGAAGGGGCCAGATTCAAGATTTCTGGCGGACGTTCTCCATCAATCTGGATCTCCCTGCACTGCCCTGACAGTGTGCACCAACTTTTAACATGGGGTGTGACACATTTCTGTCAGAATCTGTATGTTAAATCTGGCGCACGGTCCGACTCTGCACCGAAAACGCCCATTTCAAAGACGAAATTTGTGTCGCGTGAAGAATAGTGCAGACGGAACACAAAAGGGTTGTATGCGACATGTGGCACATATGTGTCTCAGACGCTTCTTAAATACCTGTGCAAGCAGTTTGCACATAAAAGAACATGCAAAGTCTGACAGAAAACTGGCGCAAGGACCTTAGTAAATGTGCCCCAGTATGCTGCACATTGTGCGCCTGTAAAGTCGACAGAATAGTGTTGCAAGCCCTATGTTAAAAATGTAATTAAAAAAAGTGGTCAGAGCAGAGGGCACTAGATTCACCCATAATGGGGGTCATTTACTAAGGGCCCGAATTTACTAAGTGCGGGTTAGACAAATTTTTCTGATTTGCCACGATTTTCCCTGAATTGCCCCGGGATTTTGGCGCACGCGATCGGATTGTGGCGCATCGGTGCCGGCATGTATGCGACGGAAATCGGGGGGCGTGTCCGTAAAAAAACCCTACGGATTCTGAAAAACTGACGCATTTAAAAAAAAAAAAAAGTGTCGCTTGACATGCGCTTACCTGCGCCCACGATAGGGCGGTGAACTTCAGTGCATTCTGATGAACTTCAGCGCAGCAGCGACACCTGGTGGACGTCAGAGGAACTACCTTAATGAATCCCGGCAGAACCGAATCCTCCGCAGAGAACGCACCGCTGGATCGCGACAGAACCGGGTACGTAAATCTGCCCCAATGTGCGCCAGTAATCCTGATTCTGGCGCCCCCTGCACACTACACAGGGAAACTGCACATAGTACATACACTGTGCTGTTAGTAAATGTGGGTCAATATGTATATAATGGTGCACATTCACCATTCTTTAGTATGCCATGTTGGATGCTGGGGCCCCCTTACACTGTGGGCCCCATAGCAGCTGCTATGTCTGCTACCACTGTAGTTATGCCCTTACTTTTTACCATGACAACAGTGGCAGCCTGGTGTGATGACTGATTTATCTACCTATCTATCCTTCCATTTATCTTGCTATCCATCTTTTTATTCAAATTTCTTTTTATCAGCACAAAATGTGCCGCAAAGCACAGGTAGAAGAGCAAGACCCATGATGTGGACAAAATGACTCCAGATACAAAGCAACTCATGGTGGACTACTCTACATCATACTGAATACATACCCTGTTTCCCCGAAAATAAGACAGTGGGGCAGATTTACTTACCCGGCCCATTTGCGATCCAGCGGCACGTTCTTTGTGGTGGATTTGGGTTTGGCCGGGATTCACTAAGTTAGTTCCTCCAACGTCCACCAGGTGTCGCAGTTGTGCTGACATTCCTCGGAACGCACTGATCTTCACCAAACCGGATGGAGTGAAGGTAAGCGCGAGTACAGCGACACTTTTTAAAAAAAAATGTGGCAATTTCGTTCGGCCACGCCCCCCGATTTCCGTCGCGTGCATGCCGGCACCGATGCGACACAATCCGATCGCGGGCGCCAAAAACCCAGGGCAATTCAGGGAAAATCGACGCAAATCGGAAATATTCGGGTAACACGTCGGGAAAACGCAAATCGGGTCCTTAGTAAATGACCCCCAGTGTCTTATATAAATTTTTTCTCCTTAAGAGGCACTAGGTCTTATTTTCAGGGGATGTCTTATTTTTCCATGAACAAGAATTTATATTTATTGGTGAACAAAAAAAAAAAATCTACTTCTAAAACATCCTTATTACTCTCCAAACTCTGCATTATTGGAATATTTGGCCCAAATCTCTCATGTTTAGCAGTAGCACTTTCCTTAAATGACCACTTCATGTCCATGTAGCTGCTTGTAGCGCGTTTGTCCTGCAACAGCCAGTGATTTTATTCTGTAATTCTTCCCCCATGTCTCAACCTATTGCAGCATCTAAAAAAATCTACTAATACTAATGTATGGCTTGGGGTGAGACGCAGCAATGGCTGCCGCTAGGTCTTATTTTCAGGGGAGGCCTTATATTTCTAAGATTGAACAAAATTGTACTAAGTCTTATTTTCGGGGGATGTCTTATTTTTGGGGAAACAGGGTACTAAGGTAAATTAAAGTCCATGAGATAAACGCCCCTGTATTGGTATTACTATATTATTATTCATCCCTCGGATTATGCTGTACATACATCTGAGTGCAGATTTTGGATTTCTTCGCCCGGACAGCTGCTCTGCCTTCCAATCTTGTTCTCAGTGTCATAAATCTCCTCCACAACACTGCAGTTTGCTGTAACCTGACATTTATGATGCTCCATTCAGGGTCCAGCATTGTCTGTGTGTTTTTCCTGAGAATATCCTAGTTTTGCTCTCCCCTTATCATGTCAGGTCTATGACTAAATCTTCTTCATCTCTCTCAGGCTGCTGCGTGTGATGAAGGCCTTCCAGATCCTGACTGCAGGATAGCATTCAGCTGGATAATGGGAATGACGTAGTCGCTCTATCTCTGCTGAACCTGCAATGATGTGCGGGCAGATGCAGATGCACTTCTGATCTCTACCAGTAGCGGCCCAATAGGATTTCACACTGGTATCAATTCACACAATGAGACGCAAGCGTTCACACATGATCTTCCTTCCAGTAGTCTGTAGATTAGAAAGCTCATTCCTATTATTTGTAGTAATGTGCTGCTGGGCCCCCAAATCTCGTAGAAATCGGTGGATATAGAATGATAAATGTCCTAATATTCAACGTTATATATAAAAAAATTTTTAATGGATGTTACTACTCCTGATTCTAGTATTGCCTCTTATGGATCTGTCCTGGTGCCAACCCACAGCCTGGTTCTGACGTCGGCCATGTGACCTCATTACCTGATAGTGTGCTGATTTTTTAGGAAAAATTCCCAGCCTGGAAATAATTCTAGCACTAGGACCTGGTGTCCACCAGCAGATGCATGTTACCTGGGAGAGGGATAGATGTCACAGTACAGGGATAATACACACAGTGTATTATCCCTGTACTGTGACATCACTGTGTGTATTATCCCTGTACTGTGACATCACTGTGTATTATCCCTACACTGTGACATCACTGTGTGTATTATCCCTGTACTGTGACATCACTGTGTGTATTATCCCTGTACTGTGACATCACTGTGTGTATTATACCTGTACTGAGACATCACTATGTGTACAGGGATAATACACACAGTGATGTCACAGTACAAGCATAATACACACAGTGATGTCCCAGTACAGGGATAATACACACAGTGATGTCACAGTACAGGGATAATACACACAGTGATGTCCCAATACAGGGATAATACACACAGTGATGTCACAGTATAGGGATAATACACAGTGATGTCACAGTACAGGGATAAAACACACAGTGATGTCACAGTACAGGAATAATAGACATAGTGATGTCACAGTACAGGGATAATACACACAGTGATGTCACAGTACAGGGATAATATACCCATGCTGTTACAAGTAAGGGAAATACAACTGTCGTAGGTTCACAGTACAGGGATTAATCACCACATCTGATACAGTACAGGGATAGAACACCAGTGTATGTCACAGTACGGGATAAACAAGATGATCACCAGTACTATCACATACACATGTGATGCACCAGTACGATCAATTAGTATGTCACAGTACAGGATAATACACACAGTGATGTAACAGTACGGTATAATACAACACAGTGATGTCACAGTACAGGGAGAGTATACACCAGTGATTTCACAGTACCGGGATTATACACACGGTAGGTGTAACAGCTACAGATAATACGCACTCTGATATCAAACGTACAGAATGACATACACAGTGTTTGTCCCTGTACAGGTGAATACCACTAGATTATCAGTTACTGTGATATCAGAGTGTCGTATAATACCTTGTACTGTGACATCCTTGTTTATCCTGCGGTACTGTGAATCACTGTGTGATTATCCCTGTACTGTGACATCACGTGTGTATTATCCGTACTGTGACATCACGTGTGTATTACTGTACTGTGACATCACTGTGTGATTATCCCGTCGGTGACTCACTGTGTGTATATTCCTGTACTGTGATATCAGGTGTGTATTATCTCCTGTACTGTGCATATAAGTGTGATTATCCGTACTGTGACAATCCTAGGTGGATTATCCCGTCTTTAACATCACTGTTTATATCCTGTACTGTGACATCACTGTGTGTATTATCCCTGTACTCGTGACAAACTCACGGTGTAATTGATCCGGTACTGTGACATCACTGTGGTATTATCCCTGTACTTGTGACATCACTGTGTATTATCCCTGTACGTGACATCACTGTGTATTATCCCTGTACTGTTACATCCTTGTGTATATCCCGTACTGTGACCATCCTGTGGTGTATTGAACTGTACTAACATCACTATGTGTACGGATAATACACTAGTGATGTCCAACAGTAAGGTAAATACACACAGTGATGTCACGTACAGGATCTACACCCAGTGATATGACAGTACAGTGATACATACACACAGTGATTATCAGTACAGTGAATACACATGATGTCCAGTACAGGGATAAAGTGACCCTTTGACTCAGTTGTATTTATATCCTTTAGCTGTTGTGTCCATAGCGGAGATGAGCGAACATACTCTCCGAGCTTGATGCTCGTTCGAGCATTAGCTCACTCAACTGCTCGTTGCCTCGACGAATACTTTGCCCGCTTGAAGAAAATGGCAGGCTCCCGCGTTTTGCTTTTGTGCGGCCAGAAACAGAGCCAATCCAACCAGGAACTCTTCCTCCCCCAGCATGACGTGGTCACCCCTTCACTCGCTAGCATTGGTTGCTGGCCAATCAGGTGACCCTGGTAGACTAGCCGCTGCCCCTCTGCGCTCGGATCATTCTGTTCGATCCGCTATGGAGAGAGCTGCTGCCTGGTCAGGGAAAGCGTTAGGGTGTTCTTGAGAATAGTGTTAGGCAGAGTGTTCCTCAACAAGAACCCCAACAGCGCCTTCTTAGGGCTACAACTACTTTATACTTTTTTTTTTATTAGGGTGGATTTCATAGCACAGTCTGCCAGATTTCTTTGTATTTTACTTTTTTTTTCCCATAAGTATACTCACGTCATCTCAGCAGTGTGCTTTCATACTTGGCTTAGAAAATAGCCAAGGAGAATCCAACGGCTTCTTACGCCTACAATAGCTTATAGATACTTTTATTTCTTTCTGTTGATCATGGCTGTGGCTGTTACTTGCTGCAGTTATCTCTATAGGCCAATTGTGAGGAATTTGGAGTGAGACTTTTGCGACCGCTGTGTTTGCGCTTAGTACGCAAAAAAACACATAACTACATCGCAAGACCAGCTTGGATAATTTTTTATTAGGGTTGGCTTTCAATTAGGGCACAGTCTGCCATTTCCTTTTATTTCTTTATTTGTTCATAACTCAACGTCCTCTCATCTGGCATATGTAGTTTGTGCTTTCAACTTGGCATAGAATAGCCAGGAGAAGCCAAACGGCTTAATTACCTTGACAATAGCGTTATATATATTTACTTTGGTTGATTCTTCTGGTGGCTGTCCGTGCGCGGGCAGTGCTACTCCCAATTGTGAGGGAATTTGGAGTGAACTGCGAGCCCGCTGGTGGTTTTAGAGGCTTATGCTACGCACCTATCCATTCAGTCACAGACCCGAATGGGATAATTTAGTAGGGTTGGATTTCAATAAGCACGTCTGCCATTACTTTTTATTTTACGTTTCTTTTTCTTACTCAGCTACTCTCATCTGGCATCGCATGGTTCTTTCAGTTGGCTGATGTCACAGTACAGGGATAATACACACAGTGATGTCACAGTACAGGGATAATACACACAGTGATGTCACAGTACAGAGATTATACACACAGTGATGTCACAGTACAGGGATAATACATGGTGATAGTCACAGTAAATGGAAATTACAAAGTGATGTCACAGTAAACGGATAATACTCATAGTGATGCAACAGTACAGGAATAATACACACAGTGATGTCACAGTACAGGGATAATACACACAGTGATGTCACAGTAAAGGAATAATACACACATAGGGGCAGATTTACTTACCTGGTCCTGTCACAATCTCCAAGGTGCGTTCTCCAACGTGGATGAAGTCTGGCGCGATTCTTCAAGATCCTGCATCCATTTTCCTGCATGTGTTGCTTCCCCGCTCAGGTCCGCCAGAGTTCACCATCTTCTTTCCGGTGTATGTGGGTGCATGTCTTGCGACACAATTTGAATTGTAAATCCCGCGCTTAGTCCGAATCAGTCAGGTTGTCCGACGGCCACGCCCCCCCAATTTGTGTTGCATGCAAGTTGACAAGATTGTGCCAAAATCCGACCATGTGCGCCAAAAACCCCACTTAAATGCGGCGCAAATCGGAAATAGTCGGGAAACTTTCGCCGTGCGGAACCTTAGTAAATATGGCCCATAATGTCATAGTACATGGATAATACACACAGTGATGTCACAGGACAGGAATAATATACACAAAATGATGTCACAGTACAGGGATAATGCACACAGTGATGTCACAGTACAGGAATAATACACACAGTGATGTCACAGTACAGGGATAATACACACAGTGATGTCACAGTACAGGGATAACACACACAGTGATGTCACAGTACAGGGATAATACACACAGTGATGTCACAGTACAGGAATAATACACACAGTGATGTCACAGTACAGGGATAATACCGAGTAATGTCACAGTAATACACACACAGTGGCACATTTACTTGTCTGTCCGAAGAGTTAACCCGAAGTGCATTGTTCCGACGATAATGCATTCTGGCGCAAATCACTGGCGAGACCGATATCCTGCATCTGTTGCTTCTCCACTCAGGTTTGCCAGCGTTCACCTTCTTCTTCCTGGTGCATGTAATCCCAGGAAACGTTGGGAAGTTGGGAAGTAAATAAGCCCCACAATGTCACATTAAAGGGATAATACACACGCTTAGGACTTGATCTGATGATGAACTATACCACTACTCCACACCTATTAGAATTCTGGAAACAACATTGTAACTTATTTGCTATCAAAGATTGGATTAATCAGATTGAAGCTCAATAATACTGTACAGGTCCTTCCTTTTCTACCTGACCAGATAAGGTTAGTGGCAGGAGAACCCTACCTATGAGGGATCACATATGGTTTTGATAGTGGATGGTAGTAGACATAAGAAGAACATTGTGTCATGTGTAACCAGTGGAGAGACTAGCAGAGAGGAGCGGCATTGGAGAAGAGAGGAGACAGATGGATTAGCTGGGCAGCAAAGTCAGGGGGGATTGGAGGGGCATTGGAGACTTAGGTTGAAGACCACTGGGGAAAATATTGCAGTAGTCCAAGGTCATCCTCTGGGAATAGCCAAAAGGAAGGGAAAATGACACATTGCATAGAACTTGATTGAATTGGCCCGGGGTTTAATTGCCCTTGTGTTTACAGGGCAGTTAATGATTGATTGGTACGGGTGTGGTGCATTAGCTGAACCAATCATTACTCAATCCTTGTGAACCCCTTTAAACTATGCTATATACAAATTTGTTACCTTTTCCTTATGTCTCTCCATTAATCTAGTATTTATGGACTATCAATATCGGAGGGACCATCCTGGCCAAATGTAGGTTTTGTCTTCAATGAACTCTATAAACAGAACAATTATATAAAGGACATGGGTCCTGTTTTTAAAAACTGGTTCAGTGGGGGGTCTTCTGCCCCGTTAGTAGCCTTGACGTGGGAATGTATTTTCATAGGTAAATGACTTGTAAGTGATTTAAACCATATATCCTTCCAAGAAAATTCTTTAGAGATATTTACTGTGTGGGGCACTGGAGTAGCTCTGAGGTTAAATGGGACCGCACACCTAGCTACATGACTACTTGAACCCTAGTGGATATAATCAGGGAGATCTTTCCTTTAAGAGCACATAGGGAGGCACAATGATTGACCCTGACCTGCTACTTCTGAGTGCCTCGTTAGTGAAAAATAAACTGGAATTATAGAAGACACGCGGTGAGGAATGACTTCCTGCTCGGAAGGTTGACTCAAACGCTGGCTGTCAAACACTTATGCCAAGCGGTAATAAATTAGATCAATTTATTTCACTGACTTTACTACTATTTCTATGTCTGCCTTAAAGCTAAATGCAGCGCAGGCCAGATTTAATGACAGCAAACTTCCAGTTCTCCCAAAACATCAAAGCATATTTTACAAGGTAAAAACAAGTACAACCTTGGCTTGGTCCATCGCTTCTCGCAGGCTTCCTCTTCTCACATAAATTTCAAATTAATACATAGTTTGGAGACTTTGATGGATTTATCTAAAAAAAAAAAATAAGGTGCTTGTTGCTGGTAGCGTTACGCTCTACCGGCCCTTCAAGACATTTTTGCTGGCGATGTGTGCAATGCTAATTAAATTGGGAAACAGATGGTATGGATACAGGTTAAGGTTAATGTCAGAACTGCAATTAAAACATGAAGCTTAATGACTAAGAGACAGACATGTGGCACTGAACAAGATTTCGGGAGTGTGTAGAGCGCCCCCCTGGCTTAACGTTTTAAATGCTAAATTTGTTTGTGTGCATTCAGTACAGGTTAAAGGGGTGTTCTGCATACATATTTTTAAGATAAGTAGACCAGAATAACCACATCTAATGTAATTAAAGGGCTTTTCTAATATTCTGTACTCAGAATATGTCATAAAAACATACCGTATATACTCCCAAGTATAAACCGAGACCCCTAATTTTAACACCAAAAAACTGGAAAAACCTATTGACTCGAGTATAAGCCAAGGGTGGGAAATGGATTGGTCACAGCCCCATTATATAGCCAGCCCCTGTAGTATATAGCCAGCCAGCCCCTGTAGTATATAGCCAGCCAGCCCCCTGTAGAATATAGCCTGCCAGCCCCTGTAGTATATAGCCAGCCCCTGTAGTATATAGCCAGCCAGCCCCCTTAGTATATAGCCTGCCAGCCCCCTGTAGAATATAGCCTGCCAGCCCCTGTAGTATATAGCCAGCCAGCCCCCCTAGTATATAGCCTGCCAGCCCCTGTAGTGCATAGCCTGCCAGGCCCCTGTAGTATATAGCCTGCCAGCCCCTGTAGTATGTAACCTGCCAGCCCCTGTAGTATATAGCTACCTAGCCCCCTGTAGTATATAGCCTGCCAGCCCTTGTAGTATATAGCCTCCCAGCCCCCTGTAGTATATAGCCTGCCAGCCCCTGTAGTATATAGCCTGCCAGCCCTTGTAGTATATAGCCTGCCAGCCCCCGTAGTATATAGCCTGCCAGCCCCTTTAGTATATTGCCTGCCAGCCCCCGTAGTATATAGCCTGCCTGTCCCGTTGTAGATATAGCCTGCCAGCCCTCTGTAGTATATAGCCTGCCAGCCCCTGTAGTATATAGTCACCAGCCCCCTGTAGTATACAGCCAGCCCATAAAAAAATAAACTCTGTACTCACCATTCCGACGGCCCGGGCAGCTCCTCTTCTATCTTCATGTTTGCGGCAGCTCCTCTTCTATCTCTATGTTCACGGCGGGTCCACGACAGCGGCTCTTCTTTTTTCAGGCTGGCACACAACTGTGCTGAAAAACTCGGCTTATACTCCAATATATACGGTAATAGGATTCTTAAAAAAAAAAGTTTTCAAAAATGTTACATTGATAGCCTGTCTTTAGAGTGATTGATAACCATGAACAGTACTTTGACAAGGTCACCCATTAAATGAGAAACTTCAACTCAACACTGGCGAACAAAGGACTTCAAAGTGTAGTGTATAGAAACCCATAGGTACCGATTTCTGAATCTGTTCACAACAGAAATCTGTCTTAATTTGCACTACAAAATGCCTAAAACACATGAGAGCACATTCATCATATATTGGTGCTAAGTGAGCCCGTGTATGATGGTGCCCAGGCCTCTCCGGCCTATTGATAAATCCCAGGGGGCAGCTGTGATGCGCTCCACCGGCGGGGCACTTCTACAACAGGTGTCAATTGAAATAGCTCCGGCTATAGGCAGTGCCCAGCTATGAAGCAGAAACGCCCTATGCCGGGCCACTAAATTGCCGTCAAAGACCCTTTCACACCCTTCCCAGTTGGCATGGAAGTGAAGTAAACACCCACCGGTAACACCACTGGTCGGCGCTGGCACCAATCTCGGGTATTAACCAATAAACATACCTCTGGCAAAGCTGCCAGAAAAATTTTAATCCTGGCGATGAATGTGTGCCACCATCTTCCATTTGAGGTCTATGAGGTCATCAGAGGTGGTGATTGGTTGTTATGACAGCTGGGAGTCCATGCTAGACTCCCAAGACTGTCATCTAGGAAGCAGACACATAGAGATCACTCGCAAAACAGGAATATACTGCTGTATTGCAATATATGGTAGAAGCAATCAGACTCCCAGGGGTTAATGTTAATCTAAAAAATAGTACAAAATGATTTTTCAAAAATAAACAAACGGAAAAAAAATATTAGGTTTCCCCGTGCTCTAAAAGTCCTGATCTTTCAAAAGGTAAAAACGATGACTCCCAGCAGTGAACTCTGTAATAAAAAATAGTGCCCAAATATTCAAACCAAAATTTTTTTGGCAATTTTCAACTCATCTCATCTTATGGTAAATATTAGACCATACACAGGTCTATAAGCTGTATTAAAGATATTGGGGCACATTTACTTGTCCAACGAGGATTCGGGTCTGCCGGGATTCACTAAGGTCTTGCGCCCGATATCCACCAGGTGTCACTGCTGCGCCGAGGTCTGCTGGAGTTCACCTGCTTCTTTCTGGTGCATATGAGTGCTTGATCTTGTGACACAATGGGGCAGATTTACTTACCCGGTCCATTCGTGATCCAGCGGCGCGTTCTCTGCACTGGATTCGGGTCCGGCCGGGATTTATTAAGGTAGTTCCTCCGCCGTCCACCAGGTGGCGCTGTTGCACTGAAAAGCATCGGAACGCAGTGGAGTTCACCGGGCCGGGCTGAGTGAAGGTAAGTGCAAGCTCCGCAACAGATTTTTTGTTTTAAATGCGGCGGTTTTTCCGAATCCGTCGGGTTTTCGTTCGGCCACGCCCCCCAATTTCCGTTGCGTGCATGCCGGCGCCGATGCTCCACAATCCGATCGCGTGCTGCAAAATCCCTGGGCAATTCAGGGAAAATCGTCGCAAATCGGAAATATTCGGGTAACACGTCGGGAAAACGCGAATCGGGCCCTTAGTAAATAACCCCCAATTTGTTTTTGAAATTCCACGGTTTTTCCGAATCCGTCGGGTTGTCTGACGGCCACGCCCCCCGACTTCTGTTGTGTGAAAGCCGGCGCCGATGCGTCACAATCCGATCATGTGTGCCAAAATACCGGGGCAATTCGGTGCAATATGGAAATATTCAGGAAACCTGACAAAAGTAATTTGCACCCTTAGTAAATGAGCCACATTGGCCTCAGAACATGCCAAAATGTAGAAATTTTGTTTGTACATAAGGTTTGAATTTTTTTAAAATCTATTAAAATATATAAATATCCATATATAGATTTGGTATCCCTGTGATCATACCAACCCAAGGAATAAATGGGAGTTGTAATTTGGAACGAAAAGTAAAAGGAATAAATACAAAGTCCAAAAAAAAAAAGGTGCAAATGCATTCTTTCTCCAATTTCACCGTATTTGGAATGGCAAGGAGTATTAAATACAGTCACTGGAAAGTACAATTTGGTACACAAAAAGAAAATTTAAAAAATTATGGATTTTTGAAGGTTAGAAAAAGTCGTTATGGAGTTAAAGTGATCAAAACGTTACAAAACTATATAAACGTTGGTATCTGCATGAGTGTACTGAACCAATAGAAGAATAAAAGAAAGGGAATTTAACATCCAGCCTTAGATTTGGATAAATCTGGGGCCACATTTATCACTTTTGTGCGTCTAAGTGTAGTAGTTGCGCCTAAATTCTGGCGCACTGTTTTGCCAGATCTCGAATAACGAGTACCCGAGCATTTTAGTGCTCGCTCATCTCTATCCAATAGTTATATCCATGTATCTGGTAATTCTATTCTCCCTGTGGCTCTCTGCCACAAATAAGTAGATGGTCAGAATGCGGGAGGGGTTATTTTTTGTACGTCATATTCCATCCTTTCCTGCAGGTACTATGAGCTCACCGCAAGTAAACAACCAGACACGGCGCATGTCAGTGCATGAAACATTACATCACCATGAGGATTATGTTACTATACAGCAGCAGAGGCCTAACCATTCCAGACCCAGCGCCTCTCCTCCATGACATCTTATAGTCTGCAGAAGGTAGCTGAGATCCTTCAAGAACCTTCATGAGTTCCACTCGTCTCTGTCAGTTTACACATGCAGGATTCGTAGTGGAAATATGGTTTAATACGCCCTATAAATGTCCGCTTGACAATCCATAAATATGATAAAATCCTTTTATTTATTTTATGTGTGTTTCTTTAACCCGGTGAAGCTTTAGTCTTGTAAGATGATCTCCTTACAGCTGTCTTCTACACTTAGTTAGAGCAACTTGGAAAGAAAAAGGCCAGTCAGAGGAATTCAGTTCCCCTAAAAATAGAATCAATATACAGCCTGTGACTTGCCACTTTTCAGATTAGTCTGGTGTGAACTGCGTTCAGCTGATGACCCCGGTAATTGCTCGTGAAATCTATTCCATATTTAATCAACTTACTTTTGTGGACAATATTGAAAACAAGCAGTGACACAAAGGATTGACCAGGACCTATCCCGCTGAAAATAATTAAAGAGAAGTACCGGTGTTTACTACCGTCTACATGGTATTTTCTATTTGGAAATATTGACGAATCACAGCCAGGTAGGTACAAGTGTGCGTCTGTGGTGCTCAAAATTTGGGATCTATCTATTCATCTGCTGATCAACCACAATCAGTCGATCAATTGATCTTTGTGTTCTAGAATATAATAGTGAATTAGGTTGAATTATGTTGTCTATAATCTTCAAGTTGCATCTTGAAGTAGAATTTTTGGAAAAATGTTAAAGTTGGAAAAATTATGTTTCCAACTCAAGGATCCATCTCTGGGAGCCAATGATAGGAAGTAAAAATGGGGGAGGGCAGTTTATTTACATATGTATGTCGAAAGCGAAGACGAAGGGCGTTTTCACACGTAGTGTTATTTTTTTAAATGCCACTGCAGTTTTTGGTGTGGAGCCAGAAGGTTATTAAAGGAGATATAAAAGGACTTATACTTTCCCTTCCTGCTGGATCCACCTCTGCTTTTTTCAAAAATGTATAAACCCCTTTTATGGAAGCAATGGATGCACAGATATCAGTGCACATATAGATGTATAAAAGCCAATATCATTATGGTGATTTCATTGTAATATTTTCAAAACATTTTTTTAATGGAAATGTAAAATAAAAGTTCATAATAACCATGTGTGCTTCAGTTTTTATAAAAAGGAGATCTAAACTGACATGTGCTTCAATACTATGGGCATCATCTCCAAAAGCTGATATACAGTATTGTAGCTACAATACAAAAATATAAAATAGTGCAGTGAATGATTTTTCCTACAAAGGTCTATGGGCCCAAATATACTGATTCTAATCTGATTCTGATGCACACAGTGTTCTGTATAATTTCCAAGATCTATATGGCATATCATAGCATAAAGTACCTATTGATTGCTATTATGGCAAAAAGTTGTTGGTATTCTACCCAATGGGGTCCAAAAGGACTGACTTTAAGGGAGAGGCCCTATCCTTAGCTCTTATTTAAAGGAAACCTACCACATTAAAATGCCAGTTATAACCCTCAAATATCTTGCACCAGCTCAGGGTGAGCTAATGCCAGAGCATAACTTCATTATTTGCAGAAACTGCCGTATTCCTTTTTAAACTATTTTATTCTTTATATCCCAACCACGCTTTGGCGCACCACAATATGTGCTTGGTGCACCATGCACGCGATCGTGCGAGCACCTGATTAGGAAGTGCCGGAGAGCCCGTGACGTCACTGAACTATCAGGCACAATCGCGCCTACGCAACTTCAAATTTTTATCCTGGCCAGCTTCGCACGCGAAGTTGCGCAGGCACAAGTGTGCCCGAGAGCTTGGTGACATCACCGGCTCTCCGGCACTTCCTAATCAGGTGCTCGCACAGTCGCGCATGGTGCACTGATCAAATATATTGGTGCACCGAAGCGTGGTTGGGATATAAAGAATAAAACAGTTTAAAAAAGGAATATGGTGTTTTCTGCAAATAGTGAAGATATGCTCCGACATCAGCTCACCCTGAGCTGGTGCACAGTATTTGAGGGTTATAACTGGCATTTTAAAGTGGTAGGTTTCCTTTAATTGAATTTAAGCTTAGCTGCACTACCCTAGTTTGGCCACTAGTGGAGGGAGCCTGAAGCAAGTTGTGATATCCAATGTTCTAGTTTCAAAGGCTGTTGAGAACATCTGATTGGCAATATCTTACTGAGGAACTGTCCATAGGAAAATCTCTCATAAATAATCTCTTTAAATGTCATACATATGACATAGTATGTACTAAGCCTTATATCAATTAAAGTGGTAAATTATTTGAGAACTAAACTCTAGTTAATATATTCTAAGTAGTCGCTCTTGGCTTACACATGCCCCTTGGAAACTCCTACACCTATCGCATTCACAGTTTTATAACTTTTCAATATGAGAAGGACCCAGAGATAAGCGTCGCTGTGGGGCTCTCCGCTGCCTTTTCTATGGTAACATTATAGTTCTAGAAGAAGGGCCTCACATAATGATGACTGGAAATAGATCTGCATGGGTTGCAGGTACTATCAGGAGGACATGTGCCAGTCCTGAGTGTCAGCGGAGTATAAACACATCTATTAGGGTGCGTCTGATAAGATTGTTAGCTTCCTGCCCTTAACATTTCATAGACTTGTCAAACAACACCTACCAGGGCAGGAAGAATAACAAGCTACCTAATATGTAGAGGGATTACAGATCTGGTGCCCAAACTACAACCAAAACCCACTTATTTTCTACCAAGTGCCAACATAACAATTTAAACAGTAACCTATTGCTCCCTGTTCTTCCACAACATTCAATCGTATCGGCCCCCTGAGTACACCAATGTGGTTAAAGAAGGAAGACACATTCAGACATCATTGTATCTTCTCTCCAGAGTTTCTCTGTACAGGAAGAATCATGGGGCCAGAAAAGGGACCTCAAAAGATAATCTGTTCCTGTTCACACCTTCTCACTCTTCCTTCAGTTCCAATCAGTCAAGGATGTGTCACCTTAAAAGAGCATTGAGAGTAGTATCTCAAGTTGTCTGAAGGTTCAAGTCCTGTCAGGTGAACACTGTCCTGGGGCGACAGTCTGGGTGCCCACAGAAAGGGCTCTGAGTGCCACCTCTGCCACCCGTTCTGCTCATTGGCTCACCATTACTGCTCTATTGGATTCCATATGTCTGGGGATTTCACTCTGGTTCAGGTAACACTGGTAGATTCCAGTGTGACCTGAATGGCAATGCACAAAGGCCTAGAAGTGGGTACAGGTTAAACAACCAGAATATATTAATACATTTCCAAAATAGTTATATACCTGTTCAACTACCTTCTGCTTCTCCACTTCTGTATCTTCTGCTCGGTTATTTTTAAACTTGGCTATACGATGATATATCCCGTGTGATTACTACAGCAAATCACAGTGATTGTATGCCCCGTTATCAGAGGGAAGGACCCGAGCAGCAGTGCTGGATTTAAGGGGGATCAGAAGTGGAGACCCAGAAGATGTGGGCACAATGTCCACTGGGGAGAAGGTGTCTGTTTGTTCTTTTTGTTAATGTTAGTTTTGATAGCGACATTGTTGAGGGATAATTATATCCTTTTATTAGGATACATGCAATTGTTTTAACTACTACATGCAAAGGCCCACATGTACGTGTTTAAGCCAATATTTTGTCTAACTTTCCATTGCAAAGAACGTGCAAACTGCTTGCACATGCATTTATAAAGTGTCTGCACCAGTTTTGTTTCGCAGCTGCACTGTGTCCTCCGCACCACAAAATCCTGCACCAATAACACACAGCTCTGATTACTATCTGTCATACTAATGATCTGTGCACCTGTGTGACCATGGTCAGATTTCTGTCCTCTGGAAGTAAACACAGAAGATTTCTATAGAATTACAGCAAGCAGAGATCTAGAAAACCAAGATGAATTGATACAGAAAGTATATTGAAAAATTGTATAACTTTTTATAGTACGAGCAATAATATTAATTTGCTGAAATGGGAATAAACTTTAAACTTTTATTTATGGGATGTTGACAGCATAGAAATGGTAGCAATACACTCTGGAATTATGGGGTTTTCTGACTGTGGTAGTCATTGCTCATCCAACACAGTTTTCATTGATAGGAATGGCCTGTGTAAGGAGACTCTAGCCATTGGCTATGGTCTCACCAAACCCAAGTTCCTAAGATAGTAGTCCAGTAATGGAACCTGTCCCCTACAGACATTAATGGCACATCCTATGGAATAAATATAAGAAATCTAATCGTTTTCGATTCAAACACAAAAAGAACATAAAAAGAAAACTATGATTTTGAAAAAAAAAAATCTTTGATTCATTTGCAGAAAACGAAGGACAGTTGTCACCTGTGGCAGCAGGGAGGATGACATTGTGTAGATAACTTCTAATCCTTAAATCACAGATGAAGAAATTTGTAGAATCCACAGTCCACACAATGTTGGCATTTTTACATATAATACAAATACCCTCAAATACATCTGAATTCTTGGGGGTCATTTATGAAGATAAATCTCTCTTTGTTTGTGTTGGCTTGTTTTTACCTGTCTATTTGGTAATTTATCAATCTCACTTTTTTTCCTTGTGTTAAATGGGTTTATTTTTTCAGATCTATTTTTGATACATTTGTTACAAAAGTTGCAAAAATGACGCTTCTGGACACTTCTGTCCATTTTCTAAGTTTTCCTTAATTATGGTTTAATCTCTAGTTTTTTGCACCAAAAAAATGTTGCAGATTTGGGACAGTTTGAAATGATAAAGGTCATTTGCAACATTTAGCACAATGTGCATCTAATGGGACGTGTTACTGCTTAGTCGGAGTTTGTGCCACATTAATTACTGATGTGCGCAATAATACTGTCTGCGGCACAATTCTGCAGCATGAACAAAGTGCACCAAAAAAATGGTGTACACCTCCAGAGCGGTGCAGGGGGTGCCGGATTCATGAAGACCGTGCTCTCTCTAGCGCGCTCTGCCCAGTCCACCAGCAAACTGCAAACCGTACAAACTGCACTAGTTTTGATAAATGTGGCCTGTTGTGTTTACATGGCATTTTCAGTGATACTACAATGAGGGGGGGGGGGATTTATAAATGCACTTGTGCCACAATTCTGGTGGTTTTGCACCAAAAACACTATCTAAAAAGCCTTGCACCACAGTTATAAAGGCTTTTATACCTTTTTGTTGTCTCCTTCCCGACATGTCCGATTAAGGGGCGTGGCCTTCAGAGAAAGAGGCGTGGCTTGCAGTAAATCGTCATCATCATCATCATCACAGTGATAAATCTGGCACAGCAAAAGACTAGTGTTTTCCAGCTAGAAACTTGCGGAACCTGAGGCACACTGTTAAATCCCCCCCCAATGTGTTAATGTTGTGTTAAGATTGCATTTGGCATAAATGCAATTTTAATTGAATGTAATGGCCACAGGCTAGTGCACCCTGCGGGTTTGTTCATATCTGCACTAATATGGATCCAATTTAATCTGGCATCGAAACATGCACGCTGCACAATTTTGTCCCGACAGATGTAAACACGGCTTTAAAAATAGACTTACATGGTTAAGAAAAGCTAAATGTATTTCTTGGTTTGCTCACCTATTTATAATGAGTGTGGAGATGCGCTGTCAATTTATGCACATTTTCTGAAAACTGATCAATAATAATAATTCTATTAATATATAAAAAGTTGGCATTTTCCACATTCCTGTTGCAACCTCATTCACATAATGTACATCTACAATGTAAGAAGTAATAAGCTCTGATAATCCCGCGGCACAGAAGCTTGGTATTGTCATGAGTTGTGCTGGCAGTATGAGCTTGACAGGCAGGGGTTAATACCCTGAGATCTCCCTACACCTGTCTCCAGCTTATTACTCACCAGATACTTTCCTCACCAGACCTGACCTGCCTGGGACTTCATATGTTGCTGGATTCATCTCTGTTTGGACCATTTTGCCGTTTCTATTTTTTGGACTTCAGATTTGGACGTAGTTGTATTCTTCTTGTTGTGACTTTTGGCATGAATTTGGATTATCTCTTGGCTGGTGATTGGTATTGTACAATAGAGGGTCTGTCATTGGCTTGTGGCTCCTTTACCCTTCCCCTGCACATTATCTAATGTAGGGAATGTCGCCCAGTTGGTGCCATCATTTATGGATGTGTCAAGTAGGCAGGGACATTTTTGTGGGGGTTTCCACACTATCCCTCTCCCATACTGTCCTAATAGGTGTTGTAGTAGGTTTCCTGGAAAAGAAGGGGGGTTAGGAACCTTTTCATAGCTTTATGTGGATATTTTTATGGGATCAGGGAGAGCATTCTAAAGAAGAGAAGCAGCACCAGGGAAGTTTTCAGGGAGTTAGTTATTAGACATATATTCAGAATGCTTCAGGGTTGACTAGTTATACAAATGCCAGAGATAACCAACATAAATGGGAAATAGTAAGAAAAATCAGTCTATTGATTATTCAGTAAATAGGGCAACAATGCTGAGAATGGTATTTATATGGCAGGTGGCAGGAGTAGATTTGCTTATAACATATCCAGCCACACTGGTTTAGGTTCTTCCAGTTTACTTGTTAAGGAAACAGAGAATTTAGTGGACCAACTGAACACAGAAAGCCATCTCGCATTCCTCGCACCTGCTTTTATTGTATTGCCGTCTTCACAGAGCCAATACAGTTAAACGCTGAAGCAATGAATGAAGAAGTAAACTCCCTGCTGTGCCATTCAGCCCCCGTTACAGCAGCCATGATGAAAGTTGAGCCTCTTGCCTCAGGGCACAGTCACCTGCTGCAAAGCTGAAGCTGACACATAAAATATCCTCTTTCCACCTGAAATCAGCATGGATATGAGACATTACATGGAGAACCTGATATAATACTAGTGGATGGGGCAGAGGGGTGGCTTTCAGAGAGTTTAGGTTCACCCCTGCATCCAGCCAGTGTCAGACCGGGGTTCCTTGGGCACACCCAAATTATGCTGCGGGGCCCACTCTCCATCAACTTTTAGGAATCATACTCCATTAGCTTCCACATTGGGTTGTCTTCTGTGGTACCTCTGGCTTCCAGTACGTGGTAAGAGCCTGGGCCCACTGGATCCTTTCTGGTGGGTCTGCCCGACACTACATGTAGCCATTGTTTATACAGGGGCTTACAAGACTTGATTGTGCTTGGTGCCCCCAAAATGCCACATCCACTCCAGGTGGCCGGACAACCGGAGCTTTGATGCTTCTGTTGTTACTTACAGATTAAGGTCCTAATTCTGCTAATAATAAAACATTTTCCTGACTGTTATGTCTTCCAGAAAATGTATTTTAGGAAAACAGAACTGTGTGTTCCTGCTTTGATGCTTCAGGTATATACGGGACGTCTTATTTATTAGTCCACAGACTCAGCAGGCAGAACATTGTGCATTCTGCTATACTTTTTAATGATACAATTAGAAGAAGGAAACATTACAGGCTATTTCTCCGCTCTTTGTGAAAGTGCAAAGTGCTTCCATGTGTCTTGGCTTTCAGGGGACCATTCTGCATATCATCATAGGAAGTCATTGATTTTTTTTTTAATGGGAATTATATTTCTGATCTCTGCAGATAAGCCAAGAATTACTTTTTGTTTTAAGTCGCTTCTATAGCACTCTGATGGAGGAAGGGGTTAATCAAGTGTTCATATCATTTGTATGTTTCTGCATCTGAGTCTTGATGATGAATTATTGATTTTACTTCATTTAAAGGTCACAGCAGGCGCCTTAAAAATATTTACTTATTTATTTTTTTAATTGCATCAAGGGGGTCATAAGTTGAAATCTACTCTATGTAGTATCATTTTGGTAATGTTAAGGAAATATTAAAATCAAGAATGATGAACCAGTGGCGCTTACTCATAGATCCGGGCATCGTGAATGTGGTAATCTTATATTTATTATCCTTCCTTTTAAAATCAACTTTTTAATTATGTCAATGAATCCGAAGGGTTTTATGGGTGTGACCAAAGCCCCTCCTGCTGCAGGCTGTTAAACTGTGCAGGAGCATTTCCCACCTCCCTCTGTATGATCAGACAGCAGGAGGGGGAAGTGCTGAGGAAGCAGTGGGGGAGATTTACTTACCCGGTCCGTTCGCGATCCAGCGGCGCGTTGTCTTTGGGTCCGGGTCCGGCCGGGATTTATGATGGTAGTTCCTCCGCCGTCCACCAGGTGGCGCTGCTGCGCTGAAGTCCGCTGGAATGCCTCGAAATACACCGGCCTATCCTGGATGAAGGTGAGTGAAATTTTCGCGGCACTATTTTTTTTTTAAATGCGGCGGTTTTTCCGAATCCGTCGGGTTTTCGTTCAGCCACGCCCCCCGATTTCCGTTGCGTGCATGCCGGCGCCGATGCGCCACAATCCGATCGCATGCACCAAAATACCGGGGCATTTGAGGTACAATCGGCGCAAATCGTAAATATTCGGGTAACACGTCGGGAAAACGCGAATCGGGCCCTTAGTAAATGACCCCCAGTGTAACAACCTGTGAAGCCACAGCAGCGAGGGACTCTGGTAAAAGTAGATTTTAGAAGGAAGGAGGCCATGATAACAAATATAAGAAGATTATCACAGTCATGGTACCTGGATCTATGAGTTGGTGCCCTTGGTTTATCATGATGGATTTTGATAGTAGCTTTCTTTTAATCTATAATATATAAATGAAGAAAAGAAAAAGTATTGCATGATAAATCGGGCTGGAATCCTTTTTCCAGGTTAATCGCATTTACAGTTCATTAAAAAATCTGAGTGAATGATAAAAATAGCAATAGTAGTAACTCTCCACTACCTTAGCCCAGCCTGAGATATTACAAAGTGTTACACATTGGTGTGCATACCATCACATTGTGCAATATTGTATTTTGTATTTTAATTTGATGTATTATTTGATGTAACTTGTATTTTAACCATCATAGTTAATAAATAACGTGTATGTATAGTATCTAACCATTAGCGTGGATTGGTGCTTGGTGCAATTTCCCTTTTTATACTTCGAATGATAAAAATACAATGCAAAAACAAGAGGACCTTATGTGTCGGCAGGGATTCAAAACTCAATAATATTTATATTATTATATATATTAAATGATAAAAATAAGTACAATTTAAGATATTCTTTAGCGCAATTATATTCAAAAAGTTAGAAAAATGTATGCCACTTTTTGGTGGCCAGTGTGTAGGTAGTAAAGGGATTGTACCAAGTTTGCTTGTTATCCAATATCCACAGGGTAGGGCAAACAAGCTGATTGTTGAGGATGAACCTTATACATTATCTTATATTAATATGTTTTTGTTCAAAATTTTATGTTTTGTAACCTTAAATCCTTTGGACCTAAGCCATTTTAGGGATTCAGGACCAAGCCTGGACTTTTTTAAATCTAGCATGTGTCACTGTAATTAGTTATAACTTTGGAACGCTTTAAAATATCCAGGGAATTTTGAGATTGTTTTCTTCTAACAAATTAGTTGAAAAAAATTGGATGATACCTTTTACTTGTAGTTATGAAAAAACTGCGGAAATTTAGCCAAAAATGCGCTCCATTTTCAACATTTTTGCCAAATTTTGTGTGATGTCACACAGGTGCACGGCTCATTAGAGAGTAGAAAGAGCTGTGAGTTATAACGAGTCGTGCACCTGTGTGACCAAGGAGCGATTTCTGTCCACAATGGGGATTATTTGCTGAAAATGCACAACCTCTTTAAGTAAATATGGAGGATAAAGTATCCCCTTGTTAATTGTAATGACATTATAGGAGGTATAGGAGGGGATTTATCAAGATGCCTAAGAGTGAGAATATGCTTAGTTGCCCATGGCAACCAATTACTGCTCAGCTTTCATTTTAAAGGGGAGCAGTAATTGGTTTCCATAGTCAACTAACTACATTCTTACTCTTAGACAGCTTGATAAATCTCCCCCAATGTGTATTTCTTAAAAAAAAAAAATCAATAGATAAATCAGTATTTTAAACTCATAAGAATGATTAGAGTGCAGTCACACCAAAGAACAAAGAGATGAAAAAAACTTAGCAATGAACAAGAATTATAAGTTATATTACTCCATTCTTTGATGTTTGACATTCTCATATATACTGTAACTTACAAATTGCTTCATCCAACTCCTTATTCCTCTACTTACAGTTTTATATTAATCCAGCATTTCTATGTCTCATGTATATATATACACACACACCATATTTTTTGGACAATAAGGCGCAGCAGTTTATAAGGCGCACCATCAATAAATGCTTGCTAAAACGTCTAGGTTTGTATATAAGGCACACCGGATTATAAGGGGCCCCTGATTATAAGGATGAATGACCAGTAGGTGGCAGACCTGTGCACAGATCAAGGCAGCTGTTGTCTGTAAGTATGCTTCATTTATAAGGCGCACTGGACTATAAGGCGCACCTTTGATTTCTGAGAAAATCAAAGGATTGTTTGTGCGCCTTATAGTCTGAGTAGGAAATTAAAGAAGAGTGGAAAGAAGAGGAAAGTCCCTTTTATTATCCCTCGCCCGGACGCATGTTTTCTTATTATAAGTAATATAAATACCACAGACGCTTAGGACACACACTGAACGAGACTCACAGTCTGAGCAATAGACTCAGTTTTCAATTTCCAATCTGGCTTCTTGTGACCTTACATAAGTCACTTTATCTCCCTGTGCAGAGAACCAAAATTAGATTGCAGGCGACAGGTTAAAGGGTTATTACGTTCGACGAAACTTGTGTCCAGTGAGAAGTGCAATGTTGTCAGTATGCAGCGTACACCATTTCTAGAATCATCTCCATGAGGGCTTTTTGGTCGAGTAAATTTATTGAATTAGTAACATTTTGAAACATTTGAATTGAAATCTTATAAAATTAGAAGATACTTTGATTTCAGATGATTCTGTATATATTTATACCTGACTAGAGATCTGCAAATTATAAGCCATTTTTCAGGCACTGAAGCAAACCTGAATGTTTTGTGCTTCACTTTGGAAATTTAAAAAAAATCTAGATACTGCTGTCAAAAGTGCTGCAAAATCTAGCTTATGTCTTGGTACATCATACCATGTTTGCATGTTGACCCTATCTATAGGATAGGGGGATAGTAAGCAGATTGGTGAGGCACCCACACTGATCATGAGAATGGGACCCCTAGTGCTCCATGGGTGAAGCGAAAGGTGAAGCGTGCACCGTTCCACTATATTCAATAGTATTTTACTAATTGCTGAGCACAGTGCTCATATATCTCTTGCACTCACTGGGGCTTATTTACTAAGGGTCACAGAGCGCACTTTTGTCAGACTGTGCACAGTTTTCAGGGATAACATGGCTTGGACAGGTATTTAACAGGGGTCTGTGCTGGGATTGTGTCACACGCGATCAGATTTTGGCGCAACTGCTTCCAATGAACACAAAGTGGACAATCCAACTGATTCGGAATGAGCGTGGGATTTAACATTCAGATTGTGTCGCAAGCCCAAGCACTTACATGCACCACAAAAAAGATGGTGAACAATGTCAGACCTGCGCGAGGCATTCCTGGCACACCTGCTGCACCGGGGCGACTTTTCATACATGAAAAGTCACCAGCTGTGTTTATTTCCGGATATAAACGCTGCGCAGACCCCGCCCGATACATCAAGAGGCAGGAGCCTCCTGATGTATCCGGTTGCGCCTGGTGGGGCGGCGTGGCTGTCACATGTCAGTCCACAAGCTCTGGCATATGATAAATAACCCCCAATATCTGTATCATTATCATATGTAACAGGGGAGATTTTGATTGGCTGATCTTTTTTGTATTTGTCAGGGTTATATTCATACTATGAATTCTCCAATAACTACTGAACCACAAAAAGGAAATTGTTCTCATTTATATTCCAGACAGGACCTTGCGTTCCATTTTTGCAGACTCCTCAGAAATACAAATCCGAACTTTACCATGATTCCTAATTCATTTAAGTAACTCAGTACTGTCCCCATTTCATCTTTTCTTTAGTGATGGAGACTTTTTTCCTTCCGTGAAAGTGGTGATGAGAATGTATTTATGATCTGAATATTACAAGATAAAATTGTAAGGATAAAAGTGACATAAAAGGCTCCAGATGGCCACCAGCGAGGGCTCTATAGGCAGACTTCCACAATCACATAGGATTTGTGTTATGCAGAAAACCTCTCTCCGAATGCATCTGAAGTGTACTTGACATTTAAGTCGAGCTCTGTCAAGCATTAGAGTGATCATTGTGACAAAGTAACATTATATAATTCCGCATGTCACCGTGATCCGGTGCTGTGATACAGAGGAAGATTCTTCTGCCAGGAGAAAAAATGATTTCAAAAACATAATATTTAAAAAGATGAGAACAAATATTATTCAAGGCATTTTCCGTTGTAGTATTAGGGGATTTTGTATTATTTGCTCAAGTATAGTGCAGTTGACTGACTGAGTGAGTGCTTGGAGTTGTCTGGTCGCTATATCGGCTTATGGAAAGTGATGCAACAGAATAGCGTGGTGCCCACCCATGGCCTGACGAAGGCTGCTGGAGACCCTTGGGCAATGAATATGTCAAAAGGATCTCATGATACTTTGGTGTAAATGTAGGCAGCCAACATGTCCCTAAGACCTTCTATCTTCCATAAGGGAGAGATAAGTATTAGATAGCTCCAAGTTATATGTAGGGGCAAACCTTAAAAATACTGAACCCCACTGCAAAATCACCATCAGACCCTCAACAATAATGTATTATTTACAATACTTGTCTTCATGATGGTAGATGAGCAGCACAAGCAGAACATACAGGATCGGTTTGTTAGGTTTGTGCTTAAGTTGTATTTGTATGTAAGTTGGAACAGGTATATTTTATAATTGTAGAACCTTTTAATTTTGTCCTGTGACAATTGGATTTTCAAAGTTTTTTGCTGTCATGGGACCAAGGATTATCAATAAGACTTCATTACAGACATATTACAGCTGATCATTGCAGCCTGGTACAAAAGTAAAGCATACAGAGAGCTTCACCAGTGGGCAGAGAGGTCCGTATGTAACTAGGGGTCATCTGTAAGTTGGGGACCGCCTGAACACGCCCTCCCATGCGCAGGATTCCCAGAGAACGGGTGGCATCACATGCTTTCTGCAAGCTCTGTAGACAGTACCAGGTGGGAAAACGCTGGATCGGGGGCGTGTGAAAATGACATCCCGTCAGAGCCGAGAAAGGTCCTGCAGTGCACCTCAGGCTAATTTGAATATTTTAAAAACGGGGATAAAACAGGAAAGTGAAACTGATGGTAGATGTCCTTTAATTGAGCAATTCATGTGCCGGATTATTGCTAATGTTTTACCCAATACTCTACACAATTAAAAAGTAAAACTTCATAAAACTTACAACCATGAAATTTAATCTTTTCACTTATTCTATTCTCATGGAAGTCAAGGTAAATATGTGGGTCATGTGAATTATTCCTTTCAATGATGACCTCTGCAAGGATTTCTATACTACGTCCAAGTAACCAACACAGGTACTTAGGACATACAGTGAGACTCCTAATACTCCCAAAAAGAACTAGTGCCCCTGAGTGCTGCAAACCTTATACATGTCCCAAAATGTACCACTGCACTCTACAGCACTACCTTCTGAATCCATCAGATCACACTTACATGCTTGTCCGGTATTAGATACCTTTCCATCTCCCCACTTTCCTGCAGCCGCACATGAATTTTACATGATTTACCACAAGGCTAAGGCATAATGCACATTTAGCATAAACATTGAGCAAAAGCCCTTTCCAAATAAATATATAAAATCCACACTGGCCTTGGGAAAAATGTTAAAATTGGCAGTCAGGGTCAACAAAATAGCAGCCAGGGTCAACACAAGTAGCCATCTGTAGATCCCCACTGCTCCATGACATGACGTGGATTTTACCCTGTAGATTCAATGTCCAATTCACAGAAAATGCGGAGATCTTACAAAATATACAAGCAGTTATATTAAAAAAAAGATTAATTAGAAAAAATGTACATAAATAAAACCCTTGTGTCTACAGTTGTTTCCAGTGAAGTTCAGTTTTCTCTCCGTAGTCAGTAAAAAAGAAAGTAAAAGTTACATGCGGTTAGGAGATGTTCTTGGCCGGCCTCAAGAGATGGGTTTTTAGGGCATATATGCTACACACACATGGATACTAATATACTATATTTGCATTACATATACACATCAACCACACCATTTATTTGCTGCACTTACACAAATATATCATAAACATGCTGCACACCATGATACAATACAATACACAGTTATATATACACGATGCAATACATATGTACCTGTACAATACGGAATATAAACCAGCAATGAATACACAGCACATAAATACCAAAGTGAATATTACAATACAGGCGGTCCCCTACTTAAGAACACTCAACTTACATACGACCCCTCTTTACAAACGGACCTCTGGATATTGGTAATTTATTGTACTTTAGTCCTAGGCTACAATAATCAGCTGTAACAGTTATCACAGGTGTCTGTAATGAAGCTTTAGTGTTACTCCTGATTCTTATGACAACCCAACATTTTTTAAATCCAATTGTCACAGAGACCAAAAAAGTTCTGGCTGGGATTACAATGATAAAATATACTGTTCCAACTTACATACAAATTCAACTTAAGAACAAACCTACAGACCCTATCTTGTATGTAACCCGGGGACTGCCTGTATTAATGGAGCAGAACGGTAATGCACGGCCATCTGCTCCATTAGTCTGAGCAGTGGTGAGGGGTCAGATGGACCCCTCGTTCACTCGATCAGCGAGGGCTGCAGCAGTAGCCCCTCCATGAATATTTTATACAGGGTTCACAAACAGGCACATGAAATCTGCCCCCTTCCTCCCCTGAATACTTGCAGAGTTCACCAGAAGACCTCTACCCCTCCCCCAGTTGTGTCAGGCTCACTAACAATTGATTATTTGTCCTTCCTTAAGGAACCACGATTTGCCCCGCTCATATACCTAGGCCTGTGACCAGGACAAGGGGGCATCCTCTACGCCTAGAGGAGAGGCGATTCTACCATCACCATAGACAAAGGTTCTTTACTGTACGAGCAGTGAGACTATGGAACTCTCTGCCGCAGGAGGTTGTTATGGCGGACTCTATGTACATGTTCAAGAGAGGCCTGGATGCCTTTCTGCAGAGAAAAAATATCACGGGTTATGGGGATAAAACATTTATTTAATTCTTAAAGGTTGGACTTGATGGACTTGTGTCTTTTTCCAGCCTTATATACTATGATACTATGATAGTTCGAGGTAGTGCATTCCAGAGAACAGGTGCAACTCGGAAAAGAAGTCCTAAAAACGTGGGTTTCGAATTAAGGAAGAAAGTAATCTTAGATCACTGGCAGATCGAATAGCATGGGTTGAGTGACAGACTGAGATTTGAGAACTGATATAGGGAAGCACAGCACTGTACAGAGCTTTGTGGATGAGAGTAATCCATTTGAATTGAATATGGAAGGTGATGGGCAGCCAGTGCAGTGACTGATATTCTGGCTAGTGGCTACATACTATCTACATACTGGCTGTATTAGGTTTACATTAGGGTTAAATTGTACTAAACCATGGAACATGTAGGTGATACAAATGTAGTAATACATATAATAATAATATATTTAGTAAATATGAACAGAATTTATTATTTATAACAGAATTAAATCATTAAGACATGTAATAATGGTGAAATATCTGCATGCAGATCCTCTCTCCAGACATCTAATTATACAGGGTATACTGGGATACAAGAATAGACTGCACTAGACAGCTTCTTTCACAGCATTATTATCTGGTTTGGAAAGATATAATTCATTAAAATAATTAACAATTATACATGTCACCAGGACATGATATAATAACTCTTTCTGTGGCTTACATTACTCCTCCCGATACTTCAGCGCAGCCATTAAGTACATTGTCTAGTTTATGTTTGGTATTCGGAGCTCTCATCGAGCTAACGTGAGAAATATTTTCATCCTCATACATCTCATTCCTGGCATGTATGGCTCTATGTATGGCTCTTCATGTTAAGTGCACAATGACATCTAAGCGATCTATTCTGTAACCATGCACTCATGAATTAGGGATAATTGCTTATATAGCAATGTCCAAATTACTTGTATTTTTAGGAGAATATAACACAATAGGGAATACTCTATCTGTACAATAAAATTCCTGGGAGAATTCTTCTTCTTACAGAGTCCTATGTCCAGTATCTTTAGTTTTGACAATACAGAGCTGTAGACATTGTGATGTAGGAGCCCTGGAAACCTGTGTAACCATATATTTGTGTTGTTGTTGTGTTGTTAGTAGCAATAGGACTGTAAAATGTATTTATATATCAGGATTGTAGCTGAACTAAGAGAACTGGGAGACTCCTAGTGGGCGGCACGGTGGCTGAGTGGGTAGCACGTCTGCCTTGCAGCGCTGGGGACCTGGGTCAACATCTGCAAAGAGTTTGTATGTTCTTTCCGTGTTTGCATGGGTTTCCTCTGGGTCCTCTGTTTTTCTCCCACACTCCAAAACATACTGGTAGGTTGATTAGATTGTGAGCCCCATTGGGGAACAAGGACCGATTTGCCAAACTCTGTGCAGCGCTGTGTAATCTGTGTGTGCTATATAAATAAAGGAATAATAAATGTGTTTTATCCATTCCAACTGCTCCCCAGCCTCTCCCCTCTGCTTTAATATCCAAACAGAAGACTACTATTACTCCAAGCAAATGGGGGTTTTACTGAGAGATATCACACAACAGTGCATCAAGTCCAGCTACATTACTAGAATATAAATGGACTCTTCACAGTTCTGCTGCTAGTAACAAAACACATTTGTGGTTATGCAGCTCTCTATGGCAATACTTAAAGTGAACCTGTCAACACACATGTCAGTTTTAGCTGGTGACAGGTTCCAATAGCCTATTCTATTCTGATTTTAGTAATACCTATGTAAGCATTACTTTATATAATTATAAATCACATTACCTGCCAGCATAAGGGGGGAGGGAGCAGTGGGAGGTAGCTGCAGCTTGTGGAGCCAGTGTCAGAGCTTGACTCATGCATCTCCCTCATCCCTCCCACTTTCTTTCATGTACATAGAGCAGTCAGGGGAGGGAGGGGGCGGTGAGGAGGAGAGGAAGAATATATGAGGAGACTGAGACACAGGCACACACAATCTGCTGGTGCTTCTCCACCTTCTCTGGGACTCACCACATGCTGCTGGTAGGGAGCCTGGTATTGTGAAATAAAGATATATAAAGTACTGAAATGATTCAGAATGCTGACAAAGGCATTTTCTTAAAATCACCATAGTATAGGCTATTCAAACCTGTCACCAGCTAAAAATTAATCCGTGTGACAGGTTCACTTTAACACTTTAAATGGTCAAAACCACAGACAGATTCCACAGACTGGATGAAATGGCAGCCTGCATTCTAGTAGCAGATTACCTAGGAACAGAAGGGATTTTCAATGACTTCTTGACTGCCTTTTGGAATTTGTAAAGCGGTAATTGTAGTTCTGGGGATAATGGAGAACATTATTATACTATAATATACAGATCTCTTCTATTTACCTGTGTTTTACTGCAAAATGTATTACCCCCCCCCCCCCCCAAACCATGACTTGCCTTCATAGTACCGTATTCTGCTGTTTTACTATCATTTTTATAAAGAAAACACCAAAGAAAACTCCTCAATATGAAGTTCAGGGATTGTGGTTTTAGGAGCTATGGGGAGTGGTCCCTGCATAGCTGCTCCATAATCATGGACACCCATGTGACCACTTTGGTTGGTAGATGATGGCTTTTTTTTTAATTATAAATCTAATCTATAGACAAGGACATTTTGTAATATGAAGAGCATGAAGAATGCCTTGACCTGTGGTTTTATAAGCCAACAAATATGAGTAAATAGCAGCAGTGAAGGTCATACAATCTTTCTGACCTTCCTTTGAAGTTGTCTTTTTCTGATGAAAATATGTCGAATGTCAAAGCAAAAAGTCTATAAATGCATCTTCTAATTATCATTGGCTGTCAAGGACCCGCACTAACAATCTCTCACGAGAGCCGTATACTCAGCCACTGATTAGTTTTACCTCTACAGAAGCCCGAAACAGAAGACAAAAATGCAGTATATTAGAATTACAGGAAAAAACCTGATATAGAAGAAAAAAATTCAGAAAGTCACAATTTAAAATAGCAGATTGTAGCTGTAAAGGGAAAATCAGTATGGTATGTTATAGCAATATGACGCTTGGGTGTACCCCAGTGATATCTGGTAGGTGGAGTACATATTTTTGGGAATAGAATGTTTAAAATTGCATCTTGCAGGAATTGCATGTATTCGGTAAAATTAAAACTTCTATATTATAAGTCTAGGTTTATCTGCAGGCATGGTATTATAGAACAGGAGGAGCTGAGCAGATTGTATATAGTGTCCTATCTGCAGTCAGCATGTTATACAGAAGGAGGAGATGAGTAGATTGTACATAGTGTCCTATCTGCAGGGAGCATGTTATAGAATAGGAGGAGTTGAGTAGATTGTACAGTGACCTATCTGCAGGCAGCATGTTATAGAATTTGAGGTAATGAGTAGATTGTACATAGTGTCCTATCTGCAGTCAGCATGTTATAGAAAATGAGGAGATGAGTAGCTTGTACATAGAGTCCTATCTGCAGGCAGCATGTTATAGAGCAGGAGAAGCTGATTAGATTGTACATAGTGTCCTATCTGCAGGCAGCATGTTATAGAGCAGGGGAAGCTGATTAGATTGTGCATTGTGTCCTATCAGCGGGCAGCATGTTATAGATTATAAGGAGATGAGTACATTGTACATAGTGTCTTATCTGCAGGTAGCATGTTATAGAATAGGAGGAGCTTGGCTGGTTGTACATGGTGTCCTATCAGCAGGCAGCATGTTATAGAGCAGGAGGAGCTGAGCAGATTGTACATAGGTGCACATTTACTAAAGACAACTACATTAAATTATCTACTTTCGTTATTCTAAGATTGAAGGACATAGCTATGGAGGGCATGGGGCCTGTGGCAGCTTCTGTCTCATGTAAGAGGTCTTGAATATAGTAACTGACAAGAATAGTAGATTCACATGTAGAAATGTCTGTAACTGTCTTATTCATCTGAACCAATCTGAACCCGATGAAAACCTAGATGAAAACGTCTACAAAGAAATCTGTTGCGTGTGAATATCCCCCGATAGAGGGATAGATGCATTGGGGCAATAATCTCTGCTAAAAATAGAATATACCATAAGAGAGCGAGCGATGGGTTACGCATATCAGCTGATGCTGTGAGATGTGACATAATTCATTCTCTGCCTGGCTGGATTATGAATGGCTCTTTAAACATATGCAGCCCCCCCTGCTTCAGCGACGTGTTACCTCTCATTGGTAAAATCATTTGTTGTCACACCCGATGTGATGACATTAACCTGTAGGCTGAATATAAAATATTAATCCACCCTGTAAAAAAGGAAGAGTTGATGTATCTGTATTGGGGTAGAATGGAGAGAATTTGTCCGGATCTTGTTTCCATGTCTTGTCTGCAGCAATAGTCTCAGCTGTGGCAGCAGTGCAAGGGTTCATAAAAAAATCACACCAAATCTTTCGCACTGGTCATGAATGTTTTAACAGTGCAGTCTGACGTCCTATAGATTCAGTGTCAATTGCTGAATGCTGCTCTGTATGTACATAGAGGCGGCGGGGAGAAGAAAACACATCCAGCTGTGATTATTGCAGCGATATTTATATTGTTTTACTCCGCAGTGGGAAGACATCACTATGGGACTGCATTGGCCGCCCCGGAGCGTCTAGCTGTGGATCTCCAATATTGTGAATGAGACAAATGAACAGCGCAGTGTCTGGAATTATTGTGCTTTGTGAGTGCATTTTGTTCTGAAAGTTTAGGTGATTCTTAAAAGAGTTAGTGATATTGATGACCCACATCCATGCCTTGAGATTAGTGGGGGTCTACAGCTTCCTAACATGACATATCACTGGTAGATTGGAAAATACAAAGAAGAAAACCAAGTCCGCACAGTGGAGAGAAACCTTAATAGAGAGGGTGCAGAGCCTCCATGGGTCCTGGCAAGATCCTTCAGTAGTAAAGTTAGGCAGCACTCCAAACATCCCAAATTCCAAAGGATGAAGTTTACTGAAACAGTGGCGACGTTTCAGTGTGAACCACTTTCATCAAACCTTCATCAAGGTGGTTCACACCGAAACGTTGCCACTGTTTCACTGTTTCACCCTTTGGACTTTTGGATTTTTGGTAAATTGGAAAGCTTAATGACTCCTTTAAAGTAACAATTAGAGAAATTCTATGATCTGTATCCATACTATTACAGGTTATTTCTAAACTTTGCAGTAAGTTTAAAATAGGTCATCCACCTCACAACCCATTTCCAAGTTAAACCAGTTTTTTGTTGGGCACTTCAGGGCCGCCATCAGGGGGGAATACTGGGACTTATTTCAGGGGCTCGGCTTAAAGGGGGGCCTGGGAGTCGCAGTATTTCCTGACCACTTGCAATCAGCATTAGAATATCATGTATGGTGATCTGTCACTGTAAACGTATATATGTGTTGGGGTGTAGTACTATAAGATGGTAAATTAATGTGTGTAGAAAAGTGAAGGGCCCACAGAATTTCTCAAGGGCCCCACAATGTCTAGTGGCAGCCCTGGGGCATTTTATAAGCTTTCTAGACATATCGGGGCTGATTTACTAAGGGTCCGTCGGATGCATTTTTATCGGGTTTCTCGCTCGATGATTTCCGTTTTGCTCCGAATTACCCCGGGTTTATGGCGCACGCGATTGGATTGTGGTGCATCGGCTTATACGCGACAGAAATCGGGGGGGGGGGGGGGGGGGGCCTCGGACAACCTAATGGATTCGGACAAACCGCGGAATTTAAAAACGTGATTGTGTCGCAAGATCAAGGACTCACATGCACCAGGAAGAAGTAGGTGAACTCCGGCGGACCTCAGTGGGGAAGCGACGGATACAGGAACTCAGGCGCACGATCTTGGTGAATTGTGCCGGACCCGATTCCTCGTCGGACAATGCACCACGGGATCGCAACAGGATCGGCTAAGTAAATGAGCCCCATCATCTCTGTGCTGTGTGCTATATAAATAACGGAATTATTATATCTTTTCTGTTTCCCAGTGTTTACTCCCTTTTAAGAAAACTCTGGGGGAGATTTATCAGAAGTGTCTGTCATCAGAACTGTTCTAGTTTCCCATGGCAAACAATCAGAGTTCAGCTTTCATTTTGCCATAGCCGTTTCCAAAGTGAAAGCTGAGCTCTGATTGGTTTCCATGGGCAACTACAACAGATTTCCCTCAGAAACCTCTGATAAATCTCCTCCTCCATCGTTATCATTATGTAAATGACCTTGCTGGTGCACCAGAGGTGGAGCCATGCATCTGTATTTCTTTCTATGCTGATTAGCACCAATCAGCATTAATCTTCTAACCAATATTCTTTCCAATCTGGGCCTTGGTGCCCTAAGTAGCAAATTTACATAAAAACAGAAACAAAATTTAGTGTCTATTTTCAGGAGTCTTAAAAATTTAGTAGGAAGATACTGTACTCTACCATGTAGTTTGATAGAGGACATTTCACCGCTTCCACCAATTGCAGCTATTTACATTCTTTAATAGGTTCTCAAGAAATCAGTGCTGTTCGTTTTCGGGATATCGGGTGTCACCGGGGGCGGCCAGGGCTGGATCAGACAGCTTTGCACTGCCAAACTGAAAAACGGTAACTCAATTACTATATTGGGCGCCAGCAGTAAAGGGCAGTCATGAGGAGGCGGAGCCTGACTGCATCCAAGACCTCTATGGAAAAAGCACTGGGAATAAAAGTTTTTTTTTGACAAATAGAAAAATTAGAGGATCCACAAGAGAACCATTGGGACAACATTACTGCCTCGTATAAGGTTCTATTTGTGGTTTATTGAATTAGTTAGTGGTGACAGGTTCTCTTTAAAGCGCACTCTATAATGGCTGACTATGTCTGTATCGATTAGGTGGATGACACATTCCATGGCTAGGCTCCTACTGGCATACCTAGAAACAAATCCAGGATACAACGGAATCTATTAACCCTTTCAGCACTAATTTCCAAATTGTAGAATAGAGAAAAACGAATAAAGTAATTGTAACAGATTTTATGTTTTTTTTCGTTGATGATTTTTCTAAGTGAAGTATAATTTTAACTACTTAATTTAAAAAAATCCAAAAACTTCATTACCCACCCTGTTCCCTTGGATAATTAATTAAAATAATTTAACAGTAAATAGTAAAGTAAGCGAAAACAAAGACATTTTGTATAAATATTGTATTTGATTCTTCTTTTTTGTCAATTTTATCATTTTTATCCAGAGTATGACTATACTGTACAGATCATGAACTAACGGACCGCAATGACCCTCTAGAATGTCCCCCTTATTCCCTATCCTTACCATCAACACTTCATAGAGAAAACGCTTCATTGTGCGTTTACAGAGAACAGAATATGACCATGTGACAAGCCGCTGATTTACTATGATACAAAGAGATTTCAGCCTTATTATAATGTAAAGTTTCATTGTATGAGAGAGCATTCACTGCACAGTATAATGAATTTTTATGTGTGTGTATATATATATATATATATATATATATATATATATATAGATTACCAGCACCACTGGCGCACACAATAAGGTATGCAGTGTGATACCTACAAAGTCATATTTTATGGCTTCCATTCACTATAACATCTTGTTCCTTAGCCGTTAGGAGACTTGCTTTGTTTCTAAGTCTATAGGCACGTGATTTCCTCCATAGATCTCTATGTATGTACCGAAGCTCATCCATATGGACACATGTGTGTAAACAAACATCCCCCCCCCCTCCTGCAATCCATGATCTCCAAGGTCAGCACTTAGCCATCGGATTTTAGCGTACGAGGATGTGTGACCCCTAATGGCGCTCTATGCTGTTATTATTTTTCTATCACTTTTCCTTACGCATATTTAATATATTCATTTTTGAATTGAATTAGTTTAATATGGTGCTATGTGGAGATGTATATTCTGAATATAACACAATGGGGATTGGAAAGCAAACAAATGAATATAAAGAGACAAACATAGACAAGAATGGAAGGATGTGCCTGTCATGCAGGACTAGCTCTGCTTTATAGTGAGCTGCAGGTAAATCGACTGCATTGTCTGAACGCACAGGTAGTTAAAGAGTTAAATAATAAATTGAGGTCCCCTGTAACTGTACATAAAACTGGACCATTAACTGGAAATTATTAACTCCTAGGAGCTACTATAGGCTGTTCTCTTTAGATTGGATAGTGATATAGACAGACTGATGTGTATGTATACAGAATAATATATAATCGATTGATAAGAATGATTTTGTGAACTTTTCTCAAAGTGGTTTTGCTGTGTCCGGTATATACTGTATGTAGATCACTGCTTAATACCTGATATATATGGCACACTGTCACTTACTGTCACACACTGTCATTAAGCTGCTGTCTAGTGATGTCACCACAGGTTGTATATATGACACGGTATCACCTGCTGCTGTATACCTAGCTCCTGTCTAGTGATGTCACCACAGTGTCACCTGCTGCTGTATACCTAGCTCCTGTCTAGTGATGTCACCACCGGTGGTACATGACACGGTGTGACTAGGGGCCGGTGGACGGCTGGTGAGGCCGCCCCTGGTGTGGTCCAGCAGAGTGGCAGGAGGCGGACTTCCAGATCCCTCTATTTCTAGAAGGAGGAGGCGTATCCAAGGAGGTTATTTCCAGCTCATTTCCAGCCCCGGCTGTCTGATCTGACGTCGGCGAGCTCCTGCTTACTACAACAGGCTGCTTTTGTGTTTCAATGTCTCAGCCAGAGCATCTCTTCTAGTTGCATTCAGTTGAGGGGGGAAGAAAGAGACAGAGAAAGGGACAAGGTAAGATGCTGCATTCAGACTCCTTACATGAAGCCATCTAATTCCCGGGCTTTGACACATGACATTAACCCACTGTGTGCTAGGAAAGCAATGAAGGTTCTTGTGATGTCACCCAGGACCAGAAAGCATCTCTCCACTCCATTATCCATCATTATGGGCATTTGCTTTTGTTCGCATTGGTGTCTATTCTTGGTATAGCTTTAAGTGGTGATGGCATGTAATAGGGGGTGGGGGCTCGTAGGAACATGTAGGGTAGAACACGTCTCTTTGTCTGTGTTCTTACATGTTGGGGATAGTAGTCATCTCCACAAGTGACAATCATTCACCCTAAATCTTTTTCTTTGCTCCTTCTAGTCATCAGGGGACAGAAGACAACCAAATCAAGACGTTTTTTTGGGGGGGAAGAAGAAGGATTGTCTGACGTATTTATCCTGAGTCCTTCCTGAGAAAAATTTAATCTCATTTGGGAATTTTTACAAGCAAACTGGGATCTATGAGTGGAAAGGTGATCAAACCGAAGGAGGATAAAGATGCTTCTAAGGGTAAGCAGCTCCTAATGAACTTAATTGGAAAGAGTCATTTGAGCAGGTGGTGGTGACCTTATTGTTTACCTTTAACCCTTCATGGCAGGGAAGGCAAAACAAACACACATTGCATTGTATCCTATGTGCTATAACCTAGAGGAACAAGTTTCGGCACCCTACAGGGGGGAAGGTGTCTTGGTGCAGATGTCCCCTGCGTTGAGAAGTTGTATGGACTCTATGCAGGAAGGAGACGACCTATAACACTAACCCTATAAAACATACAGTATGTTCTTATTTTTCATGACCTCCCATTGATGACCTCTGGAAGGCCTGAAATGGCTGCTTACAGGGAACAACAGACTGCACAACATACTAGTCCTGCATTTGACTTTGCCCTGCTATACTTTGTCACATGTTGCAGCCTCCCTATGGGGGGTACGTGATAATACCCCCATCTTGATGTAGCACGTAATGCCTGCTGGTGACATGAAGCGATCAGCTGCTCTTCTATAGGATCAATAATGCTAATCTCCCAGTGTCACATGAAGAAGTCTCTCCATACATGGAAAGGCTGTGCGTTCTGCAGGAATTGGATGTTTGCTATGATGTGTTCCCCCTATTACCATGCAATCGACTGGCGGTGCTGCTGGATGTAAACTGGGTGACAATTGCCATGGAGACAAGGAGGGCAGGAGGGTGGGGGAGGAGAGGTAGATTACACTGCGCTGCATTACTTTCATTTGCATCCTGAGCACCAGCAGCGCCAGTCATGCAGATCCAGGTGTTCAGCTGTCAGCCACAAGTCCATACAAGTTCATGACAAAATAGGAGACAGAGAGCAGTGCTGAACACCGAACCCATTTATTATCAGTCATATTAGTATCATCGTGTACTTTATAATGTATCCACAATTACGCTATAGAATTCCTGAGATCTGGTCTTATCAGGCTACAATTATTCTCACAACATTGTATCAGAAGTAACGTAATATCTACTCTTTTAGGGGGGCTATTTTCTTTCTTTGTTTCTTTCTTTTCTTTCTTTCTTTTTTCTTTTCTTTCCTTTCTTTCTTTCTTCCTTTCTTTCTTTCTCCAACAGTTTTATAAATACACCATGCTGTCTCTATCTTTCATGGTTTTTATTTTATTTAAAATTAATATTATCTATCAATCATTTATTTACCTAACCGCTTGTGGCATAGTTTTAATTTTTAATAGTGAAGTGTGCATCAAATATGTTGCAGTACCTCTATCCTTATCTAGTTTATAAGAAATAAATCTATAACCTATCCACACTATCTATCTATCTATCTATCTATCTATCTATCTATCTATCTATCTATCTATCTATCTCCTAGTTCTCTATCACTTGAGCACTTGTGAAATATTTCTTTTTATACTTAGTTTCAAACTTGCCGTCAAAATCATTACGCTACATCTAAATACACACACACACACACACACATATGTATATATATATATATATATATATATATATATATATATATATATTTATATTTGATGAGAATGATTCATCTATCTATTTAGCTATCAAGGATAACTTAAAGCTTTTGTGCAAAATTTCTACCAGGTCCCCAAACTTTGATGCATTTCTCAAGAGGTGGTCTCTTTGTACTAAATAATAATAATAATAATTCCTTTATCTATAAAGCGCACACAGATTATGCAGCACTGCACAGAGCTTGCCAGATCAGTCCCTGTCCCCAGTGGGGCTCACAATCTAATCAACCTACCAGTATATTTTGGAGTGTGGGAGGAAACCGGAGGACCCGGAGGAACCCCACACAAACACAGAGATAACATACAAACTCTTTGCAGATGTTGACACTGGGACTTGAAGCCACTACCTCAGCACTGCAAGGCTGTGATGCTAACCACTAAGCCACTGTGCTGCCCTTATGGGCTTCTTATACTCCCTGGGCCTGAGTGCACCTTCTGAATCCCCTGTCTCTCTATGTATCCAACTACTTATCTAATTACAGTGCACATCACTGTGACCATCGATTCCAAAAGAAAGATATAAAGAAAGTATATGTTTTTCATAATAGATAGATAGATAGGTAGATAGATAGATAGATAGATAGATAGATAGATAGATACATAGATAGATAGATAGATAGATAGATAGATAGATAGATAGATGATAGATAGATAGATAGATAGATAGATAGGTAGATAGATAGATAGATAGATACATAGATAGATAGATAGATAGATAGATAGATAGATAGATGATAGATAGATAGATAGATAGATAGATAGATAGATAGATAGATAGATAGGTAGATAGATAGATAGATAGATAGATAGGTAGGTAGATAGATAGATAGATAGATAGATGATAGGTAGATAGATAGATAGATAGATAGATAGGTAGGTAGATAGATAGATAGATAGATAGATAGATAGGTAGGTAGATAGATAGATAGATAGATAGAAAGATAGATACAAAACCTACAGAACTATCTGAAAAGAAAACAAACGTAAAATACATTTCACTTGTAAAGTTTCTGTCGCTTAAACCAACTGAGACGTCTGAATGTTTACTGATATTATATTCATCTATAAAAGTCGCAGTCGCGTTCCTGCTGCATACGGTGTGTGAGCTCCTGCGCTGCAGTGCACTGAGGTTTTATGGATACGCTGCAATCTCCATAGACTACATACACATTTTATATTCCACTTGATGCAATGATACTGCAACAAACCCTGCCTGTACTTGTCCTGTACGGAGGACTTAGTGGTGTATGTCTCTCCTGGATGCTTGGTGAGAAAAGGATGAGTTCATACTGTAAAGAGTTAATAACAGAGATATATAAATAATACAATACAATGTATCCATAGCTGCATTGTTAGAAAGTTCTTACATAGAGCTGTTACATCTATAGGGATGCGCTCAGCCTTATGTGTTGGAGATAATAATTGTAGCAACTATAATCCTTGTATGTAATTGTATGGGGCATCTATCTATGTACTCAGCCTCTGAGCCTGAACCCCCCAAATCTTCTAAAATGCAGAGTATAGACGTGTACACAATGGGCTGCTGCCAAGTGAAGGTGCAGATAAGAGAAAACAATTGTGATTTCCCTTCCCGGATAGATTATCCATATATTTTGTCTGTCTCCGATGCTTACATATGCTTTATGTACTTATCCCTGTGACCCATAAGTCATGTACATAGAGGGGCAGATTTATCAATGGCGTCACTAGGACGAGGCTGGTACAGTGTAAAAACTGACTGATGCCTCAGACCTAGTACAATGTCACCCAAGCCATGATGAATGTCTCTAATATCACAGACTGTTATATAGCAGGCAGAGGGGACCAATTCTGAGCTGCCCTATACAGAATGTGCCTTACAGATGGAGCCATCATTAACTTCAATGTGATAAGACGCTGCACGGGGACAGAACACAACTCAGTATATGCAGACACCACAGCGGTAATATAAGACGGTGTACACACTCGTAGTTGTGGATGCAGTTTTATGAAGCAAAGTCAGAAGTGGATCCAAAAGAAAAAAAGTCATTTCTTTGGTTTTGCAATTCTCTTTGAATCCCCTTTTGTCTTTCATAAAAAGAAAAACTCTATTAAAAATTGCTCATAAAACATTATCGGATGAGCAAAAGTCCCACCACGGTCACTCACAATCCATGCGAAAGGAGAAGCTAAGGTACATCTGTTCTAGACTTTTCTATGTACAGTAGGGGGCATGTATATAGAGCCGTGTCTTTCGCCCCTTTACCCTGGTTCTATCTATCTATCTATCACTCTATCTATCTATCTATCTATCTATCTATCTATCTATCTATCTCATATCTGTCTATTCAACTATCTGTTCTATTAGCTATCTTTCCATCTAATATCTATCTGTCATTCTATCTAGATTGTATCTTTTAAGCTTTTGTATATGTACTGTTACACCTTTATCAAGCATGCTTGATAAAGGTGTAACAGTACACCGAAACGTCGCTTTTTATGGAATAAAGCTTCACCCCTTTCACTACTACAAGGAGTGCTGCCTTTTCACTGAACCTATCTATCTATCTATCTATCTATCTATCTATCTATCTATCTATCTATCTTTTATGTCTATCATCTATATATCTATCTTTCCTCTATCTATTTATCATCTATCTATCTACCTATCTATCCATCTAGTATCTATCTATCTATCTATCTATCTATCTATCTATCTATCTACCTATCTATCCATCTAGTATCTATCTATCTATATATCTATCTATCTACCTATCTATCCATCTAGTATCTATCTATCTATCTCATATCTATCTATCTATCTATCTATCTATCTATCTATCTACCTATCTATCCATCTAGTATCTATCTATCTATCTCATATCTATCTATCTACCTATCTATCCATCTAGTATCTATCTATCTATCTCATATCTATCTATCTATCTATCTATCTATCTATCTATCTATCTATCTATCTATCTATCTCAGAAGCTTTTCATTCACTTCAAAGAAACTTCATTGGCCAGACAAATATAAATTAGCATTGCCAAAGGGTACAATGGGTGGAGGTTAGCAGTCTATGGCAGGCCCTGACCTATTGTGCCACTACGGCTTTTCTTCTACAGAAGGATGGGAATATGCTTTTCCTCCTCCATAGAGCTGGAGATCAGTGAGTATCCGGGAGTGAGTGCCCCTCACTGCTGAGCATATCTATCTATCTATCTATCTATCTATCTATCTATCTATCTATCTATCTATCTATCTATCTACCTATCTATCTATCTATCTATCTATCTATCTATCTATCTATCATCAATTTCATCTTGTTACATATTTTGTTAACTACTATAATGTAGGACATTACTATACATTTTGTATCTAACTCAAATGTATATTAATAATGCATTCAAAGTACATAACAGAAGGCTACAATGCAAAACACTAAAATATTAGATGCAATATACTGTGTATAAAATAAGGAGAAGATATTTCCCCACCCGCTAGATACAGTGGGTTGTGTTTGGATATTTTTTTCTATAACATATGTTCTATATGTTCACTAATTCGTATTAATTCTAGTTTAATTCTGTGTCTGAACAGGGTTGGAAAATATATAGTATCTATAGGGGCATCTATTTCTTTTGTAGCACTATAAACTCCATAAAGTGTGCTACTTGTGTTGCCTATGGGCCATTCTGTCCTTCATGCAGGTTTTACAATGCCATCTGAGCGGTGGCATCTGGTGATATTTTCCAGAATACTAGACTTCTTCTGTAGAACAATGTTGCGGCAAGTGTTTGGTATTCTTCTCTATTTGCAGGAGTAATTAGTGGATATTAATAGTATCTTATGTGTAATTACAGCATAATATGATAAATAACCATGTACTACTGGTACCTTGGGTGATTTATCAATGGTACCAGTATCCAACTCCTAATACACAGGTCAATGTTGGATTTTTAGGAAGATGCTGGGGTTAAGTGTGTAAACGGTCAATACAAAGATAACAAGTTTTTCATTCTTACATTCTGCAACATACATTCTTCGCACTACCCTCATAACACTGTATTTGATAACTTTTGCCACGTTCTACATTCACATATTAGTATTCCTTATTTATGTACAGATATTGTGTGTGTACAAGCAGTACCCTACTTAAAGACACCCGACTTACAGATGACCCATAGTTACAGACAGACTCCTCTGGTGAAGCTCTCTGGATGTTACTATAGTCCCAGACTGCAATGATCAGCTGTAAGGTGTCTGAAATGAAGCTTTATTGATAATTCTTGGTCCCAGTACAGCAAAAATTTTCCAACTCCAATTGTCACTGGGGCAAAAAAAAATTCGTCTGGATCTATAATTATATAATATACAGATCCAACTTACATTTAAATTCAACTTAAGAGCAAACCTATGGAACCTATCTTGTACGTAACTCGTATATATATAAATTCTGATTTCACATATATAAGTATTTTTCTTCTATTTACTTTCGTATATATAACATAATACAATATATAATTTTATTCTACATTTTTTTGTCCTTAATTTGTATCCTGCAACTACATTAAGAATTTTTTTCTGATCTTTTTTTTGTTATTTTTATTATTATTGTTTTGTTATCATGTTTCCATGTTATTTCTATATACACATTAGATGTTTCTTATGATGGGTTTTAGTGTATACTTTCCTGGACCTGATAACAGGGACGGTTTGTCCCTGACACTTAGTCCACATTTTACTGCAAAATAATCACAAACCTTAATTTTTTGTCTTTGGGGCAGTGTGTCCTAGGTACCCGGTTTTCTTGTACCTTGCACCTAACATATTAGTATTCATGTCATATCACTAAATGTGGATTATTGCAAAGGTCCTCCTCATAAGTGATAACACATGTGGAGTCTCCAAGACTTAGTTACATTTTGATCACGTTGTATAAGCCACTAACCACTTCACGGTGACCTCGTTGTACTGAGTCCCTGCGCTATTGTGTGTGGCATCACATGGCATCTGCCGCCGCTGCAGCACAGCACCGGCAGGGACCAAGAGCCGGTTGCCCCTCAGCACCCATACTGGCAGGCATAGCCCCCATGGCTTGAGGATGTCCCTAGATATGGTGGACAATGTACCATTAAGTATTGTATGGTCTTACCTGTGTCTTCCCAGATACTGATAAAATGTGGTCTAGGACCTGATGCTGTTAGTTAAAGGTGTTTGTCTTTTCTTCTGTCATTTCTGGTTACAAGTTATTGGGTAGCAGAATCAAAACATTTGGGCAATTACATTAGGAAATCAGTGGTCCACTTACCAGCCTCACTTGACCTCCTGGACTCATGACCAACCAGCCCACCAGGATTTCTCCATGAAAGGTCAATATCCACCCCTGTTGACCTGTGTATTGGATATGACAGTCACCATAGAGGGATCTCCGTCTAGACAGTGAACTGAAATAGTCTACATGTAGAAACTAGGAGTAATTCATAGTTTTTGTCTTGGCTGGTAAAGCATTTGGTTGTGCAGCTAGAAAGAGTAATTAGCTTAATAGCATTATAATTAAGAGAACGTGATAGAGACTTTTCACCGTGCTCTTACATCTCAAATCCCTTTGATGATAAAGACATAATACAATTCACAAAATCTTTAATTGGTCCGGGGAGTATATCTTACATCATGCCTGTTTGAAGTGTCAATGGGAAACCCAGACAGGTGCTCCCCCTATGACAGGTGCTCCCCCTATTACAGGTGCTTCTCCTATGACAGGTGCCCCCCCTATGACAGGTGCTCCCCCTATTACAAGGGGTGGTTCCCCCTATGAAGTGGCTCCCCCCTTATGACAGGGTGCTTCACCCTACTACAGGTTGCCCCCCACGGGCCCCTATGACAGGTCTCTCCCCCTAATGACAGGTGCTCCCCCTATGACAGGTGCCCCCCCCTACTCTATCCAAACTTCTTGTAGTGCATGGATCTGGATGACTGAGTAAAGATGTTAAAGAAGCATTTTCCATTATCTTAAAAGGCATTGGAATTGCGTTGAAGGCATCTCAAGTTCCGAATTAGCTCGTGTCAAAAAGATCCCATTGATATATTGTTCTTTTTGATACGTTGTAATTGAGTGTTTTATTCTGGTCATTTCATGCTTCGCCGTACATCACTCTCAGGCGATATATTGGAAGTTAATAATTCATCAAAATTGGTTCAAAAGTAATATGAGCAATGTTGTAATAGTCTGCACATCGGGGGTCTCCTGCCAAGGCTTTATAAACGTCAAATATTTAGAAGATTTTTACAGAATATACATAAATACCTTAAAAAATGTAAATGTGGAGGAAGCTACCTGGATTTTTTAGAAAGCATCACCAGGGACACTTACTCATAGATCCAGACATGTGGCTGCGCTAATCTTCGTATATTTGTTATCTATGGCCTCCTCCCTTTTAAGATCAACTTTTAAAATTATGTGTATGAACCAGAAGGGTGGGTGTGTGTGTGTGTGGGAGGGGGGGGGGGGTTGTTACCAGAACCCCTCTATGCTGCAGTTTCACAGATTGTTACACTGTGCAAGGAGAACTCCCCAATTCCACTGTCTGCTGATACTTCCTCTGCTGAGATTACAGCAGACAGAGGGAGAGGTGAAGCTTGAGAGAGCAGGGGGAGGGAAGTCAGTGTAACAGCTTGTGAAGTTGCACAAATGTGTATTGATGAGTGGCCATGTCTTTATCTCATGGTTTGTCTTTGCAATCTTCAGGTGGAACAGTTTAACACAATTTTTTTTTTAAATCAGTGTAGTCCTAAAGAGGGCATGTCATTGCTTCAGATCAGCTATTTTTATAGATAATTATATTTCTCAAGAACTTCTAAATTATATTTTTGTGCAACTAAATGTAGTTCCTCTGGTATTCCTCCATTATAGGTATGAATTTAATGTTTATGGCACCCAGTTTTCATCTTCCTGATAAGAATAACAAGGGAACAGAATAAAGTAGATTTATATAAACATATTCTCTGGAATTGGTAATTTGAGCAGAATACTAATATTTACTAAAACTTTCCATCATGCGCCTCCTCCACTTGACCGTAGCACATGACTGTAGGATCAATCTGCACAGGATATGCATGTCTACATGGTTACTGCAGATACAAAGTTACATTCATTTAATACAACTTGCAAAGTTGCCTTTAGGCCATCAGGCAGTCGTGAAGGGGAGTATAGAGAGAGCTCTTGGGCAGAGCTCTCACCTTACAGGGTTGGTGTCAGCTGTACTACACAGCTGACACCTGTCAGGAACTGCAGTGGTTAGTGCAGGTACCGGCAACGGTGCATTCTGCTGAGCGCTACCATCTTTAAATGGCAGTCATGCTCATCATGACATCATCAAAGGGTGCAGATCAGCTTATTGACGGTTGGGAGCCTATTAATGGCTCCGATAGATGTCATTAGCAATTCTATATTACTGTCTGTCTGAGAAGGGCTGTGATATAGAAGCAGTATATCTACAATATACTGCAATACAGTCATCCGCCCTACTTCATATATCCACTTATCCTTCAAAGTACTAGTTTTGTTTATAATCACTTGTTTATATAATACCTCATAAAATTTGGATATCTTAATTCTTGTTTGCCATCAATGGCTGCTTCTGCAGATTAATATCCGGAGGAATTACAATGTATATTCATAGTGAGTGACTATTGGCTTTTAGACAGTATATTTGTCTCTTTTTAACTTTTTGTCTAACCATAATGTAGCCTCTGACGGCTCCTGTCATATGGGAGGGGTTATTACTCTGTAATGACTACATGGCCCCCTCCATATGCCAGAAGCCAGCAGGATACGGCTGTTGCAGGAAGTCCCGAGTTCTGTTGCCGGCGGTTCAGTTTCACGTGATCCACGGCTCATGGTGACTACATAGAAACTTTACCAAATAAAGTGGCCAACCCCTTTAGGTATTGTCAAAATGGGGAAGGGGGTTTGGCTAACATCCTGTCATTCCCTATCAAGTCTTTGGACCAGTGAAATGCCCATCATCAGACCTTGATAGCGTTACTTACCTGCTGCTGGCGTCTATAGATGCTATTACTTACCCATAGCTCCAGGGATTCCACAGCATTAATAAAGCAGGGCACCAGGGACAGTACCATATGGTTAGCAGCAACAGAATCATATCACTGTAACCTAGATCATATCATTGTGCCATGTATTGGATTTTAGCTTTTTATATACTCTTTATTCTTTAATTCCTAGAGTGACTCAACACCACCTGGTGGAATTATGTTTGGCTTCATCTAAAAATAAAACTTAACTGAAGCTACAGTATACAGAATTATTAACGCCATATGTTGTGCAATACATTCATAGGTCGTAATTTAGGCACTCAATGCAGATAAGAGAAAAATCGTGCATATGTGATGATAACCGGTCAGAGACCTGGAAGTGTCATCTCACAATGGAAAGGAGGGTCAGATTTTAACAGTTTAGTTACACAATGGGGCTTATTTACTAAGGTTCCCGCGGATCGCACTTTCGCCAGATTTTTTGGGATTTGCGCTGCTGTGACAGGGATTGTGTCGCACGCGATCGGATTTTGGCACAGCGACGCCGGCTTTCATGCGACAGAAATTGGGGGGCGTGCCGTCGGACGATCCGACTGAATCTGACTGAGCACGGGATTTAACATTTAAATTGTGTCGCATTCAATGCATTTACATGCACCGGGAAGAAGAAGGTGAACTCTGGCAGACCCGAGCGGGGAAGCAACAGATGCAGGAAATCGGGTGCAAGATCTTAATGAATTGCGGCACAGTGCATTCAAGTCGGACAATGCACTTTCAGGGATCGCGCCAGAACAGGTAAGTAAATGTGCCCCAATATCTGGTTCTCACATAAAACAAGCTAGTGGTGGTTTACAGTAGTTTACCTTCCCCCTTCTTTAGTTGTTTAGGTTCCATGTGCAAGTCTGTGCAAAGTGCAGTGGCTGTTCTTGGTATTGCAGCTTAGCCCCATTGACTGAATGGGACTAAACTGCACACAAGCTACATGACCTATGAAGTTGAAGCAACTGACCCCCTGCCAATATTACACTTGACATCTACCCTACAGATAGTTGATGAATTTTTGAAACCACCAACCCCTTTAAATTTTTTCAAAAAAACTGGTGTCAATGATTTGCCCTGCATTTATTATTTGTTTTTCACAAATTCTTTACTTCCCTTGTTACGTGGATTTTTGTTAGTAGAAATTACTTTTATGTATATGGAAATTGCAACAAAATTAGAAAAATTTGCCAAGTCTCTTGAATTGAGCTGTGTTGGAGCAGACTCTTCAGCACTGCTACATCCAGGAGCGTTAGTTCTGCTGTATCTATACTTATCCCTAATTTTGCAGTTAGCAGGCAATGGTATTTAATCTGAATTATAGGCTTTAATTTATTTTTTGGAGGCTGCGTATAGAGTAAGGTGATTTTTCTGCAGGATCGGCACTATTATCTAAATAAGTAAACAGCTCATTTTCTCGGCATGCACAAAAATAATTGGAATTCCATTTCCATTTTCAATACAAAAGGAAAACACAAGCCCAGACGTAGCGCAGGAAAATTCTGTAAGGAAAATACATAATAATTAAATATCCCTTTAAATGTGCAGCTCAGCATAGACCCTTGTCAAGGTTTCTATTTTTATCTTCCTGGAGGAGATGTAGACATTGACAAGTACGCGTAATGCCTATTTCTGAATCTTGGAGGAACCGAGGACCATCTGTTTAGCCAACAATCCGAAATACACATTGAAAAAACAAATAGGTGCTTCAGAGCCTGAGGTCTGGGATTTCTATAAACTCACTGCGCCAAAGAAATTAGACCTAATTGACCTTTCAGATATCCATATTGACAGCCAGAGGTGATACAATGCACACATGCCAGAGCTCAAAATATTTCTCAGGAAATCTCAGGAGCGGACCCGTGAAAATTCAGGTTTGGCTGACTCCCACCAAACCCATATTTGAAAAGTCTGTTTGGGACCCGGATTCATTCCCCCACCAGCAACTTCTATGATCAGTGCTCACACCGATTGTGAATGTTTAAATGCCCCTGGCAAAGTTGTCAGCGGCATATAAATCCCCGTGGCCTTACCACTTTTTGGTGAGGGTTTGTAATGGCCTGGCACAAACAAGGAAACTGGACCTTAATACAGAGCGTTGCTGACTGTACCTGATTACTTATTGGGTCCACCCTAAACGGTGGCCAATAACTTGGCGCCGTTCCATTCCTACACCAAGTGTGAACACGTAACAAGAACGACAGACAAATAGCATAAACGGGAGGTCAACAAACTGAGTCACAACTAGATAACTAGCAACTATAGTACAAAATCAAAAGACAGTAGAATGGGCAAGGACATAGCAAATATTCTGAAACCCAAGAGGAGCAAGAGAAACAGAATATAGATGACAGAATGTAACAGAACTGAGCAAACAAATACTTTGACCAGCAAGGGAAAATAGCTGCACACAGATCTTAAGGGGGTATTCCCATGAAAACAAGATTCTTAAATATACTCAAAATAACAAAACAACACATTCTCTAATTCACTGTTATTAACAAAAATACAGCATATCACAGATATAAGTCCAACCTATCTCTATCAGTCCTGGTGTACACAATTTTGGTTGCCCTGGGATTGAAATGTAAATCTTCTATCTTCTAGAGTTGGGCATGAGAGATTTTGGTTATAGCTAAGATGTAGCAGTGCTGAAGTGTGTCATGCTGTGTTATATGCATCTCATGGATCTCACCATCTCTCATCTGTCTCATCTCTCTTTCTATGTGTCAGATACTAATACAATGTTCAGAAGGTAAATGAAAGTGTTTATAAACCTGTAGTCTGCTAATATAGGCACATTGTCAGCACACAGCATCTCACAGCACTAGAGGAATCACAAAGTGTCTGCTTAGTCCCCCACACACTCTAGAATTTTGTGATATGAGCTAAAACAGCAATAAAACTGAGTAAAACTGTAAAGTAATGGGTTCAAAATTCAAATTTGATAACTTCATGGGCAAACCACTTTAAATTAAAGTTCACCCGGTGAAGGAGAGGCAGAACTCTGACAGTGTTCAAACCTTAACCCTTACTGGTCCAGAGCAGAGGTTGTAGCTTTCCAGCGGTTGTAAAAATAATAAATGTGCTGTGCCACCCTCTAGTATGTAGAGTCATCCCATAAGAGGGTGGTCAAGATAATATGAGATTGGATCTCAATATACAAGGATAGGGCTGCAGTTTGCTTCTCCACTGTAAGTCAGTGGCCTATGTGGCAGGGGGCTTTACTGTTATATTATCTCAAAATTATTAATTTCAGCAGCCATACAGCATAAACCCCTACTTATAATACACATAAGAAAATTTCAATAATAGCTCTGGATGTTCACAAAAAGAATAAACATGGTGTATTATTTATCAAAGGACTATTAAATGTTATAAGATTTTCATTAATAAGATATATAATAATATATATAAAAGGTGCAGTCACTTTTATAAATCTATTTATAAGGCAAAAGGGACGGAAACTTGAAGCATGGAATGGACGAAGTTTAGGCTGGAGTCTCTACTAAACTAAAGAACATGAGCTTTTGTGTTGTAGCTACTGTATACATTTTAAAAAAGCTAAACGTGGGGACCAAATGTTAAAGACATAGATATTCACCTCTCCAATCTCTCACTGTACCAGTTTAGAGGCTTTTGGGGTGTATTGAGACACCTGGAATTTGAGAGCATTAGCAGCATCTGCACTGATTTTGTGAGTATGTGTATGACTTTTTATAGTCCCATTTTATGTAGCGTAATTAATATTTTTCCTTTACTTAATCTCCCCTGAGAATGAGAATGACTTTCAAAGTTTTTGGTTTTCTTAGTTAAGTGGTATTTAGTTGTCATAAATCTGTCTTGGTTTAGTTTCACTTGTTATTTTGTTCTGGGATATTTTCACCCCCCACATAAATATACAATGCCTCTCTGTAATTATAATGAGATCCTCCAGGAGCTGTGCTTTCAGAAATGGTACAATATAATATATAACGAGCTTGTCTCACAGGGATATTTATACAGTTCTTTCTGCCTTCCTTTATGTCCTATACTAAAAACATCAGGATCGGCTCCGAGTTCTACAAAGTTAAGGTCAAATACAAAGTGCAAAGTGAATAAGGTAAGGATAAGTTATTGGGGTCAGAAAGGACATGCTGATATATAAAAATTACATATAAGAGTAAATACATTACCTATGCGGTATCATGTTTGCTGCAGGATTTATGACTGAATAGTGATGGGATTACATATAAAACTTTAAATTCTTAAAGGAGTTGTCCCAAGTATTTAAGTCAGGATAGATGATAACTTGCTGTTTGGTGAAAGTTTGACTGCTGAGACCCCCAACAATGCTGGTCCCCAGGATAAGCTACGGTTCCATTCAGTTGTGTGGGCTATCTCCCATTGACCATTCTTATAGACCCTGAAAGGGGCACCAGGGCATATGTTCTTCCTGTTGCTCCATTTCGTTTGCTAGGGATCCTATTTTCATGATTGGTGGCGGTCTCAGCAGTTGGAACCTCACTGATTAGCTAGTTATCCAGTGGATAGGGGATACTTTGAAAAGAGGACAACTTAAATACTTGAGGCAACTTTAAAGAAGACCTGTTGCAATAATTTTACCCCTCACACCATTAATACCTTATGGTAATGGCCTAAAAGTCCTCCTATCATTACCTGAAATTATCTTCCACTGAGGCACTGTACCTTAATTAGAAATGTTTTTGTAAATGAGTAGACAAAGAGTCAAACAGACAAGAGAAGAGTCATGTTTATCGAGGCGGCCAGTGTACCACGCCTTCTTATTTTGATTGACAGCTCAGTGTCTCTTCAAATCTCAGTCTTACCAGAATTCTGTCCCCCTCACTACTTGATGAAGTAATCAGTGAGCACTGTATGGGGAATGGTGTATCTTGTCACCGTTTCAGGCATTGCAATGGGTGGGGGCCAGGTGGTGGTGGGTGGACAAAGGCAGAAAAAGTTTGGGGTAAAATTTTACTGGTGAAGGGGGGAAAATTTAAGCTAGCACACCTGCCCTGCATTTTTAAGCAAAGGAACAATGTTCTTAATGTTCTTAAAGTCTTTTAAAGCCCTTCAAGTCCATCTAAAGCTGAAAAATGAACACTAAGAACAAGCAATTTGATTGAATTGGTTTGAATCAATTTTGATGGATGTCTTCCAATGTTTAGGTTGGAGGCTCTATCTTAAAATTCCATAAAGATATGTATTCCAGCCTTCACAGTGTGTGTCTATGGAGGCTGCATGAGCACACATCTCATCTCCCTGTGTTTGGTTAAACAGCTCTGAGATGGGAGCATCCACCCCTTCACTTTCAGCTTGAGCTTTGAAAATAGTGATCATAGCATACTACAGCTAAAAGGAGAAGAGAGACCGGTACACCGTTTTACCATAGCAACGCAGAAGTAACTTTGTAACTAATGGGCACTTTACAATGTTCCTTTACAAACTAAGGCTACATTCACACGATGTATGCCCGCCGTACCGTAGTACGGCGGGCATACATCGGCGCCACGGTGAGGAGCAGGGGATGAGCGCAGCTCACCCCCGCCCCTCTCCATAGGAAAATACAGCGCACGGCGCCGTATCACGGGAAAAGATAAGACATGTCCTATCTTTTCCCGGGCTATGGAGCGGTACGGTGCCGCACGTGTGCCGCTCCCGTACAGGGCTGTGAGCCCATAGAAGTGTATGGGGGACGTATATCGGCCGTATATACGTCGGTCGTATATACGTCCCCCATACATGTGTGTGAATGTAGCCTAAGCAGAATTTCTTAATGAAGTATATTAGAGAAATGTTGGCAACACCTTAAATTAATGTTCATTAATTTTAAAGAAAATAGAATCTTTCACCCCAAAATCTGATCTAAATGAAGGAAATTCTTCTTAAAGTTGTATACATTTGCAGAGGATTCCTTGTATATTACTCTGAAACCACAGAAAATGACAACACGTCTATGAATATCATGTGATGATACATCTTGGACATCCATCTGCACAACTCTAGGTTCCTCTCAGCTAATATTTCCTTGCTCTATGCAATATTATCTGCCTTGTGCATATATAGTGTCTCTGAGCCTACAAACGGTGTTTACCCTGGTGGTGGATGTTACTTATTAGTGGGCTGCAGTTCTAGTTCGTACTAGGACTTGGGTTGCCTTATTTTTTCAATTCCACAAGCAGAGACTTTTTTTTAAAAACAAGACATTACGATGTTGTGAAAATAGTGAAAGTACAGTCAGTCCCTGTTAATCTACAGGATAGGTTCTTTAGGTTTGTTGCATTTGTATGTAAGTTGGAACTAGTACATTTTATAATTGTAGCTCCAGAAAAAAAAATTCTTTGTCCCAATGACAATTGTTTTTCAAAATTTTGTGCTGTCATGGGACCAAGGATTTTCAATAAAGCTTCATTACAGACACCTTACAGCTGATCACTCCAGCCTGGGACTAAAGTAATATCCATAGAGCTTCATCAAAGGTCACAGTTGTCAGAGAGGTCTGTCTGTAACTAGGGGTCATCTGTAAGTCTTTAAAAGACATCTACAGTACCATCAGTTTTACATGTCCTACGAAGAATTGAATAAATTATATGACATGGTGCTCTGAGGCACTCTGGTGACGTAGCTGGAGATGCCCAGACTGATTGGCATAATCGTAGCGTATAGAGTTACAATAAAAAAGGTCCTGAAGGACATCCACCAGGAACTTCTTAATAGGACACGTTTTACTGATTGTAGATGTCCTTTAAGTCAGAGACCGCCGGTACTTCTTTAATTGTAAAAACACCGTGCAGCACACTTCCATACCACAGGAGCTAACACCACAGTCCGAGACCGATCCAACAAGTCCCACTTTAAACAATAAAGAAAGGAGTATAAAAAACTCTAACCGGAGCTCCCAATGATTCCAATATGGCTGTTGTTCAAAATTCCTTTAAAGATCTTCAATTATATTCTACCGATGAGGAAAGTTTTGCAACAAGATGTAGGTCACTATTCAGAACGTCCTTAAGGTGCAGTTTTCTCCTTAAACTCACTCAACAGTGTGGTAGCAAAAACTAAAAGAGAAAGTAGGCACCAAATCGCATTGTACGTTCTTAAAAGTTATACTCACAAGAGTATGAATAAAATGTGCATAAAACAGTATACAAAACGGGATGCCAGCTCCACTCGCTCTGTTTTAGTTTTTGCTACCACAGTGTTGAGTGAGTTTAAGGAGAAAACTGCACCTTAAGGACGTTCTGAATAGTGACCTACATCTTGTTGCAAAACTTTCCTCATCGGTAGAATATAATTGAAGATCTTTGAAGGAATTTTGAACAACAGCCGTATTGGAATCATTGGGAGCTCCGGTCAGAGTTTTTTATACTTCTTTAATTGGATTGTACTGATCCATGTTTTTTGTTATGGTTTTAAAACTTGGATATCGTTGCATTGTGGGAAACAAAAGCTTCGAGCCTTCATAACATAATCATATTCAGTATAGAGTATATCGGAATAATAAGCGTTGGTACAGTTTATGGTAAAATGATTGATATGGTGATGGAGCCAGATGGACTCCCTAATAAGTCAATGTGGTTCGTTGGGCTCTTCTAGTACATGAATGATAAATCTGTCATAGCTTTAGATTGTCTTTTTTTTTTTTGCATTGGACTTACTGTACAATTTTTGGTACAACTTGAACAACCCCTTTTTTCAACCAAGCATTTTTAGTAACAAGGCACAAACGTGTCTAAAAGCTCTTTATAATTGTAGAACAAAAAAGTATTAGACAACATTTTAAATACTTTTTGGCACCATTAAGAAGAGTGGCCACATGCTCTATAGAAGGGAATGGGCCATCAATCATAAAATTATATTCATAGGACATTTTGATGGGGAGCCTACATAAGGGATTAGAGATGAGCGAGCACTAAAATGCTCGGGTGCTCGTTATTCGAGACGAACTTTTCCAGATGCTCGAGTGCTCGTCTCGAATAACGAGCCCCATTGAAGTCAATGGGAGAACCGAGCATTTTTTTAATAAAACTGAACAGTAAAAGAACAGTGCAAAAAAAAAAATTCCAGATGTTTGCAGATGTTTTACTTGTAAGAACACATTGAAATAACACTATTCTTCACTTTGCAGGTGTTCGCGCGTGTCTCCCGCTAAGTTAGGAGATGTGCACGAACATCTGGAATGTGAAGAATAGTGTTCTTTCAATGTGTTCTGCACTTAAATGCTCCTGTGTTCACTGTTTTTAATGTTTTAATTCTATTCTTCACATTGCAGGTGTGCGCGCGTGTCTCCCGATAGGTTCGGAGATACGCGCGCACAGCTGCAAAGTGAAGAATAGAATTAAAACATAAAAAACAGTGAATACAGGAGCATTTAAGTGCAGAACACATTGAAAGAACAATATTCTTCACATTCCAGATGTTCCGAACATTTCCGAACCTAGCGGGAGACACGCGCGAACACCTGGAAAGTGAAGAATAGTGTTATTTCAATGTGTTCTTACAAGTAAAACATCTGCAAACATCTGGGATATTTTTTTTTTACAATAAAAATACTTTTATTCAATTTATTTTATTAATTTACTGCTCGATCTCGAGCCGGCGAGATACTCGTCCGAGTAACGAGCCGGTCCGAGTATGCTAATACTCGACCGAGCAGTATACTCGGACGAGTATACTCGCTCATCTCTATAAGGGATGCTTATGCACAATTGGTATGGGGGACATTTATCAAGTCTTCTTTGCCACAAAACTGGCATAAAAGCCCTGAAATAAACACAATTAGTTGCTAAATGCCAGTAATTGATATTATATTCCCTGTCTTGCCATCTCCACGCCAGGTTCCTGCATTACACCATGTGATCTAGTGGCTGCCGTAATTTTGTCCACCATGTAGCCACCCACTGGATACTTCAGGATAAATTAAATACATTTCCCCCTTTATGTCTGTGATTATTTATAATTGTGATTATTTTATATACTTGACATGGAATGCATACAGGTTTTGACATCTAAATACTAAATATTATATAATGTTATATATAAGATCTGTCTGACTAATAATATACACACACATGACCTAAATTCTTCTGTAATTCTGTTTTATGAATGAGTCATTAAACGCTCTGATCACATTATGATCAATGAACATCCTCTGATTAAAAGTGTCACAGAACTCTGCTAAATCATTGCATCACTTCTTGTGCTGAACGTTGGCGATCTGTTTCCCATTTATTATTTATCCTGCATTTAGTTATGTAGTGTCTTCTTTAAAATGTAAAGAGCTAATGTAATGGGTAACTCAGTGCAGTGAAAACAATAAAAATTTTTACTTTGGAATAATATAATTTCTTTGACGTATTAACCCTGGGAGATTGTTCAGTGAAGAGCAAAGATTTCTATTATCTATTGCACATTTGTTTCATATGGTACAATTGGGTTCTGCAGAGAGAGATTTGTGACCCCATATTTTGATTTTCAATATTAATGTATTTTAATAGACTGATGTGACTTCATACATTTTTTCAACAAGTCCTGACATGTGTGGCACGAGATGAGACTCTATATATCATATGTCATTGTCATTTTCGTGTCATTGTTATTTTAAACTAAGGAAAGTGTAAGCACATCAGATTTCTAATCCTAACAACCTATTTGATTGTTGTAAAACCTAAAAGTCACAATTTGTAGTAGATAATAAGAAACCAAAATGTCTCAACTTTAATTTAATTTTTGAATTTTCCAATGAGGCATAAAAGATATATTGGTCATATTAAAACTTTTATAACATGAAACAACCAGGAGATAGATAACTGATTCTGATGACTTTCTGGCAACCAATATTGTCGCTGATTTTTTTGAACTTTTGTTTGGGAATCAACATAGCAAACAGTATTAGCTCTTGAACAAACAAGTAAGCAGCCAACTTCCAGTCCATGTTTCTTTCCTGGTCCGAATGATGGTGACATCCAGAAAATCCACTTTGTAGTCGGCTGTAAACCTATTGTAAGTCATGGAGGTGGAGAGGTCAGCACTGAAGTCAAGGTCTCCCCTCCCCAGAAAGTTACCTTCATTGTAAGTGACGTCTCTGTGTCCAGGGATATAACTAACTATCTCTGATGAAGTCTGCTGAATTATGTAAATCACAGCAATGGGGGTGTCCTGAGGTGAGGAGAGCTTGACTTTAGTACTAAACTCTCGACCTCCATGACTTTATACAACAATTTTACATATTGCTTCATAGTTGATTTTCTGAATGAACCCATGGTCCATGAAAAAAACATATTCTAGAAGTTATCAATATGCTGCATAACATCCTGGTAGTGGTTTATTTGGTTAATTTCTGGTGATAGGTTCCCTTTCAACATTGTGAGTGCTTGAAGGTCTGCTGAATAACACTTTTGTACTTAGACTGAGACTCCTGATACTTTTTGGAATGAAACTTTGTTCTCTGACTGCCCTTGCTTTGCCCTTAGGTTCTTTTCTCATTTATTGCTCATGCACAGTTCTAAGAGTTATCTTATTTGTTGATTCGGACATTTAAAATCTTTTACAAAAAATTCCATCGACAAGTTTTTTTCACAGACTGTTTTGGGGCCTCTGAGAAGCTAGGATTGCCGTGCAGTGATATAACACACCCCCTTCTTGGTTTTCACATACACTGCAACACTTTGGTTGCTAAGTTGCGGCGTGTTGCTAGGTCTGAACTTGACCTGCCACATCTGCACCTGCTCCGCACGTGGCTTCGATGATTATTAGAATCATTAGAATCAGATAATTTAATAACGTTAATGCACAGTATTGGAGAAGATTACATAATAAACATATTTTTTCTTAATTTTTTCTTTTACATTTTTTTTCAAATAAAGTATTCTAGAACTAGTAACCTTAAGAAGAACTCTAGCAACTTCAGTTGAGCTACAAGGGTTCTTAACCGAATACCTGAATAGAAAAATAATTGTTTTGTCCTGACTCGTGATAAGCAGTCGCGAATTGCAATGTTTGGGCTTATACCGAATATTGACGGTTTGGGTCCCCACCCCACACAGGCCCCCCCCCCCCCCATCATTGCTGGCACCAATTGTGGGTGTCATCCTTTATATGACATGGCAAAGCATGAACAGCACCATTTTGGCAGCAATCCGATTGATTCCCTCACAGGGAATACTTATTTACTATATCAAATCTATTTATCTACTTTATTTCTCTTTCTATTTATCTATTAGATAGATACTTTTTCTGTATCTGGAGTGTCACTATTTGTCTCTTTATATTTTTCTGTTAATTTAGCTATTTCTTTATCTATTTTTTTGTCTGCACCTCTTTATTCTTTATTGACTCTGTCTCTATAGTTAAATCTATCTATTTATCTATCTACCTATCAAATGTACTGTATCTATTTACTTTATCTATCTGAAATACACGGGCAGATGATCTATTATTGCATTAGAGAATATAGCATGTTTACTACCTTTTTAAATCTTTCCATTACAAAAACTGCAATTCCTAAGTGGTAAAATATCACTTCATGATTTTACTGTAATGGCACTGGTGCTTTGTTAACTTTAGATGTTGTTTTTACAATTAATGAGATATTTCGCTTATTTCTCAGTGATTGAGTCATGCTTTTCACCCGGGTGTTACAACCTCGGCTTTTATGCCTATATACAGTTTTTCTGACCTGCTGCTGTTAACAAATAAGTGTTAAAAAATGGAGTGATAGAAAACAAAAACTTCATGAAAGACCCTGTAAGAGGTGAGATACACCTATTGCTGTACACTATGCTGGACATATCTATTATCAATATTTGTTGATGTCCCAGATACTTGAAAGTGGGCCTTTCATCACATCCACCAACTCATTATATCCCTTCATAGGAGCAGCTCCACTGATTTCAGTGCAGATGTAACTTTTTCTTTAGCCACCACTGTTCCCAAGTTTTTGCTTATTTCAGGACTAATGATGAGCAAATAACACCACCAATCGGTGGTGTAGGAAAGCAGTTGTAGTTCTTCTAGCATGTATATTTGAGAGATTCATTGTGACCATTGGGGTATTCAGGGTAGTTGTCCAGAACCCCATTGAAGTAGGATCTGTATCTGGGTGGTCAGAAATAGGTAAAGAGAAAGGGCAATTAAAATAAGGATGGGGCAGGTTTAGTAAGATTGTTTTGTGGTCATTAGTGAAGCCACACAGTGCCAAAACTAAAGGAACCATTGACTTGGGAATGGTAAACATTAGTGGCAGAATCAGTGGCAAGATACCAATGAAGAGTTTGAGTTTCTGCAGGTGTTGGGCTGTCCTTACCTTCTAGGCTTTTGCAGAAATTGAAAATGTGTTGTTTTCTTCTCTTGTAGGGTAGATAAATAGATTGATATAGGATAAAAGGCAGCACTGCAGGTCAAAAGTAAAATTAAGGTAAGACTTGACTCTATGTTTTGGTGTCTGAACACCTTTGCAAAGAAAGAGGAAGCTTGACAAAGGTGTGGAGACACCAAACCCTTTCCACTGAAATGTCTAAACGTAATTCTATATAGGATCTGTAATGCTGGCTTATTTCCTCGTCCTAATACCAAGAGGCCCCAGTCAGGACCTGCAGGCTCTATACCCACCCCCTTTTGCACTATGCTAACATGGACTTTCTGTTCAGAGGAAGATAGCGATGCATGCTACATCTTATTGTACTTGGAATAGTTATTCACACCTTTGCTAACCTCAACAACAGGCTAATTATAGTCTGGTCTGTACCCAAACTCCGTTGCTTGAGGCGTCCCACCCAACATGGCAAATTACTTTTGTTGCCCTTGGGACCCAAAAGCTTAAAGAGAGGATCCTCCACTTAGATAAAGGATGAGTATAACCTGGCCTTGCCTCTCCTACTTGGACCACATGCGAGCAGAGAGACTGTCTCTAAGTATTTCCTTGCCATGTGTATTATGAAGTTTACAGAAACACTTTCACCTCCTGCTCTTTTCTCAAAAGCCATGTCCATCATCTCAGCTGTTCACTGACACATTCTGTCAAACTGATCTATGAATGATACTTTCAATCACAACATCTCGCAGATGGAAAAGTCATTTTTTAAATACTTACAACTACGGTGACTTCTTCGTTTTTTGAGGTTTGTGATGTGTAAGTTGAACTTCAATATCTAGTATAAAGCGGAATTAAATAAATATTCCTTAGACCATTTTTCAGGGGATTGTTTACTCATTTCCAGGACAAATGGAGCAAAATCAGTTCAGACCAAATAGATTTGGACCCAACTGCATCTTTTTAAAAAGTTTCAGTGAAATGGATCTTGGATGATTTGCTTATCTCCAACCACAACCAGGGCTGTATTTCCGCCTACGCACCATGGACACCAGGGAAGCTAAAATTAGGGGGTGGCTTTTGAGGCAAAATTTTGAGGCTGGAGCGCGTCTATTCTCTTAGGAAGGAGAAGAGGAGACAGTGTGCTATAGGCTATTGTTGTCTCAAAAGGTAAGTCAAAGTCCGGTAGGCTGCAACGATCAAAGTACCCTGTCTACACAGATGTCCTCCAAATAGAACATATCTTTTTTACATTTAAATTTAACTTTAGGTAGGAAGCAGGGAACACTTTATCTCCCTCTCCCAGCAGAAACTCTCAGCATGATTTTTAGCACCAATCACAATCTGATTATATCCAACTGATAAGTTACAGAAGGAAAACATTGATTTGGGTTTGTCATAATATGAAATATACCTGAGCTCATAGATTCTGCATCCTACATCAGGAGTTAATGTTGGGCTGATAATGATTCTCTGTTACACATCTTATGACTACATCTGTGGCTTTGTAATTTAAAGCTGAGGTTAACAAGGACTGAGCCCTGGGGAGTACATTGAGGCAGAATCCTTAAACTACAGGATAATGATAAAGGCCTCTGAGTTTGCACAAAAGTGCTTTAAACAGCTTTATAGATGCTAACACGAGGGTAATTTAGTTGCCAGAACATGTCTGTTGATTTTCAGAGGTTTTAATTAGACTTCCATTGTATAGTAAACCTTATCAACTGTACTGTATTGTGACAGGGGCACGCTTCTATACGCATCAGATGTCCTCATGCTGCATGCAATGGTTTTGACGGGAGATAATCCAGCATTGTTTATCTCGTGATTGATATTCATTTGCCACCTTACTAAACAAATTATTTATGGTACATATCAGAGAGGATGCGGACAAATGATTAAACCAAATGATGTTGTCCACATGTTTATATATTCTTTTTAATTTCCAATCGTTACAAAGTTAAGAATTGGCCATCGATATTAGATAGGTAAGGCTCCTACTCCGAGTACTGCCACCAATCAGTTGACTGATGGCACCACACAACTTATATTATACAATATATAACAAGTTAAAAGGTGACCCAATATAATGTCTATGGCCATATTAAAGGGACTTTCTCTCTGTGTATTCCTTATTCTCAGGAGTGGGATTTGCAGTTATCACCATCTCTCAGGTTGAATACTAGTGCACATTTGGCTAGCTTTTTGCAGCGCTGCATAATTTGTGTGTATCTATATAAATAAAGAATTATTGTAAAGAATTATTAGAACTAGAACTCATTTGGTTATTATAGAAGATAGCTAAAGATACCCTGAAGTCCTATAGAAGTGAATGGCACCTTAGCGATGTACCACAGAGCTCCATTCCTACAGAATAAACTTGTAAACCCTCATTTTCTTGATCACTGGGGGCCCCAGCAGTTGGACCCCGTTGAGTAGACACTCATCCCCTATCATGATAAGTAGGCCAAAATTTTCAACAAATATTCTACAAAGGCTGTGCATTAAAAGGGTTGTACCATAGACATTCCCTTTAATAAGATAACTGAATTATTACTTTAGACTTCCATCAAAAATGGAATTTTCTGCAGTAATCTGCAATCCAAAAATAATTTGTATTCAATGAAAAATTTAGTAGGTGGTCCAGGGCCTCCAGAATAAAAACTATGCCTTCTTCCTTGGCTGTTTTCCTTGTCAGTGGTCCTCCAAGGTTCATGAACGGGGTAATATTAACATATATCAAATTGGAAAACAGTATATTTGATTCTTGCGACTTTTCATGTTTTTCTTATGGTTCATCTGTAGTAAAAGATTTTTTTTTGCAGTCTTGATTTCTTCTGCTTGTTTCATAAAGACAAAGGAAAAAAAAGAGGAAAAATCCATTATTTCCTGCTGTCTGTATGGTTCTGCTCATTTAAAAGCTGAAGCTGGAAACTCACTGAACCACTGACCTCAAGGCTCGGAGACATTTAGCTTCGGCATAGTGTTTGTGAAAACTTTCATGCTCTATGTTCTTTCTACAAGACGGTGCAGGCCTGTGTGAGGTACAAAATGTTCTCTTCTATACCCTGACATATCTCCTCGGCTGTCATCCACGGCACTGGATGATTTTTATGGTGAATGATGAAAAAAGTAATTTGTTTAGGAATAATCATTCCGTTGTGACCTGTCAAGTGTACGGATTTCATTATCTTTCTGCCTTTTCAAGCCAGTAAAATATAGAAATGGGGGTTTTAGATTTTCTTTTGTCAACAAAATTTCCAAACTGTGTATTCCAAAGAAGTCTGAAATGTGAACTGTCTCAATAACGGTGAAAGATGACATGGATAAATGCTACTTGTGGACCAAATATCGGATTACTGTTTGTATGTTTTTGGATTGTGGAGAGTGTCACGTCTCAAGACATTGGTAGTGCTTGGCACCTTCCTATATATAGCATATGGAATCCATACGTTTGTATTATGGACATCTACACATTCTATGTGTAGAGTGGTTCTTCTAAGAGTTGACATAGTATTGACCACATAGACACTTTCCATTGTATGTAGCCCAATATAGTGTCCATAGATCTATCCAGAGCCCTTATGCACCGTCTCATATGAAAGTCATTTCATACTCCATAGGCACTTACATAGTACAGACCTGCAGAACTACTTAGTATAGACAGCTATACATCTATATGAGAATTTCTTCATCTACTTTGAATGTTATTATCCTCCTTACATCCTCTTTGAATCTGTGCTAATTTCTAACTTGCTAGGGAGAGGGACAGAAGCTTACTAAGGTGTTTACTTAGAATCTCTCTAGAGAACGAAGTAAGAAAGCTACTGGAAATAGAAGAATACAAGTCACCTATTGTCCTCATGTAAACGCAATGGACTAATGATTTATTCAAGGATCGTTGTGCCGTGAAGTATGTTTTAACTTACTTCATATTGGATTTTCCAAAGAAAGTAGGATTCCAGAAACCACATGGAAACGTCTAATATCTGATCACTGTGGTAGCAAGTATGTTTTATACATAATATTAATTAAATGATCTAATTGCAAATACATTTTAAGTAATAGAGTAATTTTCCACTTTATCGTTAAGGATTTTTTTTTTGCTATCTCGTCTATTCATATCATAGAGTGGAAATATCATGGATATTATATCATTCCAACCTAGCGGGAAGTGAATATTGTAGATATAAATTCAGAATTTCAGAAGATGAATTGTATGTCCATAGGCTTTTAAGCTTTAAGAAAAATTGGGTCACACATATTTCAAGATTGAGTCACTTTAAATTTTCTATAGCAGATGAGAAGATAGAATATAAATTATTTACCTTATCTGTAGCTGGCGGCTATTTCATCGATTGTGCACTGAATATGTAAGTAAGCGAATGTAATACTCCAGGTGATAAGGTTAAAATGGAAGCATTTTGTCAATATATCTGATGTCAACTCATCTGTTTGCATAAATGACAATATGCAAACCCAAGTGATAACTGAAGCTTAAAAAAACAGACTATTGTAAAGAAATATTTATTCTGTATTTGTATAGAATGGTTTCATCATTTTAAAGGAACCTGTTACCTCACACAATCCCAAGATAATACCTTATTCTGTATATTAGTTTTGTCCAATTACTGTTCTTCTTACTCTTAGGTGTTGCATCCATTTTTCCAAAACCAATTATTATTATCCCTCCTCTCACTTTCCTAAGGGTACATTCACACACACACGTGTGCCCACCTGGCTGTAGCATACAGTGGCGTGCTGAAGAGGAGGAAGGGTGCCCTCTCCCCTATCCATAGAAAACAGCGTTGAACAGCTGTACACATGAAGAAAAGTAGAGCATACTTTCCCCCGTATACGGCGCGGGACATGTGTGGCACCGGATCGCCGCCAAGCCGCCATTGCGGCTGCATATAGGTCCCCCCAGATGGTCTAGTGAATGAGGCCTAAGATAAAATTAAGGTGGCGGGGGAGTTGAACCATGCATCCAAACTTCTACTGCCTCCTCACCACCGCTCAGTCACTCTTTCTTTGATCCAGTCTCCCGCTCATGTGCGGGCAGTGATTTTGGTGTTAGTCTTATACATCTCTGGCTCCCGTCTTTCTGAATGCACAACTTCAGGACAGGGAAAGAGTAAAGTTGCCACTGAGGGGCAGAGTTAGGAAGGGAGGATGAGTGGCTCTGAGGAACCAGGGGAGCTTGACTGCATGGTTCAGCTCCCCCTTCCTTGACTTCAACCTAGAGAAGAAATAAAAGTTGATTTTTGAACAATGGTGTCACACATAAGAGTAAGAAAAACAGCAAATGGACTAAACTAACATACAGAATACAGTATTATTTTGGGTTTGTGTGGCATTGGTGGGGTAACAGGATCCCTTTAAATATAACAGATTATTCAGTAAAAGTACAACTTTTTATTAAAAATATTCTACTCTTAAAAAGGAAGTATATTATTGGAGTATATAGGTTTACATAAAATTCTAGTTTATAGTGACATTTTATATTGAGTATAATGCAAGACCTGTCAATGTTTTATAGTATTTGGGGATGTTTAGTTTGTGAATTCACCCATATTAAAGCCTCTTACATATACCCACAATGGTAAAAAAAAAATCATAACCAAATGGCATTTTAGGCCATTGACCATTACACATCAATACTGTTTAATCATTCACTATGCAAATAGTAGTAAAATTAGGAAATATTAACCATGTTGACCAATAGCTAAGATGTGAAAATGGGCAAGGAGACAGTTGAATACTGGACACAGAATGGAAAGGTTGTATCAGGCTCTTTAGGATCATAAGGATCATAATAGCCAAATTTTATGAATTTCAGTTGTCGATCTTTTTGGTATAGGGCCAATGGTTACTTATACTGCCCATAGAGCCTACACTAAATGAGTCATCCTATAATACAGTTGAGAACCATTCAAACTCTTTGATAGATGAGAAGCACTGCACATGCTCGACCACTGCTAGATTTAAAAGGGGGACACAGGACACCCTTCTGCTAGAAGCCCATACATTAGTCTTTTTTGTGTTCACTGTAGAGTTCTTAATTTGGACCTAACTGTACCCCTTGATCACTTGTGTGAAGTACAGAAATATTCTTACGTATCACACTCTTGTATGATCAAAGTTTTGGAGTCTAAATTTCTGGATTATTCATTTAAGCTTCTTTATTATTAGCTGATTTGACAAAGTGGAACAATTTTAAAAAGAAATGAGATAATACACACATACCGAAAACTAAGACAAGATGAGAGAAATGTCCAATGTGGGCCAAGCTGATTAAATATTATACCAGTATTTTTTCAGCCGCACAAATGCTTGATGTGTAATGCCACATGCAGTATTAGATGACTCAACTTCAAAGTACAGGGATATCCAGATTTACAATTCAGAATTATCATTCAGAATAGATGTAATGATGTGTGTTCTTAGTTTAGATAACACTGAAAGTTGTGAATGTTTAAAAGTGAACGAGCTAAGTTTTTCTTAGAGGAAATCAAACAGTTAAAATGACAAAAAAAATATAAATAGTCACCTCCGATCCTCTTTACCTTGATCCCAGCATTGTCCGTTGGTAATCTTGACACCCCAAAATCAACTAGAAGGCAGTATGTTATAGAGTAAGAGGAGCTGAGCAGATTATACATATTGTCCTATCTGCAGGCAGTGTGTTGTTGGGGTGGAGGAGCTGAGCTGATAGTACATAGTGTCCTATCTGCAGGCAGCATGTTATAGGAGAGGAGGAGGTGAGCAGATTATACATAGTGTCCTATCTGCAGGCAGTGTGTTATAGGAGAGGAGGAGCTGAGCAGATTGTACATAGTGTCCTATCTGCAGGCAGTGTGTTATAGGGGAGGGGGAGCTGAGCAGATTATAGATAGTGTCCTATCTGCAGGCAGTGTTTTAAAGGAACAGGCCATCACCATTACCACATTAACCCGAACTTTTGACTGAAGGTCATGTTCGGTCCTGTTTGCCCAACGCTATTTCTGATCAATCAGATTCGGGATATTCCACAAAATAATTGCCCTAGCATTTTTATTTTTTAAGGGTTTATGTATTTTATTTTGTAAGATTTATTGTATGTATTATGCATTCAGATATTCTGAAATAATGCTGAAAACCCCATACATCTCTCAGAAGCCTGAGGTTTTTCCTTGATTTGGCAGGTTAATCCATGTGTAAGAATTTAATGTCTCCTGTACTAACTGTTACCGCTCCTTTAATTTCGTAAGGGCATGCCACTAGCTTTTTTTATGGTTCCACCAAGCAGTCACCCAGCAGTACACAAAGTCTTGTCGGGCCTTGTTATATTTAATGCGAAATCAATGACATTCATTTTGTTTTTGGGAAGTTACCTGTGAGTGAGCATGTCATTGTCTGGCCACACTATACAAAGGATAAAGCAGGTTTTATTAGTGAAGTAGATATTGTCATAGCTGTCTTGGCTGACAATATGTTGATTGCCCAATATGTTCTTGCCATGAGGGCTTTAGTTCTATAGCCTGTTCAGGGATGTAGCTGATTGTATTTGTGTGATATTGTGTAGGAACATGACCCAAACTAGCAACACCCAGGAGGAGCCAAGGGATTGTGCAGCACAGAGTTAGAAGATAAGATGCTACAGAATTATCTAATGGGATCTGCACATTTTTATAGAACATATTAGGAGTGGGTATAGGTTCCTTTTAATAAAACAGCTATTATATCCATAATTGCAACATCCCATATTTGTGATTTTGAAAACAGTGCTCATAACTCACTAAAATTTCGCATAAAATGGTTAATGTCACGGACATAAACAAAAAGTCTCCACGATCCATATGATCCTGCATGAATGGTGCAACTGACACTTTATGTTGTTCTTTATGACGCCCCCAAATTTTGGTCAACATATTACAGGGGTTGACCCTTCTGGATCATTAGCATCATTTTAAAAGCTGTAGTAACGCCCCAGGAGCCCATTATTTATTTGCATAATGTTAAAATTTATTTTAGAAGGAAAGAGGTCATGCTTAACAAATATAAGAAGATTACCACAGTCACAGCGCCTGGATCTATGAGTAAGTGTTCCTGATTTATCATGCTTTAGTTTGATGGTAGATTTCCTTTAAAGTGGAAGGTTCCTCTAATGTAGAGTAGTATAGCCCTTTTTAGGGCTAATTCTTTTTCGTGGCCCAGAAGTTTTATAAATTTTAATTCCCCCAATATGCAAATTTTCTAAAGAGGCTACGTGGGCGGGGAGTAACCAGAGCTGAGGGTACACGGCATGGCGACTTCACGCCCCAGTAGCCTATTGTGTTCCACCTACCAATGTATCTTAAGCATACAGCTACAAGGAGCTGCACGCAGTCATCTGAGAAGCTGGGATCTGCGTATGCGCAGTAGCTCCAGCTTCAGAGCCGAGACTTCGCAGCCGGTGGCCTGCGTTCTATGCATGTGCAGACCCAGCTTCGCAGACGAGTGTGTACAGCTCCTTGTAGTTGCCGCTGTAGATGCATTTGTAGGCGGAACGCAAGAGGCTACAGGGGCGTGGCATAGCCGAGCCATGTAGCCTCAGCTCCAGCTACTCCCCAGTAGCCTCTTTAGGAAATTTTCATATTGGGGGAATTAAAATTTTTTAAATTTCTGGGCTACGAAAGAATAAGCCCTAAAAGGGGCTATACTACTATACATTAGAGGAACCAGCCACCGGATCTACCTTAATAGGTAGATCTGTGGTGGTAGGTTTCCTTTAAAGCATCATTTTATGGGATGGATTTTTTCGGATTTTATATGGACATGAGGAGGTACAGTATGACCTATGAACTTCCATTGGTGCCATGGTATGGCTCCAGAGCTTATCAGGAGCTGTAATATTGCAATGTGTTTGTGCTCAAAGCTAAAATATTCTGTATGACATAAAATTCTATAATAAACTTTTTCATCAATGACATTTGCCAGCGCGGTGATGGAGGTCTAAGCTGCCTGCTCTACTGCGCTGTCCTCATGAGAATGACTGCAGGTTATGAACAGCCCTGATTTTCACTTGAGTGAATGTTACCTCTAATCCTCCTGTTCTTGAAGGTAACTGAAGTCATTTGAAGCAAATTGTTCATAAATGACATAGCTGTGTACCAGGTTTTGTTAGCAATGCATGTACACCACGTCAGGGCAATTTGCTCTGTTGCCAGGTTTTGTTAGCATCATATTTTATTGTTGTATAAAGTTCAGTCGGCATGAAAAGCTTCAACAGAAATAATTGGCAGAAAATGACTCAACTAGAAGTCAGCATTTGTCTTCCTTGTCATGTTCCCCGACACGGAATGGTCATAGGAGTCTAAACCTTGAATGAAGCCATTAACATTTTCTACGTCATTCAGTTTATGATGTGGTACTTTATGCGTATGAGCGATTGTTGATAAATGGTGTTGTTTTTATTTGGGAATTTGGTGATTTCTTTCATTATTTGCCTAGAAGTAGACACGTTGCAACAGTAATGAAGAGTTTGGACTTAAAATTCTGGAATCCAAGCATATGTTTATTTACATGTTAACTTAAATACCATGCTGGTGGGCAATGGTCTGCACAAGTATTTTTTGGTACTTGCAGGTTCTATTTTGCTAAAAAAAAATTGATGATCTGTGCTAAGAATAGATCTTCCATATGAGATTGTGGGGTCAGACACCCAGCACCCAACTGATCTGCTATTCCCAGTGGCTCGGTGTAGTGGCTAAATGAATGGATCAGCTTTATTTGTATTTGTGCACAAAGAAAATCTAGAAAAAATGTTTTCTTTGCGTTGTTTCTGCTGAAAAAAAATGTACGTAGCCTTCTTTACATCTAAAACCGGTTCTATTTTGATCATATAACCCATAAGTAGTTTTATTCCTTTCACATAACTTTTCAATCTTAGAGGAGAATTTGAAGGTACACACATATATCCTACATGGTAGAAATAACGGGCTTCCCAAAAAACTCCTTTATACATAAATTGTCCTACTACCACAGCATCTATATAATTTACCCCCTACCCCTTTACAAAAACCCTAGGCAAACACACACCAGGGACAACACAGAACCCCTAAAATGCTCCTCTATTTCCCCAACCCAGTAATGTCCTCCTCAGTACTTTAACCACCTTCGGTCTAAGTGTCAAAACATGACCCCTGTACAAGGGTAGGTTAAGACTACCATGGGCCCTTGGCTGTATAAATATTATACCCCCTACAGGTCTGGAATCACTTCCTACATATGGTACTGGAATCAAGCTTCTTGGGGAATGGGGATGTGTCCTTTTGGACCTAATTCAATCTGCCTTTTGAAGGACCTTCATAGGTCCTGAAATGGCTCTTGTGTACATGTGTATTGGGAGCGGGAACAGATGAATGAGGATTTTATGGGTGAAGGCTATTCTCAGTATAATATTTGGTGGGTGGCCTATATTGAAATCCACTACTGCTTAATATCATAGTGCCCGATACCCGATACACCCTAGCTTTTACCCAAAGAGTATTTATTCAATCTTTCTGTGCCAATGAGGCTCAATATCAAGCATGTTTTAGTGGCTCTGTTGTAATAATAATTTCAGCCCCTACAACCTGAAAGTGGGAGGAGGATTGAACATTGGCATAAGCCATTGATTTGCTGCTACCAATACTCTGGGTGTTTCCCGAGTTTCCTAATTGCCATTAAATGAACAGTTACATCACCAGCGGATGCCAGGAATGGATGCCATACAGTGTCATTTGTCTCCGATAGCCTCTAATGTCCTCTGCTTGGCGTATACTGCGCTCTACAGCAGAAAGCAGGATGATATAGCGCAGTCTGCTGCACTTTATCCACCAGTGTTTCCTGCTGGATGCAATGTATCAGGAGCAGACAAGGCAAAAGTATTTGTAAATGGACACATTTAGCGTCTATGACGCTAAACATGAACCAGAAGAATCAATGTGAATGTAACTGAATATGGTGACACTTCTAGTCAGCAGTGAAGATAGAAAATATTCTTTCATCTGTTATCAGAATTATAATTGGTGCTAAGGACAGGTCATTGAAATCCCCAGGATTCTGAACGTCTTCTGAAAATTACAAGTGATCAGAGTGGATTGTGTATGACATATCTCCGTTTGCTCATTCAGCAGCAGAGCACTGCCTCCTGGCACACTATTAATCACAGGACACAGCTCGCCACCCACCGCATTGTCACTGACTCACCAGCTATCGCCAGCAATGTGCTTACACAACAACAGGACATTATTTGCAGTAAACAAGTTATGCTTTTCGGCATCACATATACCAACACCAACCAATCAAAAACGACGATAATGCACTTAGATATATCATATACTCATAGTATGACTGAGGATGACTTAAAATCTGTAATTTAATAATCCTGGAACCTAACCTTAGTTGTTAAAACTAAGTTGTTTTAGTAATATGTAAATTAACTGCAGAGGCTACTGGGGCGTGGAGTAGTCTTTAGCTCCCAGTGCCCGGCCAGGCTAGTACAAGCCCCAGTAGCCTTGCTGTTAATTTACATATGACTAAAATATTGTCCTTGGCTGTGAAATAGTTAATATTACTCCCCCAGCTCCAAAAATACACCACATGGACGAAGAATTATGCAGGGGTATAACATGTGATTGCAAAGGGTGCACACGGGTCCAGGAGCCTTAGGAGACCCATAAGGTATCTCTTTTCCATATGGGAGACCAATACTATAAATAATATATTGTACTGTAGTTACGAGGTCAGTGAAAGATTTTGTGTTGAAGCCCAGCAGCTTTTAGATACTCTTCTGACTTTGTTAAGTTTAACCCCTTAAGGAGCAGGGGTATCTTATTTTTCCAATAACAGATTGTGATTGCTTTCTGTTTACTATTCTGTGCTATGTCCTGGAAATCTGGGGAAAAAAATCCATATATGGTGAAATTAAAAGAAAATAAAACAGTTATGCTATTTTCTTATAGGTTTTGTGTGCAAGATTTTACTATGCGGTCCAAATGACACATCCTCTTTATTCTTTAGGTCTGTACAATAAAGGAGATGCCGAAATTATACAGTTTTGCTAATGCCTTAAATTTTGTTATTTTTTTAAGTCTTTGCATTTCCATGTTGGGACACCTGCCATGGGCAAAGTGAAATATTTTGGGGGACTGACGTTTTCCTTGACTGTCATGGTAACTGATTGTTGCCCCTTTATCACCCTATGGATTCACCGGGGGGTCCCCAATCAACATAGGGTTTAATAGAAATACTTATTTTATTTAAGATAAAATTCAGTTTTTATCTTTATGCACTTATATGAACTTTTGAGCATGCCATTCCTTTGGGGAACTAGCTCTTACCGTTATGAAATAATTGACAACACCATGAAAAGAAGGCAAAAAAAGTAGAAAATTGGTGCACCCGGAGACATGGCCGAGCCCCCTGTGCAGAGAAAAGTTCATTTGCATTGAAAAATAATATTCTATGACTGTAGGTCTTGTTCACACAACAATGTATTTAAGGCATTGTTTTTACAATAAATAACAATAAACTTTATTGAAGGAAATTAAGGGAGACTGTGCAAAAGAAGTGAATCACATACAATATAGCTGGAATTTTAGAGCTGGGTGACACAAGCGATGATTGAATCATCCAAATTTGTATTTGCAGAAGTTTTCTCAAACATTTTCAAAATATTTGTGTTCAAGTCCAAATCTATTTGGTACACAGTGTTGTTGCTCCAAATGTTCTGGGTATATTACCCCTTTAAGACCTCAAAAACACAAATTTTTCTTGAAAAGCTCCTATGCCGTTTTGTACATTTTTTATGATTTTTTTTTTAAATTATGGTGTAAGCTTTCTGCCATTTAAATAATTCATCCAAAGTGAATCAGAAAAGATTAAAATTTGTTTCCTGAAAAATTGCCGATTTACTCATATCTATTTGATTTCTTTTTGGATATACATATTCAGCCCCAAAAGTAAGGAGTAGTGATGAGAGGCCCTGTTGTAAAAGCTGTCCGGTGTTAACCGTTTAAATTCCCACTGGTAATGTTCCCTGGGGCATTTAAACTACCTTCTGGCTCTAACCTGCTGTTGGTGTTGGGCGCCACCATGTTGGGAAGGATCCTCGCTGGCCCCGCTCGCAGGCGTTAATAGTCGGGGGATGAGCTCAACACTAGTAAGAAGGATTTTTAAAATAAACGTAAAGTAAATATTTGCCAGGTTTTTACCACCTCCCTCCTCCTGTTTGACATGCATTTTTGCCTGTGCAACACACAGTTTCATTACAGTCTCATTCTTATGAAAGTAAATAAGTTAAGCAGATTGAAAATTGAGTCTCCCAAAGGTAGCATGTATTTAATGACTCTCGTACTATTTAAAGCCGGTTGCTAGGAGCTATCGTCTAGCTTGGCTGGTGATGTAAACTGTAATACTTTCTATTAATTAAAACCCTGAGCCTGACATGTCTTTTCGTTATGTGGCTTTTCACACCAGCATCGCAATGTACTGCACAGAAATAAGAAGTGAGATGTGGAATCCTATACAAACGAGACCTATGTGTTAAGTCTGATGTAAGATTTTTGGTCAAATAATTATGTCTATTATTAATTGGTGATTGCATTCTGTTCATTTGTTTGTTTGTTTTACAAATACTTAGCTCTTGGGATATAAAACAACTTTGTCCATTACTTTAATAACCGAAGGTCAGCAGGTACTTTGCTGTCCTCTTCAGTTTAGCCAGTCCCTACAGTTGATGTCTGCTGCTTATCTCTGTGAAACACAAGAAATCACAGGAAATTTTATGGACTTGCTGATCCTCCCTGCTCCGCCCCCTTCACTGCTGCTGAGGAAGATTTCTGACAAGTAGATCACAAAAGAAAACTTTGGAAAGAAATAGGCAAGCAATACAATATTGGCATTGTACTGTTTGTTTTGAAGTACGGACATGAGCCAAATATAAAGTATTAACACCTGTGCGCCACATTAACCTATTACAGCATAGAAGCCGACAGTTAGTTAGAAACATCACAGTCATGTCCTATGACATAGGTAATACATTCCCTCTATTGTTGTGAGCTAGTTTCTTCTACTCGGCTGACCAGGCATAGATTTTATGCACCAAGTTAATTTTTTAAACTGTTGTGAAGAAATTAATTTGTGATTAGTTGAAAGAGGAAACATAGATAGTTTTACTAATAGATAGTTTTGATAAATTAGAATAATTGATTATATATATATATATTAAAACTTCCTAAAAATCTTTTTAATCCTCAAAGTAAATCAAGTTAGCACTACACACTGAAATATTCTGTAACTTTAAGTCAAAGAGTAACAAATATGGACACCAATTATGTGTTCCAAAAAAGTCCTTTGGTATAGAAACTTGTGTGTAACGGCCTTGGAGGTGACACAGCTACATTTATTAGAGTTGAAGTACCATTCTTCATCTACTTTTTTGAACAGAATCTGATATATGTTACTGATCTTTTTCAGTTCTGTCTGGATTTTTGGAGCACTTCTATATTTCAGGGTAGGAGAAATCCAATCAAAGGGGAAGGTGTTCATTGGTTTCCTGAATGCCCCCAGAGCTCTTTAGTTTATTAGTTCCAGATTACCAGATTCAAGATCCAACTAATATTGAGTTCTGAAATGTCTAAATGAAATATAAAAATATATTACATTTGTAAAATTCCAACTAATTCCAATTCTAATTTATTTTTTATATTTTCTTTATAAGAAAACAAATGTATCAATTGTATGCACCTCTAAAGCTAGAGGTGGACATGAACTTTTTTTTGCTTTTTTAACCAGGCTTTGATTTTTTTTTTAAAACCAGAGTCAAATCTTGATCTCTTCTGTAGCTTAAATTGTATCAATATCCAAACTAAAAAAATTAAATTCCATGAATGTCCCCTGCTTTATACAGCCCCCACAAGGCGTAATGTATTTTATACAAATACCCACCAGGACTGGCCCAGAGAATAGTCCGGCTCTAACACTTTATAATATATCTCAAAGATTCAGCAGAAGACACACTGCTTTGTAAATAAGATGAGCAATCACTTCACACTTTGGTCTGTTTCTTTTAGTTTGAGTCAGTAATATTGTGGATTGGGTTTTTCGGATCCTCTGGTAAGCCCATCATCCCCCAGGCTGACACTGATTTCCACCATTTTAATCTCGTACTAGGGAAAATCTCAGATGAAAACAATGGCTCAATAGAAAAATACTTTTAGCTTTGAAGTGAGAACCTATATGTTAGCCATGAATATAAGATGAGTCTCAATCAAGGACACAGATTTTGATGCTTTGGCCAACTCTTCCCTGACGAAAGTTTTTTTGGGAGATAAGGACTAGGCTGTCAACTTTGAAATCCCTTTGTCTCCTGGAGAAAAGGCACTGCCTGAGGTGTCTGGGGACAACTATTTCTTTTCTCCATTCAGAAAACTTGCATTTTTCAGCTTGTGAAAGTTGTTGGAGATGGCTGTTGGGTTCAATAATCAGTCAACCAAGTCTACGTCTTGGAGTGATTGTTTACTCTGTGCAAAACAATATTAGGGCAGATTCATGAAAGCAAATTAATCTCCCTCTCTCTGACTGTTTTTGGCTTTCTCTAACAAACTTGCCATTTCAGGACATTAATAGAGGGGCATGAACGGAGGGCGGAGGGTGGGAGGGGCAGAGACTATAACAAGGAACTACCAGTTCAGACCTGGTCTACAGGATGTAACTGGTGGAGTTTGGGCCTCATTGTGGTTATGGGCACAGGAGCAGCTGCGGGGGGGGGGGGGGGGGGACGACTTTAACACTGGCCTATTGAATTCCCCCCATTGTCGTTTACATGAACACTTAGGACTGTCACTTCTATAATAACTCTTTCACATACTTTAAATCTGGCCTTTTAGAATCTGAAACAAAAAAAGACCACAAAAGTAGATGACAATGAAAAGTTTTCTAAGGTCTCTAAGAGATGGCATTGTAATAAATGAATCTTGAAAGATGTTTTTGTGGATTTTTTTCCCTTTTTTCCTTATCTATTGCTGCTCTCAAGAAACATTAATGTTTACGGCCGTAATGGTCTACTCCACACTTCTCTGCCCCGTGCTACTTAATCTTTTCTTCTTTTCCTATTATAAAATCTTCAGCGGCTATAAATAATCTCCCCCACTTTGGCTATTTTTCCCTATAAAGTAATCACCGAGAAGAAAGGCTGCTTGACTTCAGTAGAGATTTATGGATGTTCAGGAATCATAAGAATAAAATAAAATCGGAGGATTGCATTATGCGCATGTTAGGTAACTGTGAAGGAAGACTGAGGGCAAAGTGTTCTTAAGAATTCATCATTAATGAGGCAATAAAAGGAATTAGAAGACACCTTGGCTGAACTGTGTTGGCTTGGATTACCCTACTTTGCACAATTGGAAAATCTAAAAGACATCACCAAGGGATGGAGTATTTGAAAACTCTGTATTATTGTTAATGAAATCTAAATGAGGGAGATACAGTGATGAGAAGGAGTTATTTACAAGTTCAGCCTGTATTCACTGATGCATTGTACAGACACATTAATATTCTCACATAAGGATTCTGGTTTCCTCATTTATCAGAACTTGACTTTGAAAGTTGGCTGTAAGGAAATATTTATGTTTAAGCTACTACAGTGAGACCTTAAAGGAATATTCCAGGAATTTATTATGGTTATCAGTACAGGATAGGCAATTAATTTCAGATTGTTAGGGGTCTGACTCCCACAATGTCCACATTCATCTGACGGAAGTGTCCACTTACTGATCGAGTTCACAACCATCAGTTACGGATTAAGTGAATGGGACTGAGTTGCTATTCCTATCACAGCCTAGTATACAGTTAAGAGGTCAAAGCAAATGCCAAGGAAACAAGATTCCTTCTGTCTACTGATCACATTATCAGACTCCTGTCAATCTGATATTGGTTACCCATCCTTAGTATAAGAATAAGCCTAAGCCCCTTAAAGTACAATAAATCCCCGAAGCTTACATCTCAGATTGAGGGTTAAAGTGTTTTTTATGGAATAAGTGAAAGTAGACTGCTATGTTTGCTAAATAAAAGCATCACATTTGCCCATGGACTGTGGCATTGGAGCTCAGGTCCATTAAAGGAGATTTTAAGGAATTCTGGAAAACCCTAAGTGGGCTGACGCACAAGAGTCAAAAAGAAAAGGAAGCGAACGTATGTATCTTTGTGTGGCCACGAGTATCTGGGGGTCACATAATGTTCTACGGCCAATTTTCTACTTCTGACATGTTTGTTCTTTTGGCATGCCCCTCTGTCCGGGGCCCCCACAGCACTTTCCAAATTCCTGGAAAACTCATTTTATGGTAGCATTTTATGTCTATTTGTACCCCAGTATTTGTAAAAGGATGAATATGGTGAGGCTATGTTAATAAAGATAAAGCTGTATCTATTTTAAAGGGAAACTGTCATTAGGATTTCACATATGGAGCTATAATGGGTACAAAGTAAAGAGAAGTAACCCTTTGGCTTTAACCTTTTGACATCCAGCATCTGTAACTGTAAAGCCACTGTAATATGTATATAATGTAACAGTGCAATACACAGGAGAATAGACATGCGGTATAGGCAATAGACATGAATGTCGTATAAAACCTTTCTTATTGTACACTACAAATGCCATTTTTATGCTTGAATGTGGATTTGGAGCAGATAGTTCTCTGGATATAAAGTGCACAATATGCATCAAAAATTGGACTCGTTGACAAAAGAAAGGAAACCTATTGAATCTGAAAGGCACTTTACTTTCTATTTGTTGTTCAAAAAGTGATAGCGGGAAAATCCTGCAGTGTATTTACATGGTTTGAGTGAAAGACTTCAAAGCAACTTTACAGAAATTCAGTCTTTGAGAACCCTGTTAATTATTTATGTGACGGTGGATCTTCTTCTCTTTGGAAGTTAGGAAAAGTCAGAGACTCAGACTCAGAGTAAATTTTTAATTCAGCTCCTTTTTTTGAAGTCGTTATAATTGGAGAGAAGGAAGGAAACACATCATATTTATTGCCATTTTCGCTCTGACATATTTTTGGATGTGTTTTAATGAAAGTTTAACAATATCTTGGTAACTATTTTCTGCTTCCAGATTCATGTGAATGCAGAGCGATTAAGGCTCATAGAAAAGTTTTTCAACTTCTTAATACATACATTGGTGCACATTTACTAAGGTCCTTGCGTCAGTTTTCTGTTGGACTTTGCACGTTCTTTTATGTGCAAACTGCTTGCACAGGTATTTAAGAAGTGTCTGCGCCACATATGTGCACCATTCTTCACACGACACAATTTTGTCACTGAAGGCGGCATTAAAGGTGCACCAAAAAAAGTTACAGTTACTGTGCAGTGCTATGCAGGGTGTGCCAGATTCATGAAGAACGGGTGCCACTGCACACACAACTTCTGCACACTGCACATAGTGCCCAGAGTTCGCCAGATTCATGAATTGTTGCGCCCGTTCTTCATGAATCTGGAACTCCCTGCACTGCCCCCACAGAGTGCACCAATTTGCACGGTCCAACCCATTTTAGTGCAGAAATTTGCGCCTTCTGAAGAATAGTGTAGCCGCGACACAGAAGGGTTTGCGTGCAAAGCATTTGAACATGCTAAATACGCCAGAAAGCTGGCACAAGGGCCTTAGTAAATGTACCCCATTGTGTTTTACTTACATAAAGAAAATCTAACGTTTTCTTTTAAGCATTGTGAACCAAATATACATTGAGAATGCAATAACTTGTTTAAATTTCTATGTCTTGTTTAATCCCTGGTAAACCTTGAGTGGTTTTGCTCAAAAGGCAATTATAAAGTTATTATAATGAGGCTCTGTCACTCCTGTGGCTTCTTCAGGACTTTTCCTTTCACTGCTGCAGCCTTGTCCTGCCCAGCATAACCCTAGAATACGTCATCAATACTGTGTTGTCCCTAACAGGCAGAAGTAATCAATTTCTGCACCATCTCCCAGTTACTGTGTATGAGTCATCCTGCTCAAGTTGATTAGTCCTGTCTGGACAGTTCAGGCAGCTCTTTTAAGTATGGCAGCCAGTCTGCACCCAGCTTTCCCATTACCATAATTTTAGATGTTGATTTTCGAAGGAAAGAGTCCATGGATGACAAATATAAGAAGATTACTAAATTCACAGTGTTTTCGTCTATGGGTAAGAGCCCCTGGTGTATCATGCATTTATCATCATGTTCTCGTCATTTTCTGTGGCACTGCCATACATAGCTGTAATATACTCAGCCATCTCCAGCTTATCATATATGTGAATGTTCCATGCTGCTCATGCACATTGTTCTGATCATTAGGGCCCCCAGAAGTTAGACATACACAAATTCACTTACTTTTCATATTCAATTCATATTCAGACAGATAAGGAGACAATTGATTAACTGTTTCCATACCAAGACAATATTTTTGTTGATGATTCATCTGAGGTGATTTAACTATTCAGGGACTGTCTGTAATAATAAGAAACATTATCAGGTTTCTTCACATCGTCATCATCTATCAATTGAATATGGACATGATACAGATTTACAGAAACTGCTTAAGTAAGGACAAAGGGACAAGGAAAAAGAAGGACACAGAGGCATATTACTGTGAGGCCACTTTAAAACAGCCGTGTAGCAAATGGTCAGGAGGAGGAGGGAGGAGGAGTGAGCACTCCTTACTCTTCCCCTCTCCAAAGAAAGGAAGCAGCCGTGTCCTCACCGCACCATGACTGGGTGACATAGACCTCAATGGGACCCGTGACCTAGCTGAATAATTTGCATCCAGATTATGACCGTCTTTATGGTCATGTGAATAAGCCCTAATAAAGTATATTTCAAAGTTTTCTGTTATCTGCACTATTGACTTTTGTATTGATGTAATTTTGTTGAATCGGCGAGGGTGTTGCAAATGTTTAGTTATGCTTTAGATTTTGAAAAAGAAACACATCAACTCTTTATTGGAGCGATTTAGTGTTTATAAAATCAGTCTGAACAACCCCTTTAAGTGGCCCATTGCTCGACCTTATCCAAAGCCCCTCTGTATTAACATATTTATATTAAAAATGAAAAGCAGAAAGCTTGTTTCTGCCATGAGCAGGTAACTAGTCAATGAAATGATTCAGTTCTACATTTATTCTAATCTCATTAAAATATATTCCTTAAATGAAAATGTAGGACACCGATTCTAGACATAATTATGCCGCATAGATAAAGTCACCGCACACAGCTGACAACGTTCAGTGGAATGAACTGAAGACTACAAGGTAAAATCTTTAAAAAAAAGATTATTCTTGGTGGGAGATAATGAAAAGGAATCTGGAGCCAATCAACAGAGATGTTTTTACAAGATTCAGCAAAAAGGATGATTATATGATTATTGCAGCATTTAATGATGCTCGAATCAAAGAGTTTTTGAACTTCTGACTATAAAATATGTAATAGGATTTGCTTGAAATCTACTTGAGAGTATCAGGGAGAGACATCTTATTACATGTAACAAGAATATTGTTTCCAGGTCTGCAATTATAGTTGTTTTCAATAGTAAATCATAATATAGGCAGTTTGGGTGGTAGCCTGGGGACCCAGTCTTCTAGGGGGCCCATGGCCACTAAAACCATCCAGTTTTATAGTCAGAAATTCTGCTCTCAATATATATGTAGGGCCTGAAACCGCAGATAAAAAAAAGCAGGCAGAAGGGAGACTTCCCAAGAAGCTGATTCTAGTACCATGTCCAGGAAGTGAATTCTGGACTTTTATTGGCTGTAATATTTATACAGCCCAGGGCCTATGGCAGTCTTAATCCACCCCTAGTGGTTTTAATATCACTTTTTCGGAGGTTTGTTATCCTTTGCATGCGGGGGGGGAGGGGGTGGCTATCTCAGTCACAGGAAGTGTCAAAAATGCTGCAAAAATGGCAGCCCACATGCGCTGGAGGCAATTGCTTGCTGTGGGTGGCTTTTAAAGGATAAAACTGTGATCAGTGCAAGAACCCATACTGATGGGTTCACTCCTCACTACTTAGGAGCAGTTATTTGTTTGGGTGTTTGGGTCTAGTACTGCAACTCGACCTATCAGACATTTGGAGAGTCAATAGTAACCTAAACTGTGAAGACTGTCAGTAATGCTGTAGTACCTCAATAGTGGGGTCCAAGAGATTAGACTCCCTCTAATCACTAGTTACTAGTCTGTTTTTGGGAATTGGGATCGGTGCTTTCTGTTCCAATCCCCTTCCACTTCCATTCTGACGCTTTCTGTTTTTCCATTGATGTACTGACCGTAGGAGATATGGAATACAATAGTGGCATGTCAACACCTCCTAAGGCAAAGCTATATGAAGTGCTTGGCTGATATCGGTCACATGCCAATTGCAGGATGTCACCTCATAAGACTTAAAATAAAATAAACAAAACACTGGTCCCAATGTCCCGGCAGGGATAGTTACTTAGGTCTATTGCTAATACTGCCATTGGCAGAAAATTATACCCATATCCGGAAAGAAAGTTGATTAAAACATAACTTTTATTATCATCAAAAGTAGAACAATCACTATGCTAAATTGTGAACAGGGGAAACTAACAAATATATATAAAAACACAGTGCACCAAGTGCCCAGAGCATGTCTCCAACTAGCACTGATTTAGCTTCAACTAGTACTTACCATCTATACTGAGCTTCCGTATTAATACCAATAATACAGGAGCATATGGCAGTACGGTACATATATATAAACTTCAACTTGTTGAATTTTGAAATGCAGAAAAGCAAATGCTGTTCATAGTGTTTCTTTTACCTGGTGGTAGTGTAGTGTTAATACATATTGTAGTAAATTTTCATTTAAAAATGTCCAAATCTATTTGGATGCATAAAAACAGCCAACAAACGTGTTTACTAAACATTGGAGTGGAAGCTCAGGAGTTGATATCAGGCGCAGAGCCAGCCCTTGGTGGCAAGTGCCAGGGGCTAGAACTGTTGCGGGGGCCCAAATAAAGTTCTACAAAAAGAATCCATGAGAGTGATGGGGGCTGTATCTTATGAATCCATAGGGGTTAAGGGGGGCTTCACACAAAATAACCATGAGGGGGCCGTATATAAAATAACCATGAGGGGGTATGTTTGGTATGATAAACTACGGAATATTTTAGGAAACAGGAGACTGTTTTAGTTTCTGAATTTTTAATGCCACCATGTGAGTTCACTGCAAAGGGGCCTTCTGAGGCTCTGTCGTCCAGGGGCCTACGGAAACCTGGAGCTGACCCTGATTGATACATACAGTATCTGGTGTTTGTAGCTATGGCTATAGTGGTGTGTGATATTTCTACTTGATGCGTTTTGTTTTATGTATGAGGACTTTTGGGATCAGTCCAAAAAACTATAACATCTCCACCAGAGAGGTGCAAAGACATACTGGGGCACATTTACTTACCCGGTACAGTCACGATCCCGCGGTGCGTGTCCGACGAGAATTCGGGTCTTTCGGCATTCACTAAGATCGTGCGCCCGATATCCAGCAGGTGTCGCTGCTGCGCTGAGGTCCGCCGGAGTTCACCTTCTTTTTCCCGGTGTATGATCTTGCCACACAATTCTTTTTTTTAAATTCTGTGGTTTGTCCAAATCCGTCTGGTTGTCCGATGCGCCACAATCCGATCGCGTACAGCAAATCCCGGGGTAATTCAGCTCAAAACGGCGCAAATCGGAAATATTCGGTGAAAACCCGATGGAATCGCGGCCGCAGGACCCTTAGTAAATGTGCCCCACTGTATTTTAAAATGGGAAATATGTCTTATTTTATTTTTTTTTTTAATTAATCATAGTGATTTTTCAAAAATCTTCAGCGGCGTGAAAATCCTTTTTTCTTTAATTTATATTAGGTGTAAAAATGACGTTTTAGTGTATGTACAGTATCTTTCAAACCAAAAAAAGGGAGTCCATCTTGCACTTTAAGAATTTTGAGTTACATTATGGTAATTGAATACACCTCTAGAGAACCCCCCGATGCCATTCTGCAAATAGCAACTTAATTAAAGTGCGGAGGATATTGTAGAATTTATCAGTATAAAACAAAGTAGTTCAGTTCCTGAGACCTTGTGTCTAATTATAGTTCCCTTTCAACCTCTCTGTTGGAGCACTTTATACCTTAAGCAGCGGTCCATGACAGATACATTCACCAACGGAAATTCTGAAAAAAAAATCATCTCTACCAGAGATTTAATTATTCAACGCGTTAAAATCCTAAAACCACAGAACAATAAATAGGCTGACCTCTAGTTATAACATGGTGGAAGACAAAACTGACCATGTCCCTACAACCCTAGTGTAAGACCTTGACGCTAGACATGGATCTGCAATATGCCTACACAGATATAGAAGGTGCTTCCTAGTCATGTTGGAGAACAGAATAGGGGGCTAGGGTCACAATTGTTATGGCTGTGTTCTACTATTTAACTGCGTGTTTTGTTGACACAAAGTATTTGAGTTGAGTGTTGGAATCTCCTGACATTTGTCACCCTAAAGAAACATGACAGCACGTGTCACACTTGGTTTACAAGACATATGAAACATGAAACCACTTCAGTGCTCTGGTGTGTAATGGCTGTAACATTGTTGATGTGATGAATGAATGATAGTTAATGCAGAAAGGATTCATCCCTGCTATGATTTCCAATGTTTATTGGTATTTTACGGCATCATAGATAGTGGAATAAAAATGGATAAAAGAGTAAAATATTTGCCAATACAAAAGAAAAATAAGTCCTGCGTATAAAGACTTTAGATTAAACATAAAAGGGTTTATATATTGAGACACGCACCTTGTGAGCTGAACTAAGTTGTTCTGTCTTCACTGTTTGGACAAGATGAGCCAACATTATTAACAAGTGCTAGACTAACAATCACAATTTTAATGGTGTGCACCAAGAATCACTACTTTTGTGTGCCTTGCACATTGGTTTTCTTGTCTCTAGACATATAAGTCCCAAAAATATCATTTTTTAAAATTTTTAATTTGTGGTTTTAAGGCCTACCAACATAACTTCCTATCTAGTGTATTGCAACCCTAATAAGAATGTCAACTTGATCCAGCAATCCAGCAGCTTACAACAAAAAACAACACAAAACATGGATATAGAAAGTATCAGCTGAAATATCAGTTGCCCTCCTTTTTTGTTATTCTGCTGTGGTACCTATTATAGGTACCTATTATAGCTGTTGGAACCTGTTGTTGCATTATTCTATTTTGCACAGTAAGGCTTCATAAACCTCCAGTGATTGGCTGAGATGCCTAGTACTAGCCACTGGATCAATTCTGAATTCCTCATCCCCTGCTGGTTCACTCGGTTGCCTGGCACATCCAACTTTATGCCCCACCTTACCCACTTGGAAAGGAAATGGCACGAGGGTTTAAAGGAATCAAACACTTGCAAAAACATTGAAAAAGCAGAAATACTCACCCCAGCTTCTCTTCATCTTGATTCTGACGCTGTGCTGGGATCATCTGGAAAAGAAACGTATAATTAGCAGCACAGAGAGTAGGGGCACGATGCCTGGTGCTCCGGGCTCTTGCACCTCCCTCTCCCATACTGGGAACATGAGAGAGGGAGGAGAAATCATGCAAGAGGAGTGAATTCAAACCCCTTGCGTGATGTCACCTCCAGGTGGCAAAGACATGCATAATTAACAGCCCCGAGAGCCGGACATTTTGTCCCCCCTCTCCATGCTGCCAATTATAAGTTTCTTTTCTATGTGACCCTGGCATGCCAAGACTAGCGGAGGACAGCACCGGGATCAAGATGAAGAGGAGCAGAGGTGAGTATAGATTTTTTTTGTGTTTTGCAACAATTGTGAATTTTTCATGGCATGTACACCAACACAAGCTTTGATGAATCCCCCTCTCCCCATGTACTGGATAAAGGGAAATTAAAGTTTATGGATTTTCTTTTCAACTGCCTATGATTTTATATGATTTATTTATTTTGTGACACATCTAAATATTAATTGAAAAAGTTCTGTATCTCAAATGTTGTATAAAGGAATTTTCCTGAACATGTTTTCTGCTCAAAGCTTTACTGCAATGTCCATGGAAGTTAGATGATGATGTCTATAGAAGTATGTTCTTGAAGACCTCGCTTATGTTTCATTTCAACCTGTCCTGGCCTGATTAAGTCATGACCAGACTACTAATATCCTCATGCTTCACATTTCTCTCTCGCCTGTACATAATAAAGACCCAGTTAGTGGCGGCAATTGCTGTGCTTCATGAAAGCGGTGTTTGTAATGTTCCTTGTTGCCCTTCAAGAAAAGGTCAGAACATAAAGCTAATATAATATGTAGTTGGAATGCTGGTGGGCATGCCGCATGTATTCAGACCAAGCTCAGCTGTTTTCATGTAAGTGGGCTGTGGATTTGTATTTCTGACTAAAAAGTATTAATATCATGTTACTTGGGTCAAGTGCCCCTGGGTGGGTTGCTAAGGAATGACTGCTATGTTAAGTGACTCTCTGGAGGTTCTGTAACTGTGTTAGTAACTGTATGTATATTTTTATGTATAAGTATAGAATGGACAATGGTGGACTTAAATGACAGAAACTCTTATACATATAAACTCTTGTTTGATGCAACTATAACAGATCTGTGTGGATCTACTAATATGTTCTATGGTCAATATACAGATGGAGTCAATGGACACTTAATATTATACTTCTCGTTGAAAATTCCAAATACATCAATGTTTATGTATGATACCTTCCTTGTAAATAACTGTGAAGAACCCGGACCCTATATTGAGGATGTAAGGCTCAGTTCTCAAATTTGTTGGAAGTTTATGTTATGCTCTTTCATTATAGAAGCGTTCAATGAAAGATAGATTCCACCATGCCTTCATAATTCGTAGCTTTTCAGAGCCAGAATAAGAGGGTGTGATGTGAAGGTCACAACATACAGTAGAATCTTTCAATTTCTTGGTATTAGTGGTCAGGGTGGAATGGCACCAATATAAAAAATCTACTTGTGGCTATAAGTTTTTGATATTGATCTGCGGTAATGCCACAGTCTCATCCCAGAGGTTCCCAGATTCCCAGCTGGAGGACCATAGTCAAAACCCATTGAGCTGACATTTCTAAATGTAAAATTTTTAGATTGGTAAGATGGAAAACCTCAAAGATCACTGAAAACATACTCATAGGGGGACATTTACCATACGTGGTGCATTGTGCACTAGTGTTAGATGTAATCTACACCCCACTGTCAGGGGCCTCCTGATTTATGTAGTGGGTGATTTTACTTGCAGGCAATTATATACCTGGCTATAGCGAGTGTGTAGGTGCGGAGCAGGATTGCCCCATGCCGGCCTACTCTGGATCACTGGATGCGCCCCACTTCATGCCCCTCCACACGCTCTTGGTGTGAAAGTGATGTAAAAGAGGAAATAATCACAATTCCTGGTGGTTTACAAGGAATTGTGATTATTTCAGGGCCTGTTACCCGTACCCTCATCCACCCCCCCCCCCCGTGTTATTGTCGAGACAAAGCTTAACCTTAGGGAGTTCAAACTTTTGAGCAGGGTCCCCGATTTACAATGGCCTGTGCTGTATTTAACTACTTTCTAATAATCAGAAATAAAAAATATCAATAAAATTCCTGCCATGTTTTCCATTACAGTAAATAACATCTTATTTTAGCATCAGCATTCTCACACGGCATGAATTGATCACTGATATACATATCTAATAATCTCCATATTGACTCCCCGGCTTGTGGAGCTTTGTTCATTCAGGAAGTCATTAATTTTACTGTTATGCACAATGACATATTACAAATTAGGTTGGTTCCACTTGAATCATTGATTTAGGTGCAGCGAATGAAATGTCATATAATTACTTTAGAAATTGGAGCCATTTTATTGTGTAATTTGCTTTTCTGCCTAATAAGATTGTAACTTAAATATAATGTTGTATTGCGCATGGATGACTAACATACATCCTTAAAGTTGGCCTCTAGACAGGAATGTGTTAATATTCCAAAACCTAAATAGTTAAATAGAACATTTCTGTATTATTTCTTGGGCAATTACTGTATTAACAGACAAATAACATTATTTAAGGTTGTCGCTAGTGTTGAGGGGACCCGAACCACAAAATACCAGCTCATCCTCCCCCACCGTTAACGCCTGCAATCAGTGCTGACACCGATCATGGGTGTTAACCCTTTAAATGTCACTGGAAAAGATGCCAGGGGCGTTTAAATTGCAGTGGTCATACATGCAGTGGCCGGCTCTTACGACGCAGTGATTTAAATGCTTTTATAAATGAGACCCGCGATCACTGCCAGCACCGATCGCTGGTGTTACTTGTAGAGGGGTTGGGTATGTTTATCACTAGTCATCAATTTTTCTTTTAAGAAAACTGTCTATAAACCTGATCTTCACTCCTATCACAGTTGCTAATAATAATTATGCAAACACATTTTTAAATAATGAAGTGAAATCTAGGTCTCCTTTACTGTAAGTATAGGCTATGGAGATCTACATTGGGGGAGGGGTGATTATTGTGCAGTCCCAGCTATGTTTCTGTATGGTCATGTGATGTGGCATCATGGGATTAGTAGCAAAAAGAGGTGAAAATCTCTTTTTGTAAATCTAGGGGAAATCTAAACTTGTTTCTAACAGACTACCATGGTGGTGGATTATCTACCTACAGGACATAAGAATCTAGCAAGTAAAATTCAGCATGGCGGATCCTTCTTTCCCCCTATAATATCTGTACAGCTATATCTCCCTAATACAAATTGAAGATTTTCCATTATTGAACTAATTTATATGTCCACCTTTCTCTATGGTCACCAGTTTCTTTAGAGGGTGAGGTCATGTGTTCTATCCTATGCCAATGGTATTTAATAGAATGGCGATAACTCCTCGATTGCTACTATCAATTAGAACGGCAATTATTTTGTAGTAATAATAATAATAATTATTATTTATATAGCGCCTACAGATTACGCAGCGCTGCACAAAGCATGCCAAATTGGTCATAATAACCAAAGTTGACAACTCAAATGCTCAGATAACAGTTTTCTCAGTGATTGTTGACTTGTCTTCTGAAAATAAGAAAGATGGTTCCACCAGAAGATCTGGTAACTTCTAATTTATGTTATACCCATCCAAGCCTTTAAGGCAAATTCCATGATCTATTTTGATGACCGGCTAGGAAGGAGTAGAGATTTGTGGTAAGTTTGCATTTTAGATTTATCAACAAACTGACGTCCCTATCTGCCCCATTACTTTCAGCGAAAAGGAATCAAGCGCAACAGAGAAATGACTTCTGTTATGTATAATGTCAGAATTTTTAAATTAAAGAAGGGTGTCGGAATATATTAGGCACATCTCCTTGCATGAACTAAAGATTTAAGGCCAGGCCACAAGGGGCATGCTTGCAGGACATTAGCCAACCTCAAAACTCTTTTCCGGTACCTGTAAATTCCATAACCATCCAGTTACATTTTTTTCTTACATTTTTGTTATAGGATAAATTAGGAAAATCCACAGCCTCCGGCATCAGGAAGCACAAGTAATGACTACTGCATTGTGCCTGTTTGTGGATGCCTTTTTTTTGTAAAATATTTTATATCAAGATTTTATATCATGTTTACATCAATTCAAAAGCACTTAGAGGATTTGCCCTTCTCCAAATTGAATGGATTTTATTCAGCCATCAAAAATATGTTACAGTATTCACTGTGTCTTTAAGAGAAATGATTTTATGGTTGGTGGCTTCTCTTGCCCATGTTTAAGCAGCTCAGTGAACAATAGAATGACTTTGTTCTTATTTGTGAAGTTGTGCTTTTCTGTTGATCCTTGTCTGATCCCTGTGTTTGACTGTATCTCTTATCTGGACATATTTTCTTAATATCTTGACTTTTAGAGAATTCTCCTATTTTGACCTTTTAATTTGAGCAACCATGTTATGGTGTTTGGATCCGTACTAAACTTTGGTGGTTCAGGTGCCACGGACACAACCCCAACCTTCATCGGAATTTCTGGTCAGGTTTCAGGTCTAAATCAACCCACCACAGAGAATAACTGCGATTGGTGCCAGTGTTAACTGTTTAAATGCTGCCTGCTAAGTTGTCAGAAACATTTAAATCGATGTGGACCATGGGGGCCCCCTTATACATGCTGGTGACACCATGATTTGCCATTTTGGGGAACATTGTCACTCCCACTAATAAATAGTTAACACCAGTGATTACTGCCAGCATGGATCTTGGGTGTTACTGCGAGTGGGGGTACCAAACTTGGACCCCAACAGAATATCAAGTTCCGGTTCGTCCTACTTTGTCCATACCCAAACTTCCATAGGTTCAATATGTATTTAACCATTTTTTGGTTTATTACTAGTCAGTGGGGGAGATTTTTTCAGTGCTTTTACACCTGTAAAAGCACCACTAAACTACCTTTATGCCATGTGGCCATGGAAGGGGCATGATGGAGCACAGCCATCGGTGGAGTTGGCCGCCATAGCAATTCCTGCTCCTTGTTTGGGCACTTATTGAAAATCTGCAACATTTACTGCTGAATATTTCCAGAATTTTACTCATAACTGCGCCTAGCATAGCATCGGACCTAGCATAGTTTTGTCCACCGGCCAGCATGGCCAGCAGTGATCTCATGAGACATCTACCGTAGCAGCGGTGGGGTGGGGCTTTATCATACTCCAGAGCATGAGCATACCATACTTAATCCATTTTTCCAAATCATAAGATTTAATTCATGTGAAATACCTGTCAAAAATCTGTGTAAAGGTTTAACCAAATTGTAACAAGTGTGGCCACCTTAACGTAAGCCCAATGAGTAGTGCCAGAAGTCCACTAGTGGTATAGTTAATAATAGTGGTACCATTATAAGGAATATCAAAGATTCAATGCCCTCAAAGATGTTATCACATTGGACATCTATTCACTGTAAAACTCAAAACTCCAGTATAATCATAGAGTGTAAGATGTAGTGAGCAGGGCCCTCATTCCTATGGTTTCATATGACTGTTATTACTATGCAATATCTTATTTTAGTTGTATATGTTCCCCAGAATCTGTAAAGTGCTTTGGAATTTGATAGGGCTATATACATAAAGATTATTATTACCTTATATACTCGAGTATAAGCCTAGTTTTTCAGCACAAAAAATGTGCTGAAAAACCCAAACTCGGCTTATACTCGAGTCAAAAAAATAAATATATCTAAACTCACCTTTCCGGCGACCCCTGTATATCTTCTGTGCGATCTGTCTGGCAGCTGCGGTAGGCTATATACACTGGGGCAGGGTGCGGCAGGCTATATACACTGGGGCAGGGTCTGGCAGGCTATATACCACTGGGGCAGGGGTGGGCTTGTACATGGAGTGGGAGGCTATATACACTGGGGCAGGGGGTCTGGAGGCTATATACCTGGGGCAGGTCTGGCAGGCTATATACACTGGGGACAGGGTCACTGGCAGGCTATATACACACTGGTGCAGGGCTGGCTGGCTATTAACGGGGGGGCGTGGCTGGCTATATACACTGGGGCAGGGCTTGGCTGGCCATACGGGGGAGGCTGTGACCAATGCATTTCCACCTCGGCTTATACTCGAGTCATAGTGTTTTCCCAGTATTTTGTGGTATAAATAGGGGCCTAGCTTATACTGGGTCGGCTTATACTCGAGTATATACGGATCTAAAATTGTTAAACAGTGCTCCACAAACACTGGTTAGTAAAAGAATCCATGTTCTAATCATTTGATTTAAACACTTTCTATGGAGTAAGATGCTGAATACAATTACCTTATGGTTTCATGGTGGATACCTATTACCCAGGGGCATAACTAGAAAAGGCAGGGCTGTTAACAGACTTTTGAATTTGCCTCTAAAAATTATACATATTATAGAAACATATGTGCTACATCACACACAGTATATACAAAACATACAGTGGCATATACACTGACATAAAGGCTTATACACATCACATACAGAAAATATCACAAAATACAATACCCACATATAGCATACATACACATATAATAGTGTTGTACATCTAGGCTGATTAAGGAGGGGCTCTGTGGCTCTAGCCCCGGGGACACCACCACTTTCACTTTTAAGGGGCCCTCACCAGTTTCCGACAGTCAGCTGGTGTTCGTGTGCGATACGCAGTGGCCTGTGTCTAAATTTCGGGGGCTGGGGCTCTATACTACATGGGGCTGGTGCTGTATTCTACAGGGTCTGGTGGCTGTATATAAAGGGGGCTGCAGGCGCATATACTACAGGGTCTGGCAGGATATATACTACAGGGGTCTGGGCAGGTGTATACTACAGGGGGCTGGCAGGATAACATACTACAGGGGGTGCTGGCAGGCTATATACTTCCGAAAAAACATTGTTGGAAGGGCCCCCACCACCCTTAATTGGCCGTATACACAACCACACACAGCATAACACACACCCAATAGACACCCATATACCAGGACCCCCCTGACACTGGGGGCACATAGCATTTGTTATACCCCTGCTGTACCTGAAATATATTATAATTTAGAATGTGTTTGCCCAGAGGACATAGGTGGGAAATTCTATCCACTTCTTAGATAAATCTTGTCTTGGCTATGACGTAGACATGATAACCACGGGAGGTTACTAAAAGATGAACATTCTAATATTCATTCTAAGTTTCTAAATCAAAAGAGATGGAAAACTTACAGTTCCGTAGGATGAATCTCAGTGAGCCCTTAATCAGCTCTATCCGTTCCCCCAGGAGCTTTACTTCAAACTTTAAAACTGCTCTTATGGGGATGAAACACTGATTAAATTGATTAAAACAGATACTGTTTGTTCATCTTGAGTCTGTGGATTGAGTCCAATGTTAACATGGCAATGATATGATGGAGCATAAACACACATTAGTCCAGACTAGAATCACAAAGTGTGTTGCTGTACATTGGATAAGAAATCCTATAACATATAGGACATAACATAACATAAGGTAAAAAGTACTCTATACATACATATAATATATATATATATATATATATCACTATATCAAATCCAGACATTGAGCCAGAATACACTGAAGGCATTGTTCTTCTTCATGAGTATGAAAGTGACTGCAAACACCCATTTGACCAACGGGTGCCTTATAACTTTGGACCATTTGGCCACCTGTCTTCTTAATTGGGAGAAGGGGATTAAAAATTTGTAAAAAATTGACATAACAAGGTGGGAGCTTTTCATGAAAAATCTGTGTTATACAGCACCAAAAGGGGTCAAATACCAATTTCCCGAACAATAGAATCAACGAGGATTTACCCCAAATACAACCACATTTTTTGCAAAATTTGGCGAATATAAAGCGAACTGAACCTTGTTTGAGTGACTCATCTCTACTGTGCTTTTATGTTATCAATATTACTATAGTTTCATGTTTTATGTACCTCTCACTCTGGCACCCATCTCTTGTTTTCCTTATATTTGTAATAAATATACACATTTTCACACAATTTCCCACATACAGCAAAGCACACTAGTCATCAATGTCTTCTTGCTCTATAGTTATTTCAATATCATCAATTGAAAAGACACAATCTGAGTATTTTGGACTGTGCCCAAAGTGCTGCTATGCCTAGAAGCCTCAATGGGATGATTTGTGTTCCGGAATTCCTTTGTCTCGGTCAGACATTCACTCATACTTGCACTTCATTAAATTGCTGTAAACAAAATCTGCTTTACAACTGAAGATCCCATTGAATTAATGATAATGCTAATGATTATGCCCAATCTGACACTTCTCAAGTAAATCGGCACACAGCAATTAAGTTTTAAGAACAACCTTTCCTTTAAAAAATAGAAAATAATATAATAGATATATATAGTAAAAATGTTACTGGTGCTCCATTTACTTTTATAGGGTTGCTGCACAGAGGTGTGGAGTCTTTTTGAGTGGAATAGGTGCTGGTGATGCTTTCCATTTACAGAGTAACTTTTGACCCCTTTTCTGTTCTTCGCTTGGGGTCCTAAGCGGACCCGAAACCACAATGTTGGGGTTTGTGATGCACATTTAGGGTTTGGATCCCTGAAATCTGACTTAAGCAAACATTTTGGGGTTGGATTCAATTTTCAACTCACTCCCTACTCTTTAAATCCAAATCCACTGCCATTTTACCATTATGTCATCATGGGGTGATTACTTCAAAAGACACAAAACTAGATTGAACTGAAGTGGAAAAAAAGTGGAAGATGGCCCCCTCCGAGGGCTCAAAATATATAAGGGAGGACACATGGAAATAATGGGTGAAGGAGAACAGCAGTAGGGTTTCTGTGTCTTGTGGGCAATTCTAAACAGTTGGGTTCTGGCTTATGTTTGAATGTGGGGGACGGCCTGACATGTTTTGGGAGGTTGTTCTATAGTATGGGAGATGCATAGAGAAGTCTTGTTGATGGTTGTATAAATAGTGTACAATTGAAGAGTAAAGCAGAAGGTCTTGTGAGGGTGGGTGAGTCAGTGTGCATTGGTTGATTAGGTTAGAGATATATAAGTGGACATCGTATTCGCTTCATAATGTAGTCATCTTTAGTGAAGTGTCACAGTCCCTGTGGCCTCGACAGAAGTTCTGGTGCAAGTAACCTAAAATCTTGGCTCCATTTCCTTTTTTCTCAATAAATGTGTTAAAAAACACATTTACTAAGGGTCCGCATACCGCATTTTCGCCAGGTTTCCCGACTAGATGCGCCACATTTAACAGGGGTTTTCGGTGCACTCGATTGGACTTTCATGTGACACAAATCGCATCGGACTGATTTGGACTGAGCGCAGGATTTAAAATTCAAATTGTGTCACAAGACATTTACTAACATACACCGAGAAGGAGAAGGTGAACTCCGGTGGACCTCAGCGGGGAAGCGACACATGTAGGATATCGGGCGCATGATCTTAGTGAATCGCGCCGGACTTCATCCTCGTCGGACAACGCACCTCAGGGATAGCGACATGACCGGGTGCCCCATTGTTATTAATAACAAAATGTAGAAATGTATCTAAAAACATAAAGAAACTAAAATAATACAAAAATATCAAAAGCAGAACATAGTGGAAATATATAATTTTAGCTAGGAAAAAGATCAGTATTCGTTTGGAACTTTCCTCTGTGCAATATTAATGACTTGATTGTGCAAAGCGGCACAGAGCTGTAAATAATTTCATATTCATAAGCTAAATTAATTCAAAGCAAATTACTGATCGATTTTCATACAAATTAGACAGATGGCGACAGGCATAATAATGACTACATGGAACCAGTGGATGTTGCACCATTATATACACAAAACCTTTCATCACTGCACAATTTCTTTTCATTTGGTTGGACATTAGATGATTGGTACAATCATTTCAAAGGTCGTTTGGGCAGTTAACATTAAATAAATTCCCTAGAGACATTTAATGCCAGCTAATAATATTCAGGCGAGCAAAATAAAATCTACAATAAAGTATCTTTCTCAATGGCTGGTAATTAGCAATGTGCCGCAGTCAGACAAAGACGACTTGTAACTGGTAAAATGTGTTATTGGCAGAACTTGAATCTAAGGGTAATGCACCAATGCATAAAACTCTAGACTCAAGTGACATTGGTTGTTATATTTTACCCAAAGTGGCCTCAAAATAAGAAAGCATAATTTCTCTTTATATATAATATATATTTTTTATTAATAATTATACTTTTTTTTTTTTTTAGCTTCTAAGTGAACTTCCAACCTCATTTAAGAGTCCTATGAAGGGTGGAGATCTTTGTGGCTGCCATATTTTATTTAGTGTTGTTAACAACTGGAGAAAAAACCTTTGGTCAGTATTGATTGCCAGGGTCACGCTCTTTGGCCTTATTTGGAAACAAATGTGGCACCTGACGTGAACCTTTAAGATTTGTCTCTGGTGTTGATGGCTTATACACACAGAACTATTTTGAAGTAGACAAGGAGGCGTCAAAGCAAACGAGTCATCACCAGCTATGTAGATGATATACCCCGATTAGGCTTGTTGGCTCACGTAAAGGATACAGATACCTCTGGGGGAAAATGTTAATTTATTTTGGCTATTATTTATTGTGTGCAATTAAAACTTTGCACAATTTTAATAAATTAAACTTTTACTTGGTGATAACTTAATTTTGATCACTTAAGAGATGGTCATAGAAGTTGCAGAAAGGAGACATTAGACAAGATCCGGTTGGACATGTTTGACCACAATTTTACCTTGTACTGTAACACATTCTTTAGAAGCTGCATTAAAAAATTCCAGTTATAAAATACATTTTTGCCAAAAATATACGCATTTCCGTTTCCAAAAATCCCCCATTAAAGCCTTCCACTCTCATTGTGCACAAACATCAATGGTTTACATGGGTGACATATTGAAGGTTCAAAAGATAAATATACAGGCGGTCCCCTACTTAAGAACACCCGACTTACAGATGACCCCTAGTTAAAGACGGACCCCTCTGCCCACTGTGACCTCTGGTGAAGCTCTCTGGATGTTACTATAGTCCCAGACTGCAATGATCAGCTGTAAGGTGTCTGTAATGAAGCTTTATTGATAATCCTTGGTCCCATTGCATCAAAAAAATGTGAAACTCGGATTGTCACTGGGAAAAAAAAATTTTTTGTCTGGATCTACAATGATAAAATATACATTTTCGACTTACATACAAATTCAACTTAAGAACAAACCTATGGACCCTATCTTGTATGTAATCCGGGGATGGCCTGTATATGGTTATTGGGTCAACATGTATTGTGTAATAACACCTTCAACAGTTTTAATAACACACAATAACTGTTATTTATAACATTCAAAAAGCTAAAATCATCAAAACAGCAAATATGAACATAAATGATATTATGCCTTAAAAGCAGTAAAACAGATGTGTAATATTGGCTATATCTACAGTACATGAAGAGTTACAATGCATGGATACCACAAAAACTAGGGCACATCTGAGCCCTATCTTTGAACATTGCTTGTGTTGGACAATGGTCTGTTAAATAATGTATAGAAGCTGTAAGAGATGACATGATATGGAAGTGGATACAATGCATTGCCTTTCTGTGATCTTATGATGTGGAAAACTAACAGAACAATAGAACTAGGATTTCTGTCAAATATTTATATATATAGTGGCCAAATGATCCCACCTATTCTCACTTACAATGGAGCCAGACAGAAATCTGGGCATATGACAGGGACAAGAAAAAGAAACCTGCTTAGTAAATTCAACCGGTATTGGCCATGAAGGGGGGGGGGGTCATGGTCACCTTTTGTAAGAACATATGCCCATATTATTTTTATGTTTACGCTAAGGTGGCCAACCCTATTAAATAATTATTTGTTCTGTATCATAGGGCAAGACTTAATATTTGTTTCCCTAAGGCCTCATGCACACAACCATATAACGGCCCCCATAGAGGTCTATGGCATCTGGTCATAGTTCGGTGAGCACACAGTGTCTCAATGCACCATAACCTGGCTGACTGGTTCTATGGAAACAAGCGCCTCCCTCCCTTCTCCACCCAGGTGTGTGCTATGCTGAGGTTACGGCCAAGCACACGTTTGGGTGCATGTAGCCCTTTATTTTATGGCATGTTTTAGTTATATAATTTCAACACTGTTGGCTAAATGTTTGCTTAGGTTACAAGCTATTCCTTTTGAATACTTTGTATACCCTCTTTGTAGGGGACTAGGGGAGAAAGTGACACTAAATAGGACAGAATTATATAGCATGTTAAAATTTAGGATGGCTGATCTTTCTTTCTCCTAACATCTACAATAGGGGACGAGCTTCTAAAAGCAACATTTAAAATTATGTTAATGAGCCAAAACTGTTTCTTGGGGGGGGGGGGGCTCCTTATTCATCCTCATGTCCATCATATGGCTTTTCCTAGACTATACCTGGTACTCTAATCTTCCGCTACCATACATTTTATTATGTCAATAAAGTAGCCGTCGTAGGACTCTGCTCACCTCTATGCAGATGTGCATGTGTTTTGGTTGCCACAGAAACTGCATTTTCGTGCCTCCTATAGTTTTAATAACACAAGTGAAAAATGATATCCCTGCACTGTGGTTTTCACACTCTTCTTATTGCGCTATACTGTACCATTGATCCATACAAAACTGCTATACATTGCTTCTAATTTCTTTTCTTGTACCCAGTGAACTGGAAAAGGGAAAGGCTTTTTATTATTCTGACAAACTTCTCTTTGCTCCTTTATTTAGGGAAAGTGAATTTTCTCTTTCTGCCTCTACTAAATCTTGATGTCCAAGAAGCAAATGTGGATTTGTGGTCAATTAGAGCAGTGAATGCCACTGAAAACCAGACCATAAATAGAATTACTTGTGACTATACTACAATATATTGCAGAAAGTCACAGACACAATTGTGAAATGGATCTTCTCTCCTACCTTCAATTGGGCTCGAGAATTTTTGGGTCCAGTTTTTCAAGTTCATAATAATAATTTTCTCATAATGGAGCAAAATGTTAACTTTTCTGTTATTGACCTTGCCAGAGACTGGGAGAAGATGAAGTGTCATATTTTCACTGTTTGCATGAAATCTATGAGTCTATCAAGTGATACAGTGGATATAATGCGCCATTGTCACAGTGCGAGCACAAAAGATTAGTTTCCGTTCTTTTTGTACATAAGATTCCTGGTGGCTTACATTGCCTAATTTTAGGATAGATTTAAAAATTTAGGCTCTTGTGATGACATCATGGTCATCCATGTCCTGGGTCCTTTGGTTGGGGGGGAGTTGGGAGACCCCATTCAATGTTCTCCGATGTAGTTTGTAAATCCAAAAGCGAATGTGGATCATAATGAGTGAGAAAGAATAATTGAGAGGTGCTACCGGACATTAAAAACGGCATTTGAAAACCTAAACATGTGGATGCATCTTCTAGGTGACCAGACACCGAAGACAAACTTAGCATAAGTTGCACATGGGGTTAGTACTGTTAATTTACTGAGCATGCCTTGAACATTGGAGGATTGTGTAGTGAGACCAGGTGTACTGACTCCAACTTCACTGTGTGTATTGTACGCTGGAAGTAACTGGACCCCCATTGGCTTAACCGCCCATTTTTGAGACCCTGAACCCCATAAAAAGTTACTTTTGAGGGTAAAAAGCTGACACAAACTGATAGGTTTCACAATTTATACCTATCCACAGCATAAATTTAAAAATATCCTACAATTACAAGAATGTTGTCCTTGATCCCCCATAGCATCTAATAGCAATGCACATGAGTAACCACTCCATTCACTGTCATGAATCTGATACAGAAGCCGTCATTCATGTGCCCTACTGCTCCAGTTACGCTTCATATTTCAACCATCAAAGGGCTGAGAGGGCATTTCCTGTATGTGATTGGGAGGAAATCATTGGGATTGGGAGCATCCTACAGTTTGGATGAAAGTGAGAATTACCGTGTTCCTCTTCCCATGCCCTCAAAATGCACAATTTTTCACTTTTCAATATAAAAAAAAACCTACATAATAAAAATAAATAAATAATTTAAAGCTTTTAATGTTATATATTAATTAACAATCATTTTTTAAATGTGCTCTGGAAAAAAAAAAACTGCTGTCAGTTCCTTAACTTAAAAAGTCATATTCACATTTATTAATGCGCTGACTCGGCAATATAACAATTTAGATGCAAATTAGGCATGTGCCAAAGATTATATATTGATTGTACAACCCTTAGATGGTTTGGACAGTAGTAATAATGAGGTCACCAACTTTATAGAAACGAGAAATCATATTTTATACTGTTTATATATAATTTTGGGGGAATCGTTGTAGTGAGGACCCCTTATGTTGTGTCTCAGGTCTCTTATCCGCATCATGATTTCTGTTCATAAAAATGTTACAAAATTCATGGTAAACTGGTTTATGGGGTTTTTTCATGCTTTTCATGAGATCCATCAAGCAAGTAAATCAACAATACTGCACTATTAATTGTGACAACCATTCTCCGGTTCACTGGAAATCTTGACAAGTTGTTTTCCAACAGCCTTTCGTTTACCATCAATGTATATTATTTTGTCCTGAATGTCCCATCTGCACCAATATTTTGATATTTTTCTTTATTTATGTCAACTTTTGTATTATTTACCACTGTGGGTCCAATTTAGCTGTTTTCTTCTTAAAAGAGCTTTCCCACAAACAATGCTTTTCCCCTGATCTCTCAAATTGAGACCCCCACAGATCATGAGCGCCTTCCTTGACTATCCTTTTGTGAATAGATCAGTGATACATATTCATGACCACTGCTTCATTCACTTTAGTAAAAATGATCAATCTCTGTGCTCCATCAGTCCTGTAAAAGTGAACGTAGCAGAAATCAAGAATGCACCCAATTGCTGCGATATTAAGGTTCCCAGGAGACCCAGAGAAGAGTCATTAATAATAATAATAATAATAATAATAATTATTATTATTTAATTATTAATAATAAATTATGGAATTCAATGGAAACCCCTTTAATACAGTGTACACCTTTGCTTCCAATTTGCTCTATTGTTCCTTTGCATCTACAATTAAAATGTATAAAAATTATGCCGATATAAAAATACACTCTTTTATGTCTGCAAATTCTTATCACGCCTTTATCCCACTTCCAATACTACCTACCTTTATCTCTCATTTTATCTGAAGTGGAAGAGTCACCAGGAGAGGCGGCTTCTATCAATAAGATGATAATTAGGGGTCTTTCCTCTTATTGCAATGTCGATGCTATTCCTTCCATGGCGTTACCCTCACTAATGGGTTTAATACTAATTGATCATCTTAATTAAGAGGGGGTCTTATTAGTTATTCACAAAGAATTATAAGCTCTGACAAGCAGTATTGGGAAAAACATACACTTAATAGCCAGACATCTTCTTAAAGGAGATGAACCATTAATAAATATTAAGTTAAATTAACCTAAACATACTTACCCGTAGTCCTCTTCACCTTCATCCCAATGCTGGTTTTGTTTAAAGGACATCTACAACCAGGATGAAGGATTGTAAACCTAGTACACTGACATACTGGTGTGTTTCCCCCATGGCAGGATCTACTCTTCTTTAAGATTTCTATGCCCTGGTTTTTACAAAAAAAGGCCTTTAAAATTATGCAAATGAGCTTGAGGTGTTAATAGAGCCTGGAGACCCTCATGCTTATTTGCATAATTTCTATAGTTTTTTTTTCTTAAAAACAAGGACATGGGAAGCTTAAAGAAGAGCAGATCCTACAACAGCATGTCAGAGTGCTTGGTTTACAATCCTTCATCCTGGTGGTAGATGTCCTTTAAGCTTGACAGGATTTCTGTTAGAAAAATCAGCCCGCTTTGGGCTGTTAATTATTCACACCTCCCACATGAAGTCACCAACATGGGAGAGGGAGGTATCTCACATGCAGGAGCTGTGAATTCAATTCTCTCGCAGGACGTCACCTCTCTCTCCAGCATGAAAGAGGGAGAAATTTATTGTTCCAAATGCATGAATAATTAACAGCCCGGAGCACCGGACATCGTGTGTGACACTCTTGGCTGTTTTTTCTAACACTTTTTTTTAAGCAATCCCTGTGTGTCAAGCTTAAAGAAGACCAGCGCCGAGATTGAGGTGAAGAGGACTATAGGTAAGCATGTTTAGGTTAATTTAACTTAATATTAATGGTTGATTTCCTTTAAGGTCCAAAAATATTGATGCTATTTTGGATTGTCATTTCTAAAAAGTTTCACTCTAGGCTCAATCGGTCGGTTTAAAGAATATGGGTGATTCCATGGATTTCATTAGATTATTGTCAGTAGAACTTGATGGTTTTGACAGCATCAACATTCTTTCTAAAGTGTATAAGAGCTTCTAACTATATAATGATAGCAGAGGTTGGGTAAAGAAGGATTAAAGGTGTCGGTGTTTTGAAATGTTCAACTGCTTTTGTGGTCAATGATAAATAAGAACTTAAGTAAGAACTCAATTTTTTATGGCAAGTCTATTGACATGTTTATCTTACCTGTACTTTGAGGTGTAAGTCTAAGACCTAAATCTATGTTCACACCTGTGTTGTGGTCTACTGTACTGTGCAAGCCTCAATGCTTTGGAGGTATGACAATGTCTCATAACTCAGACCCAAACCTGCAATGTCCGGTTTCGGGTCAATTGCCCTAGTGGTAACACCCATGATGGGTGCTGGCACCGATCATGGGTGTTAACTGTTTGAATGTCTCCTGCAAAGCAGCGGCAGCATTTAAATGCCCTCTCTTGCCATGCCACTTAAAGAGCCCCCGGGTGTGCCCTGCACCATTCTTCCAGGATTGTCGCTCCCCAATGACATCACAGGCATCCAAAGAACAATGGCAGCCTGCATGCAAGGCCGTCATTTAAAGGGTAAAAAAGCAATTGGTGCCTGTACCAATTGTGGGTGTTACTGGTGGGTGCAAGCATTCAGATACCCAAACCGGTAACCAAACCATACTATCAGGATCGGCTTTGGCAGCACTCAATGAACCTGAACCTACTCATTCCTACTCATAACAGATCCAATTGACTTATAAGAGATATAATTGGGTTTTGAAGTAGTTTCTTCCATTTTCACAATATGAACAGCATATGAAATACTTTACCTCTATTTAATCTTACAGAAATTTGGAATGATACTCCTACTATAAATTACTTTTTTCCGAATATGATCCTCCGTAAATATTGATCTCTATAAACAACCGAAATGAAAACGATTCACTTAAGAGATTATTCTATAGTAAACATCTAAAAGGCTATATATAGATTAAATTCTAGCATCGCCCCATTCTCCAACTTATTGATTCATTTTCTTTCATTATTTTTGTTACCTTTATTAAAATTTGATTGGTTCATTAAATAGATAAATGTACATTGTGTGCCTATTCTTGCCTACCATGGCTATAGTGTCTCTTTAAATAGTAATCTTTAAAGCAGCGTGACCCTTATTAAGCGAAGTACATTATAATTTATTCTTACAGTTCAGATTTTCAGCTTTGCATTGTCTTTTGCTGGATTCATGAAGCTGTTTATTTTCCACTTTGCTTAGCTCACTGAAAATGGACTGATCAATGATCGGCTTATTAGTACCTGTAATAGCTGCGCCGCCGCTCCAAGCTTTTCTTTGATGCTGTGCTCAGCATTAATGTGACGTTGTGTTAGTAACCAACTATATGATGAAGTAGTCCCTATCCCAAAAGGCTTATAACATAAGTGAAACAAGAATTATTTCAGAAACCGAGCCAGCAATACAAAGAGAGTAAGATTAGGAGTAAGAATACAAAGGAGACATCGGAGAGATTGGCGGCATTGCTCTGCACATTGAGCCGTAACCAGTCTAATACTGTATATTATAGATGGTTGGCAGGATCATTCTTTGGAGGCACAAATTAGAACCTTATATAGAATCAGCTGAAGCCTGTGATATGAAAATTAAAATGAAAGTCAATGGTGATTGTAAGGGAGTTGTACGGCATGGTGGCTTTATTCCAAAATCAGTACCACCCCTGTGCATTGGTTAGCTCTGATATTGCATTCCTGCTATACTATAGTCCAGGGGCGTAACTTGAGGGCATGCAGAGGATGCGGTCTCAACCGGGCCCAAGAGGCTTTGGGGGCCCATAAGGTCTCACTTTCCCATATGAGAAGAGTAGTACTATGAACCATACATTAGAGTCAGGGGGGCCTGGCACAGACTTTGCACTGGGGCCCATCAGCATCACGTTATGCCACTGCTATAGCCATTATAATGCACTAACTCAGATGTGACACTGTGTTAAGAAGTAACCTCGCCCCACATAGCACCACAACTGTCCACAGGGTGTGTGACTTACCAGGCATATCCCAAGGACAGCTGCGTTGCTGCATTTTTAAAAACAAAAACAAAAAAAAGTGATACTTTTGAAAATGTACAAAAGCCTTTTAAATAGTGTAATATTAGTTGCCATTCCATAATACCTCTAGCTACACCTTGATTATGTGTAAGGGGTTAATCAATACTACCCTGGAGAGTAGTTACAACTTACCTTTAGACTAAAAAAGTGAAAAGTTACTCCAGGTCTGTTCACATCAAGGAGTTTTTTCCTCCTCCATAAGTAAGAGCTGTAATAGGCTTCTGGTTTAATACTACAGCTGTAAGTTAACACAGAGCGGAGGAGCTGTGAAGCAGCTTAATGCACAGAGGAAATATCTTAAGGGTAAATGTCTGTCCAGAGACATTGCAGGAGCTGCAGACCTGGATGAATAGTTCTCTTCTTGCTGCCATTAATAGCACACACAAAGATATGATATTCTGTTCTAGGCATTGAGCTCCTCCATAGCCGCTCTTCGCCATAAGTAAGAGCTGTAGTAGGCTTCTGGTTTAATACTACAGCAGTAAGTTAAAGAGGACTTGTCACCCATAAAAAAGCACTAGGAGCTGCTTACTAAATAAGCAGCTCCTAGCGCTATTTTCGATGAGCAGTGTTACCCTGCTAGCGTATGCGGAACCCTCCGATAACGTTAGAAAACACTGTTGCGAAGTACAATAGAAAAGCCAGACTGCGCTCAAAGAATTCCAGCATATTCGTGAGGGGGTGGAACTAAGACCGGCCTATGGAGTGGGCGGATGGTTCCGAGGAAGAGGCGTTTGAGTGCTGTCCGGTGTTTCTATTGTACTTCGCAGCAGTGTTTGCTGCAACTGACCCTATGCTAATATCCCGTGAGTATTACCCGCCCTTTGCACCGCTTAGATCATCAGGAGTGATAAGACAAAACTGTCTATTTCATCATATCCTATTTTCACACCTGGAATGTTCAGCTTGTTTTGTTGTTTACATTTTGTTCACATCTTGTTTACATCTGTGGTGTAAACAAATCTGTTGTTTACCTGTGAAATATGCCCAGCACTTTGACTGTCTCGTTGGCTGTGTTGTTTACATTTGTTGTGTAAACAAATGTGTTGTTTAAATTTGTTGTATACATGCCCAGCACTTTGGTACTCTATTTTAAAGCATATCAAATAAATGTTGTGGATTTTAGATATTATTTGATTCATGAGGTCTCATTGATTGTTATGCTAGTCTAATCTTTGGAATATGAGAGAGAGGGGGTCCAACTTAGACTCTGGTACCTAGCTACAGTGCATGAGGACTGTTTATTTTACTTTCTACATTTATTTTTGACATGCCTACATCGACTAGAAAAGAAACTTATAATTAGCAGCCCGGAGCATGGGTACCAGATGTCCGGCGCTCTGGGCTGCTATTTATGCACACCACTGCACCTCCCTCTCCAGTGCTGGGGGAGGAAGGTGACATCACACAAGAGGTGTGAACTTATGCCTCTCATGTGACATAATCTATGCATGTCGGGACATGCATAATTAGCAGTCCAGAGCTCTGGACATCTTGTCCCTGCACTCCGGGCTGCTATTATAACTTTCTTTTCTAGGTGATCCTGGTGTGTCCAGAATAGCAACAGACAGCGGTGGTATTTCTAGGAGTTTTTGTGCTTTTACAACTGGTTGAACTTCAGAGCAGTCATGAGAAATTCATATTCATGCGGCAGACCTGATATATTAAAGAGTTGAGATATACTGAATATAAAATAAAGGGTTTTTATACGTTAAATGATTTGTGGTGATAGGGCGTAAACACTTTCAATTCAGCATTCTACAATTTCAGCTGATGCTTTGCAGTACTGGACACTAGATGTGTCTTTCATCATGAAAATGCTGAGCTGATCTGGATTGCGTGTGGATAGATAATAAGTCATGGTGTACGGTCAATGCAATAACTAAGTCCGTAAAGCTCAAGCATAAACATAAAACCGGTATTTATATATACGTTTTTCTCTCCTCTTACTGTTGTTGTATTAATACATACCGGTACAAGCTGCAGTAGAAGATGTAAGGCTGTTAACATGCATCTGCATCATAATATAGTCCCATAGACACCCCTATGGGCCCATGCACATGACTTGATGTGTACTTCTCATTTCAGATAATTTTATTCAGAATAAACTATTGCGTGCATCCATGAGGGATATGTAATGCCATAGTATAATATGACAGCTGTTAATATGTCATTATAATATGACATAGTATAATACGTTTCAGCTGCTTTCCCCCTGTACAGGCTTATATTCTAAATATCAGTTCATCTCAAGGAATAGCGGAGACTAGCTGCTATGAAGTCCCCCATATACTGCATGTGCAGAGAAGAGTTGATCCTGCTCTTCCAAGCACTGATGAGCAATGTAAAACAGCTCCAGATTCAGCATTGGAGTGAGTATATAGTCTATGTGTATGATCAATGTAGAGACCACCTGGGAGATTACTATTGACCCCTTTGATGTTCTAGGCCAGTGGTGGCACTCGGAGCCCTCTTTATGGGCACCCTTGCCATCACCCCAGGGTAGAATTTGCCAGACAGGACTCAAGGCCTCTTGCAGTCCCAGGCAACCCAGGACCCCAGAAGGAAGCTACAATGATAATCCAAACTTCTTCTCCTTCTTTCTAATGTTATGGTGTCCTCGGGTGCCATTACAATTTAAACCTGTGAAAGAGCCGGTAATAATAAGTTACTTCTTAATTTGTCGCATTGGTGCTTTGCGAAAAATATGTGGGTTTTGGTTGTATTTTGGGCACTCGGTGTCTAAAAGGTTTGCCATCACTGTTCTAGGCATTGAGCTCCTCCATAGCCCCTCTTTGCCTAGACCCCCACAGGAACATCATCTTGACTCCTTTACTAGCCTGTACATTAATGGTGTTATCAATAGCTTCTCAACTTCCCAAAACCACAAAGTTACCTTCAACCCCAAATTGCCCTAGACCAGCGATGGAGAACCTTTTAGAGACCAGGTGCCCAAACTACAACCAAAACCCTCTTATTTACCATCAAGTGCCATCAAGAATTTAAACATTAACCTATTGCTCCCTGTTCTTGCACAACATTCAATCGTATCGGCCCCCTGAGTACACCAATGTGGTTGAAAGGAGGAGGGCCAATTCAGACATCATTGTATCTTCTCTCCGGGGTCTCTCTGTGCAGGAAGTATTATGGGACCTGCAAGGGGACCTCAAAAGATAATCTGTCCCTGTTCACACCTTCTCACTCTTCCTGCAGTTCCAATCAGTCAAGGATGTGTCCCCTTAAAAGAACATTGCGAGCAGCATCTCAAGTTGTCTGCAACTGCATGAAGGTTCGAGTTCTGTCTGGTGAACACTGTCCTGGGGCGACAGTCTGGGTGCCCACAGAAAGGGCTCCGAGTGCCACCTCTGGCACCTGTGCCATAGGTTCACCATCATTGCCCTAGACAAATAAGGATATCACCTCAACTCCTTTCAGTCCTCTAGACCTCCAGAGATGTGACTCATGGCCTGTAGGTGAAATAAAGATGATCTGCTTAAGAATTATATTTGCTTGCTTAGAGGGTTCCACCATATCCACCATGTGTCAGTATTTATTACTTCTTTTTATGTATTATAATATAAATGTATTCATATAAAATGTTCTAAATCAATGAAATATTCTTTGTTTTAAGTAGTTTGTACTTGTTACTTTACTTTCCTGTACATTTCTCTATGCAACCTACAATATATACCCATTTCTCCACAGTAATCCGCAGCCTTCCAGCAGATGTGGAGCAGAATGCATTTAGACTAATGGTGGTTTTAGTACCAGGTTTAATTAGTTTTCTTCCTGCGAAAACTTAAAGAAGGTTTCAAGTGGAAGGAATCAGGTCACGTCATTAGATGTGGCCTTCTGCAGTTTTATGACGGAAATTGCTAACAGCATAAAACCTTCCATTGTAGGACTTTGTTCTTTCACCTGATAGGAAGATATTGTATTTAGAGCATGTGAGAAAGTGTTAACAATCGGACAGGCCATGACTGCACCATAGTAAAATCACTGATCAATAAAGCAGCTTTTTCTGTGGTTTCTGAGAATCTGGAATGATTTGTGGTTGTTCAGTGATGTGGTAAAGGTACAATTTATTGCACCATCATTATCCTCCTATGTAACATGCCCCCAGATAGCCCCCCCCCCCCCCTTAAAAATTATTGGCAGAACTTTCAGAAAGTGTATCTACAGTCTAAAAGGTTTGCAAACATATTATCCTTTTATGTTTCTTTTGTTCATTTTTACTTTATTCTCTGCTTATTTCTGATATTTTTTGCAATAGTTTACAAAGACAACCTGCTTCAAGAGGATCTGTCACCCCCAAAAAGACCCCATCCAAACATGCCCCCCATAATCCTCTCTCCATCCCCTTTCTATATATGACAGCACTGGCTGAATTTCATATATATACAGTATATATATAGAGTCTGCACAGCTTTATGGAACCCCTAAGGAGGGGGGGGGGGGTGCAAAGTCCGCAAAGGTCCTGGCTTGGTCCTTACTCAGATACAAATTGGAAGAAGTGAGCAGCACTCCAGAGGCAGAATTCAAAAGTTGGTGATCTTTATTGAGGCAAGTGCCAACAAGGCTTGAAAAAGGTGTCCAACACCGAAACGTTGCCACTTGCCTCAATAAAGCTCAGCGATTGGCAGCGATTGCTGAATATATGCAATGCTGTTGGAGGGTAGGATTGTTATCATCCAATGATACCTTCACCAGCCATATCTTAACTTAAAGGGTATTTTCACCTGGACATGCACATTAAAGGGGTTCTCCAGACACAAGTGTAAAATATATTTTTCGCAGGCCACGCAACACATAGTGAATTATTGTGCCTGCGCGACTAGAGCAGGAGAAAAGTACAGGATGTTACCTCAGGGACCTGTGAAGAAACTAAAGACAAGAAGGTTATATACTTGTTTTTTTATTTCAAGAGTATGGCAAAGATTTGTTAATCTTCAAATTAACCATTTAACAACTTAAAAAGATATAGTTTATAAGGGATAATCTTAATGGCTGGAGAACCCCTTTTATGTAACTTATCTGCAATATTTCTTCAATGTCACCTAATTAAAACAAATGTTCCTATGTGAAGATAATTTCCCATAAATGTTGACATTTATCCCTCAAAAAAATATATAGTTGTCCTTGGATATGACCACCCCACACTCTGTGCTATTAAGTCCTGCTTGACCAATCGTATTCAGTGTTCCTTACCACAGGACGGCTGCAGGACATGCAGGAACGCCTGGCCATTTCATATGCAAAAACAAGTTGTTTCTTTATGAAATCTTTTCAGCAGAGGTGGTCGTATCCAAGGGCAACAATCTAATTTCTAAGGGACTACATTTCTTTCTAATATGACTACATTTATGGGAAATTGTCTTCATACATGTGTGTATATGTATATGGAAGATTAAATATTAAATTAAAATCAAAGCTTGGATGAGAATAACCCTTTAAACTCATTGGGTGGAATTTACACAATGCACCAGTGCCTGCAGGTAGCCCCGCCACGCAGTTTGCAGTGGATATACTTAGAAGCTCCAGCCTCTTAGATTATTAGGCACACAACTGTGCAGCTGGATTAGTTCTATACCAAGAACAGGTGAAGCCTATAGGTAAGGTGCCAGAGCAGTATGGGGACAACATGGCTCACTCCACACTTTCCCTACCCACTTGGCTTGGAGGTGGCGTAGACCTTAGATCATGTACATCTACATTTGCTATATGTGGAAAACACATTTCTGCTTTATAGGCAGTTCTACTCTTGTCGACATGTTACTCTGTAAGAAGTAGCATTTTATGAATCTGGTCCTTTCAGAATCACTCAGTTCAGGCTAACCTACATGAATTGTGCATTAGTAACCTGAAGTGCCAGGGTTGGTGGCTATAAATAGCAGCCAGATTTAATGAATACAGAGAGATGTATGATAAGACTGTCATCACTAACTAAATCTGGGCCTCTCTGCTCCCTCGAGTGAGTGTGTGCCGTTCTGTGAATGAATTGATTCATGAAAGTACATACTGTAAGTGGCACATCTCTGTACGGCTGCCTGGAAGGAAATTATTACAGGTATTAGAAATGTGTTATTCACAAAATTTCAGGAATCCTAGATGTAAGCAATCGGGTTGTGCTTAGAAAGGTTCTGTTGCGCTCGAGAAGATAATTCTCAATGTATAGGTTATACAGTATGCAGCGCGCAATGGTCTTGTGTACAGGAACCAGACTCTAGTTAGACCAGTTTCACACACCTATGTTTTGGAATAAGTATTGCAGAATCTAAGCTGCTAGGAGTCCGTACGGATCTACTGTCTAGTAATGTCACTGACTGTTATCATTAGTACAGGGCAGGAGACCCAATGAGGCTGGTAGACGGTGGTTGGTGTGTGAAATCTGCCTTATTTGTTTTCATCAAACTATTAAATGTTTATATATTTCCCTTCTTAAATATTTCAAGGATAAGCATGATGATGTTGATCATAGAACAATGTATCTCTATTAGAGATGAGTGAATCTCTTTGGCGATTTGTGGATTCGGACTGATTCTGATGATTTTCTGGGACCAAATCAAATTCCAATTTTTTAGATTCTCTTTGGATCATCCAGTTGTGCTCCACTTGACCTTTTAATCGGTATCTATCCCACTCTAGTCCTCAGGGGCGTAATTAGGAGAGGCAGGGCCCAATAGCAGACTTCCGAATCGGGGCTCCCTTCCTGTTTTAAATATTACACTTACATATATACTCAGACATTTCTATACCTAACTATATACATAAACATACAGTTCTTCACTCATACATACACATTTATATACTCTTACACGCATATACACACATATAGAGCATATACACATCACATATATGTTATACACATATTATATAGTACAATGTGCAACATAATGGCAGATTTACTTACCCGTCCCATCGCGGTCTCTGAGGTGTGTTGTCCGGCGAGGATTCGGAGCTGGAGCGATTCACTAAGATCGTGCATCCAATTTTCTGCATGTGTCTCTTCCCTGCTCAGGTCCGCCGGAGTTCATCATCTTCTTCCCGGTGGATGTAAGTGCTTGGCTTACAACACAATTTTGAATGTTTAATCCCGCGCTTAGTCCGAATCAGTGAGGTTGTTCGAAGGCCACGCCCCCAATTTTTGCATTTTTCGAATTTTGTCGGTTGCGCCGATATCCAATTGTGCCTGCAAAAAACCCCAGTTAGATGCAGCGCAAAGCTGAAAAATTTGGGAAACCTGGCAAAAATGTGCTCCGTCGACCATTGGTAAATGTGCCCCAATATGCATATCCTCCATTCTTTGGACCCAATAGTGGCTGCTATGTCTGCTACCGCTATAGTTACGCCCCTGCTAGTTCTCTAAAACTCTGATTAAAAAAAGGGTGCTATTTAGTTTATTGTTAATTTTCTACATATTTTTTTTGGTAAGTGTTATAACCATAACGCTAATCCTTACTTTGACTTTAAAGCAAGCCCTAATGAAACAATTTGTAGAAAATGAATGAAACAAGGTTTTTATAACAAAAGAGTTTTAATGGACTATACCAATTACCAGGATAATTGGATGCTACCATTGCTTTAGATTTGATTTAGACCAAAGCCAAATCATTTGTAGAATTTGGTGTCGTCTTCATAAACAACAATTTTAAAACAATTATTTTCACCAATACTATTTCCCCAAAATCTATTGTGCTACTCCTCTCTTGCCAGTGCCATCTTGAAAAAGGAATTGTCAGTTATTTATAAATTTAAATTGTGCTTTGTGAGAATAAAGAACCAAGATAAGCTACAGAAGCCAGAAAAATATCACCAACTTATTTGGATTTTTCCCAAAATTGAAGACATATTTTTTGCTAATATTTTCATTAGTAAGTGTTCTCTGCATTGACCCCCAGTGATCCGACTGTTTAGAGACACAACCCTAACTGGTACTCCCTAGTTGGTTACTTATTCATAAATCTCCCGGCAAGAAAACATAAAGTCCGAATAACAACAAATTGTAAAACAAGGTGCATGGTAATTGTTACTTTATAGTGAAAATATGTCAAGAACCGAGGCTGGTCCCCTTTAAGTGACCCACAAAGCGAAGTCTCATATTCCTTAATTTCATGGATAACCTTCATTGTCTAGTCTTCCAGATTTTTGACTCTTCCAAATATTGTACCATTTAACCTTCTAGGAATAATGGGGCACAGGATCCAAATGTGACGACAGGATCCTCATCTGTAATTACATTGATGACAGTAATTGGATAATGTATCTGAAATAATCTGATATATTTGTTAACTTTTTTTAATAAACTAATGAAAAAGATGGTACAAAGCTATTAGACCACATGTTTTTCCAATGACAGCTCAATCATCCTATAGACAGAAGGCATTTATTGTGAATATGCTCCATAATTAAAGTCCTTGATATCAATCTTCAGCGTATTAAGAGGGCTCATTGTATTGAGTAGGGGCTGGATACATGAAGTTTATATTTACATTGTTTAGTGTATTAATAAAATTATGGTCAAACTTAATTTATTATTATGGGTTCTTATTGTACATGTATTAACTTTAGAAGGATTTCTTATAATATGCACAATAACATATGGCATACGGCACAGATGAATCTGTAAGCAATTTGATCCACTTTAATATTTCAAAGCGACCCAACAGATAACATTATGTATGTGCATATGTACGAGAAGAAGATGGATGGGGTCATTTGTGTGTCTTGCTCTCTGGGAACCAATGACCACCACCATACCAGATCCCAGAGCAGGGTAACAACTAGAGATGAGTGAATCTGATTGCATGAAGTGGAATTAAATCTGAATTTCTGCATGAATCCTAACTTCCTGGAGTTTTGTAGTACTGGTGTTCTGAAATTGGAAGTCTTTACCAATGTCTTGGAGCCATTACGAGCAAGGCCTAGCACTTTGTCCTGGCAAAAGGTGTGCCAAGATCAGTAGTCTCTCAAAAAGTAGCTGCCCTTGTGGAGCCTTCACTCAGCCATGGGGTCCTCGTGCTTACAGACTTCTGGGAATGGTACCGGCTGGCAGATGCTCCCGCAGCTCTTGTTTATCATAAGAAGGACCTGCTCCAACAGGCTGCGTTAGGAAAAAGTTCTGCCACGACTGGGATGAAGGGTCAGGCAATGCCGAAAATGGCTCCAGGATGGTTGGTAAAGGCTTCCTTGGCATCCCAAGTTGAGATGTCAACTCAATTCGGAATTGAACCCGAATCATAATTTAGTGATTTTGGCTAAGAACAATAAATTTTTTTTACCTCATTCATTTATCCAGTTAAATGGAAACTCAACCCAATAGCAATACCAGATTTTCTACATCTGTCATTTTGCCCTGTATAGCTTTATACATGCAAGTAGACCATAGAGCATAGAAGAAAGGTCACAGGAATAAAAATATGTTAAAGCCTATGAACAGCTGGGCCAAATAGCTCGAATAGTTCAGAAACCTTACTCACTATCCCTGTTATTTCTTTTGTGTCCACATTTATTTTGCCTTACATTTGCTTATCATAGCTTTTCTTTGCTGCCTGTGGCTTGTAATGAAGCCAGAGGAAGCGTGAGCTGTTCGTAAGTCATTTCTTATCTGGAACGTACTGGGTACATTGTTTCTGTACCGGTGATATCGCAAGGAAAGTGTTTTTCATGACCTTTTCCCTGCGATTTAATCAATAAATATATATAGATCTCATTATTACAGAAACACAAAATGCAACAATGTGCATCTGATAGCGGAGCCCAACAACCTGCCTCATATTGTGATGTTTGCAGAAAATTTCCTTCAGATGCTGGATAGGAGTATTTTTTTAGACTTTTGAAGAACTATATGGAAGAATAATAGATCTAAATGCAATCTGCTAAACAGACATTCAGAGGATTCATTATATACACCCCCCATGGATTAATAATATGCAGCCCCTTTACTCCCCATGGATAATATGTGACTGCCTTTCCCCAATGGATTAATTATATATAGGAGTATTTCTAGTCCACAGACCTATGCCACTTTTCTTAGTCCATGCCCCTTTCGTCAAGCTAGTCGTTGGAGATCCAGGAAACCATCTAAAACCCTTTATAAATGAGGTGCAGACACTTTTTTAGTGCAAACTACTACATAATTCTATTGTGGACGGATTAATAAATCTCCCCTACTGTTTACTTCATCCTTCACCAATATTGGAATGATGCGGCTTCACTTTGGAGTTGTGTTGCTCTGGACTTTCTCTTTTAGATAGATAGGTTCTGTAGATAGTTCTCGGAAGTCTGCAGAGTAATTTGTTAGCTCAGGCAGGTGTTCCTCAAGGTTAGTTTTTAGAACCTTGATCTTCAAGATCAGCACTTAAAATCCAATTCTATCTATCTATCTATCTAACTATCTATCTATCTATCTAATCTATGTATGTCTAGTACATGACAATGTTCATTATATTTGTTACCAGAAGCATAAAACATAGGCAGCACTTTTACGGCTAAATTTATGACCTGAATTTTTCATGTGTAAATATTTTTTATGTATTCATACCGTCTAGACATGATAAATTACTTTGAAAATAAGTCAGCTGGGAATGCTCTAGCATTTCTTATTAAGCCTGTCGGAAAACTAAATGAAACCATATGGAAAGAGGGGACAAATCTCAACAGTTTTCTATGCTGATCTGTGAAATCCTTCTCAGAACCTTTCTCCGACTCTCCCACTCACATACAATGAAGACGGCTCTTTAAGAGTAGTAGGCTGTGGATATTCAATGAGCATGTGCATTTCATAGAAAATCCAATTATATTCTAGATACAATAGCACTAAAAAAAATCACTGTATAACATAATAAAACTAAAACAAATCAGTTCGATATTTCCCGATACTTCATGACATATGCTAATACAGTAAACTGTTAATAATATGCAAGTGCATCATAACACAACCAACGTAAACTATATATGGCAATCTACAATTAGTAGTATTTTGGTGATCTTTTATAGGCTGGCCAAGACTTCCACTTTCCTTTTAAATCATCCACACATCCGGGATTGTGCGACACAGAGTAGATTTCCAGTTTTTAATTATAGCTGCCCTAGTTACTGCACAAATCCATGGATATTCAATATGGGTCACATTTACTAAGAACAGTGCAAACTGCACTGAACGCAGTTTGCCAGTGTATACTGTAGGGGGCACCAGATTCAGGATTTCTGGCACATGTTTTTCATGAATCTTGCACTCCCTGCACTGCTCAGACAAAGAGTACATTAAACATAGGGCGTGCGACACAATTCTGTTGGACTTTGGATTTTAAATTTGTTTGACGGTTGGACTGAGCACCGCAACATCCTCTAAATAGTGTTGCATGATGACTAGTGCAACTGTGCCACAAAAGAGTCACGTGCGACACATATCTGGCGTGGACCCTGTGCAATACCTGTTCACCTAAATGCAAATGTGCAAAGTCCGACTGAAAATTGTCTCAACAGCCTTACTAAATGTGCCCCTACATTCGTTATTCCTCAATAACTATGGTGATTATTCTGCAGGGATATTTATAGGGATTCAGTTCCTGAAAGTGACCAGCATTATGTCACATGTAGTTTATAATGGAATAGAGCCAGAAGGCATCTTGAAAGAGTGTTTACCAACTGTGCCACTCCTCCTCCTCTCTTCACTCACCGTAACAGTCCAGAAATAGTCATCTGAATACATGTGCCAGCAAAGGATGCCACGCTCTGACCCTGTGAGATATGTGATAATAGCAGCCATCCATATACAGTAAATCTCATCAATAAAATACCTTCCCAAGTAAGAATATAGGGATACATAACACATAGCATGAACATGTTGAACAGAGATAGGCATAACCCACATCAGCTGAAATTGAGATATTTTGGAGTGATATTATGGTACAGGTCATGGGGAACAATTATAATAACACATTACAGAGTTGAGATAATGGGGCACATTTACTTACAAATTCGTATAGTATGTATGTATGTATAGTAACAAAAAAGGAAGTATGTTTTCAGCTCACCGGCAGTTGTCCACTGGCTCTAGGACTACAAGACCAAAACTGGAAGAGAAGAAGATTGCATTTCATACCAGGTGTGGATTAAAACATATTTTCTTTATTTAGGAATCCATTAAAAATTAAAGGAAAGATTTTCATGACAAGGTTTTATTCCACGGCAGTGCATCCTGAACAACACTGGGGTTGTTCAGTATCGTGAAAAAAAACCTATGCGTAGATTTTTTTTTTTTTACTATACTTAACCCCAGTGTTGTTCAGGATGCACTGCCATGGAATGCAATCTTGTCATGAAAATCTTTCCTTCATTACAAATTCGAACAGTTCACTAAAAATGCTATTTTCATGTGCGGCGATTCACTAAGAACATGCGCCAGAAATCATGAATGTGTCGCTTTCCCGCACAGCCTTGACAGGGTTCGCCATCTTTTTTGTGCTGCACCTTTGACAATTTGAAAGTTAACTATGGTACTCGGTCCGAATCAGTCATACTGTCCGACGGCACGCCCCCTAATCTGTGTCGCATGGAAGCCAGAAAGAGAAAGAGAAAAAAAATATATTTTAAAAACTCAAAGGTGTGTGGTGAGGAGCAAAGATGTTTGCTGGCCTTAACACAAAGCACATGTTTGTGAATATAATAATACTTTTAACAATTCCTCAAACTTTGGTGATTTGTACTATGGACTTGTTTTCCTTACGTATAGTCCATGAAAGAGCCTAAGCCGAGATGGTGCATGCACAACCGGCTGCTCTCTTCATCTCGGGTTACAGTAGACCCCCATTCTCGTCATTTATGTTGGAGACCCCCACCGTCATACCGCATGTGTGCTGCACTGTAGAGCTCCATACCGCTCCTTGCGCCCATTGCCGACCTATATATATATATACGCCCCCCAACAGCCGTTTGAATGTGGCCTTAATAATCATAATTGTGGATGAATAACTTTTTTCTTTTAACGATAAAACTGTTGTGTCCTAAGATGAGAAGTGTCAAAAAAAGAAATGTCTTCAGCAGGAGTAGCGTTTATAGCTTTACACTGAGGCTTTATTGTTCTTTCTAAAACTTAGTTATGTAGATATGGAGGAAATATTATATTTTATGTAATATGCTCTGGTAACAATTGTCATTTTGAAAAGCAGGAAACTGCTTACGCAAGAGCTTTTTTTTTTTTTTTTTTTAATTCTAAGCTATTTTTGGTGAAGTGTGTGTAATCAAAATTCCATTTTAAAATATGGTTTGCTTTCGATAGACATTTTTAGGAGTTTAGCCTAGATATCTGACTGAGCATAAGGTGCCTTGGGGGGATTAAACTAAGTGGGAGTCTGCCAAATGCTTGAATGGTTAGAGTCTTTGGGAAAGCTTAAGTTAAGGGGAAGCGTATCTCTATATTGTAAGCATGGCTCGCTATCACTTCTGACAGCAAAACAAATGTATTTCAAGCCTCTATAGAAGTTTTTCCAAGCAAAGGATCAGGCTTCCAAAATGTTTACTAAGCAGTGCTTTTAACCGCATCTAAAGATATAGATTATGCTTTATGAATTCAGGGACTTTGATATAAGATGCCAAGCGGGAGGGACACAACAAAGAATAAAGCTATGTTCTGTGTTCCTATCGCACCTCCTTTTAATGGTTCAGAAGAAAAAAAGTATTATCTAAATTATTCATTTGTTGGAAATTATGTAGAGAACATGATGAAGGCCGACAAGGCCTTAATCCAGCTTCAGTTGGGCTCCACTTTTCATTGAGTTTATATCAAAGTTCCAAAAATGTTAATATTATACCTAGTCGTAATGTTATTCACTGGTATCCATTTAAAGTAAGACCTCTTTGAGATGGCCATGCACAAAAAAGTGGTCGTCTTGGATTGTAGAGGTTCTTTTCATAGCAGGTCAGTAGCAGGGGCAGATTGAGACTGCCGTGGGCCCTGAACTGTATGAATATTTTAGCCCCTACAAGTCTGGAATCACTTTCTACATATGGTTCCAGAATCACCTTCTTGGGGAATGGAAGATGCATCTCTTCTGCCTGCTTACAATTTGTGGAAATGTGAAATTGAGAGCAGGAACAGGTGTATGAGATTTTCATGGTGGAGATTCTCCTGAGTAGATAATATGGTAGGAGATTTGGGTGGCCCCCTTGTAGTCTTGGGCCGCAGCCCACCCATATTGCCTATATTATAATCCACTATTGGTCAGTAGGCATAATGCTTCATATAGAATAACAAACATTAGTCACACAGTGGTCTGGCAAGTACCGTATTTTTCGGCCTATAAGGCGCACCTCTAATAAATGCCCGCTAAGACATCTACGTTCATATATAATGCGCACTGAAGTATAAGGCGCAGGATCAAATGCAGTACCTAAAAATGACCAGCAGGTGGCAGACCTGTGCACAGTTCAAGCCAGCTACACTTCCCGGGAAACTTGTCTTCAGCGTGTCAGAGAGCTCCGATCTCAGATTTATGGGCTGCTGGGGGTTAATGCAGGGTGATGCAGCAGGGGTTAAGCTGTCTCCCTCTGCCCCTTCTCCTTCCCTCCTCAGCCAGGGTGTTATTCCTGTGGGGTTCCCTGTGGCTCCTTCTCTTTCCCCTGTTACAGGGCTGTCAGGTATGGGGGATTGGTTACTGATGATGATGATTGCCTCGTGGTCGGCACTATGGCAGCTCCGGTCTCTCCGTGCTAGGGGAGGGCAGGATGGGCACAATGTTAGTTGTGGTGCCAGGGCACTTCAGGAGCTAGGGACCCTGTATACTGTGTGGGAAGGTGCAGGAAATTTCTGGGGATGGAGCTATTAAACACTGGTAAATGTACAGTACATCTTGTCTGTAGTACCTTTCTGTATAAGTTCATATATAAGGCGCACTGGCCTATAACGCGCACCTTTGATTTCTGAGAAAATGAAAGGATTTTTGGTGTGCCTTATAGGCTGAAAAATACGGTAAATTGTTTTGTCATGTAGGTGATCTTTTGTAGAGATTTAAGTATATTTTTTATATTATTATTAGTATTAAAGGAGTTGAAAACTACTAGAAGCAGGTATACCAAATAAGTGCAGCACTCCAAGATAAAGTCTGGCCCTCTAAGCTCCCAGACGATGCACAAGTAGGCACCAGCAGATCCAGAAGAAAATTTGGAGCAGTTTGGAAGAATTTGCAGCAGTGGTTGGAGCCGGAAAGTTTTTCACTTTGTCTATGAAGGTTTCGATCTGTGGGTGTATTGTGAAATTTATATCATGGAGGGGATTCATAGGATAAATTCTGGAGATAGTTATGTTAAGAGAGAACATACAACGTCTGTGAAAATCCTTCTGAAGTCTGTAGAGTATTTTTGAAATTCTGAAATTTTGACAAAGAACCAAAAACCATATTTAACTCCTTAGCGCTCTGCGCCATAGCTGTACTGCGCTGAGTCCCGCGAATAGCGCTCAGCGCAGTACAGCTACTGCGCAGAGACGATGCCGGTTCAGCGCTGTATAGCAGCCGAACCGGCATCGTTAGCCGCGGGATTTCAACGGTAATCTACCGTTGACATCCCCGGCTATCACCCGCGGTCGGAGTGGGCTCCGATCGCGGGTGTTTAACCCGTTAAATGCCGCGGTCAACGCGACCGCGGCATTTAACATGCCTTCTGGGGGTCTTTACCCCACGATCGGCCCCCCCGCACCGTTTTCGGGGGGGCCGATCGCTGTTTTGGCACCTCTGGGGTCCGATCGGGACCCCAGAGAAGCCTGGAGGGTTTACCTTTAAGATGGCGTCTGTGACGTCATCTTAAAGGCAAAGTGTCAGCCTATGCATCTGCATAGGCTGGCACTGATAATACCCTGCAATACATTAGTATTGCAGAGTATTATCAAGAACAAGCAATCAGATGATTGCTTGTTCATATCCCATGGTGGATCATGTAAAAAAAAGTAAAAAAAAATGTTTTTCAATAAAAAATTACTTTATAAATCACCCATAAGCCCCAAAACATATAAAGAGACATATAACGCTCAAAAAAGTCAAAATCATAACACAAACCCCACATATATAGTATCACCGCGTCCGTAACAATCCATAGAATAAAACGAAATAACTATTGAACCCATATGATGAACACCGTAAAAAAAAAACGTTAAAAACCCGCCAAAAATTATGATTTTTACCTATTATATCCCACTAAAAATGCAATAAAAAGTGATCAACAAAACATATGTACTCCAGAATGATATGGTTGCAAAGAACAACATGTCCCGCAAAAAACAAGCCATCGACCAGCTCTGTAGCCAAAAACATAACAATGTTATGCCACTTGGAAGACAGCGATGCAAAAATGATAGATTTTTCCCCACATTAGGGTTTTATTTGGCAAATTTAGTAAAACATAAAAAAAAATATTCATGTCTGGTATCCCCGTAATCGTATCGACCCATAGAATAAAGATAACAGGATTATTAGGATATACGGTGAACACGAAAAAAAAAAAAAGTAAAAAATCCAGTACAGAATTGATGCTTTTCTACTCATGACCTCAAAAAAAGTTCGAAAATTTTCAACAATAGGTGATACCAACCCCAAAATGGCAACACTGGAAAAAGCATCTCGTCCCGCAAAAAAAATGCCATCACATGGCCCAAATAACGGAAAAGCGAAAATTTTATAGCCTTCAAAAGGGGGCAACCAGAAAACTAAAATCCTGGCAGCTGCAGGGTGCTCCTTCCCTTCTGCGCCCCGCTGTGCCCCCATAACACAAGTAACGGCCACATGTGGGGGGTCGCTGCACTCAGGAGAAATTGTAGAACAAATTTTATGGTGAGTTTTCTCTTTTTATCTTTTGGAAATGTGTAAATTTTAGGGCTAAATGAACGTATAACCGACAAAATTTGACCATTCTAAATTTCACCGCCATTTTGATTCAATTACTATGAAGATCTCAAGGGGTTAACAATCTTTGTAAATGCTCTTTCTGATAGTTTGTGGGGTGCAGATTTGAAAATGGGTTGGTTATATAGGGGGTTTTGTTGCTAAATATGTAAAATTTGATTTCAAACAGTATTTATCCCCAAAATAGTCAATTCCGAAAATACGGAAAATCGCTATTCGATTTGTAGGCCGCGTGACGTCAAAATAAATTATCCAAACATTTCAAAAATTATGAAAATGTAAAGTAGACAAATGGGAAATGTTATTCTGCAAGTTATTTAGGTGGTAAATCTATCTGCCTGAAAACGCGGTGATTTTGAATTTCGAAAATGGCAAATTTTTCTAAAAATTCATCATTTTTTCCCTTTTTTTGTAAATAAACGCAAAACTTATCAGCCAAAATTTACCACTAAAATGAAGTACAACATGTGGGGAAAAACAATCTCAGAATCGCTTTGATAAGTAACAGTGTTCAAAAGTTATTACCACAGGAAGAGACACTGGTCAAATTTTAAAAAAAAGTTGCGAGCCTTAACCTGCAAACAGGCTGCGTCCTTAAGGGGTTAAAGTAAAGATGAAAATGTAACAACAAACTATTGTTTTGTCCAACCAATGACGGATCATAATCATCTGGATCATGTTTTAAAAACTGTGTCATGTTTAAATTTTTCGCCTGCCAGAGAAATTCACAGAATACTCAGAATGTTCTCAGAAATAGTATTTGCCTGGTGTCACTGAATGTAGAAGGACAGTGTGTAACTGAAACCAGTAATATGCACTATTTCAAGTTGACTAGTTGCATCTTTCACTAACAAGATCATTTGTTCAAAGGTCATTGAACCTTCAACAATTTCTGGGGTTATACATAGAATGTGGTTACAGTGCTAAAATAATTAGACTGAAGTTAATAATTCTCCTTATGGAGACTTTGCCTATTAAGGCCGCCTTGTAGGTGTGTGGAGACTTATAGCCATTGATGCTCCACTAGAGTATTCTATGAAATATGCAAATACATTTTCCATGATGGGACACATAAAGGAATGCCTCTTTTTGGTAACTTGATAGGCAGACCCCTTAACACCAAGCATTGTTTTTTTTGTCCCATCCTGGAAAATGTATAAGCATATTTCCCAGAATTTCTTAGTGGAGCATCAATGGCTGTAAGTCTCCACGTGCCTACAAGGTGGCCTTAATTAGCAAAGTCTCCATGAGGAACACTCTTACTTTGTGATCCTAGTCACAAGCCTCTCATTCAGCCAAACCAGTTCCCTTTGCTGTACTGAAGAGATGCAACCACATCAAAACAGCGCTGTCTACAGTTGGGAACCATTTCCTTCTGGAATAGTTATACTGGTTTGGCTTTAATTCCACATCATGTCATATGGCTTGTTGAAAGTCATTCTTGTTGTTATGGGGCTTACAAGGTAGCAAAAGAGTCATTGTTTTACTTATCCCATCCTGTGAAACATATTTGCATATTTCTTAGAAACTATAATCCCTGAACAGACTTTGACAATGGCAATACCTAAAGTCAATATCCAGATTTCATTACTATCATTAAAATCTAATTATATTTTCTAATAATATGTTCTAACATAAAAGTAATTATAATTGTAATTATCTGAGCTCCCATTGTAGTGTATTACAAGGCAACAGCAATGTTATTTTTCTGTCATTTTGATTCCCTAAGACACTATTGCCTTAGAAATGTTTTGATAGCTTTTCAAGGCTGATGTAAGAATGTGGCTTCTTATATTGATTGCCTTGGAAATAGAAAGACTGTACTGGATTCCAATGATATGTGACCCGATGCAAGCATTTAAGTGGTTTGGCGCCATTTTAGAGAACCTTCAAAACAAGAGCATTATTGCATACTATAAACACATCCAGATTAAAAAAAACTATAAAAATGTGCTATAATTCTAGCTTCATTTGCACCTGAACATGTTACTTGTCTTGGACCATATTTTCTGATTACTTTAGACACTTTTAACGGCTACCATGAAAAAGGGTAGTGATTTGCCCAAAAGGGTGTGATCCAAGTAAATTTACGTGTCTAAGTAGCACTGTTGTGCACCAACAGTTTCACACTTTTTAGACTCATTTTTTTTTTATCACTGAAGCAATACCAGGTCCAAAGTTAGAAGAAATAGTCATGTACCAGAAGTCCTATGAAAAAGTGTAGGACTTACAGTATGGGTTGAGCATGAGCAGCTGTGCTAAGCTTCTGATTTAGTCCCGTATTCTCCTAATCTCTGTGGCTTCCAGCAGTTTGACCCCCAGGGATTAGACACTTGGGTCCAGTTCATGTCTGCTCTATAGGTAACTTTTATGATGTAAAATAAAAGGTGATAGACTGAAGGTCAATGTAAGGTCTTCCGTTCCTCTTCTGCTCCTCATAGGGCTACCGGCACAGAAGGGAACCTAATTTATAATGGAAACTATAATTTTTCCATTTAATCTTTTGGAAAGGAATGAGGGAAAGCCCTTAGCCATGATGTGAACATAGATACAGATTGTCATATTAATAGAAACATACTCTACACTTAAAGGACATATGTGACCAGATTACTGGTGGTAGAGTGTCCTAATTAGACTGCTTGTCTGGTGGGGGGACTGTTTTTTTATTACATCTTTCATACCCAAATATTAACTTTGTAAAAGTACTGGCCTTTTAACGTCACCAGCCAGGGAATTACAAGAAGGAGGAGGCTTGCAGTGGGGGGGCTTGGGCTTCCCGGGGAAGCCAAGAGGCACTTGGACACCATCTGCCTGAGTGCATCCAGCACTTTTACAAAGTTAATATTTGGGTATTAAAGATCCAGTAAAACCTGTTAAAAAAAGTCCCCCATCCCCTAGATGGAACAAGCAACCTAATTAGGATACTATATCACCAGTAATCTAGTGATAGATGACCTTTAAGCACCAATCAAATGACTTTTAGCCGTTGTGCTGAGTTGGTGAGAAGGATCGGGGTTGTTGAATGCCAAGAGGAACACATTGTATGGGGGAGTTGATTGCCTGCCGAACAAGCTTTTGTCCATCATATAATGAAGGTGTATTGCTAACTTTAATATCCCTTTAAATGAAAGCAACACAGCTGTTGTAATGCACGGCCCTTCTGAATGAATGTACAATAGGTAGAAAGCAATGTATGCAGAATGGAAGCAATAGACCTTGTCTCCCTTTACATAAATCTGCAGAGAAGGTTCAGCGTAAACATATTTCATTAGTATTCTGACTGCGGAGAGATATTGATTGATTTGATGAGGTCTATCTATCACCACATTTTAAGCACTTTATCAAGCGTGGGCTCCGTGGCCTCATAAATCACTCTACCTGCTTATATATCCTGCTATGTACAGAAAGTATTGGCCTCCAAATGTTTATACAGGAAGAGGAATGATATGAGGTACGGTACATGTGGTATTATTACAGGGCAGTTGTCATCCCCGATCTTCTCTTACAGGATGTCATTCATTATATGTTTAACGGAAACCGGATAAAATGGTAGAATAATCTATTTACTTGGTTTTTTTGCCTACAGGTTGTAACGAGGACAACATGTAAATTAGGTTTAGAGTGAAAGGAGGACAATTCTATTATATCATTAATTGATTACCCTTAAGCCAGCCTTAATCCTTGTCTTCACTAGCTTTATTGAGATGGAGGATTACAGTATATATTTCAAGAGGAATTAACGTTTTCACAAGCATTTTAATGGCTCGTCACCGTATGTATGGCTGAAAATGGGCCAGTTGCCTGGGATGCAGATCTTGCCAGGTGCTTAGAAGAATAGGAGTAGCCTCGTAGTACAGCATTGTAAATTTGTCTACCTGGAAGTCCTACCTCTCCAGCGCCGCTGGACGCACCAAGAGGCACCATCGGTGGCCAAAACTATGCCAACTGGTGCAGTTTTGCACAAGAACCATGGGAACCTTCAAGCTGAACCCATGCATGGTCTAGGTCACACGTTGCCGCCAACTGTGCTCTTTTGCCGCTCCTTCCATGTTCTCTTGACATGGAGATGGCATGAAGTGGAGAAGGATCACAATTACTGTTTTTTTGCAAGTAATTCCGATTATTTCAGAGCCAGAAAACTGCGGTAGAAGCCCTTATATATTTCACCCTTATGAGTGTGTGTTTCCATATTTTCAGCTTTACTACTAGTGTAATAAAAAGTGACACCATGTTGTAGAAAGGACAGTATTACTTGCTATTTCTGTTTAAAATTCACTTCTGATTTTGGCTTAAAAGCACAAATGCCTGAACATTTTATTTCCTGTAGAATGTATGTAACTTTATTTTAGAATTATATATAGTGGTGGACCCATTTAGGTCCGGGTTCGCCGACTTCAGCCAAACCTGAAAGTTTGATTTGGGGACCCATTGTTGGCATCATTTGCAAAGTATTACCATTTAAAGGGGTTGTCCTCTTTCAGCATAAAATTGGTAAAAATGGTTTGAGTTAGGAAATTATATACAGTACAATTTCCAATATACTTTCTCTATCAATTCCTCACACTTTTCTAGATCTCTGCTTGCTGTCCTATAGGAAAAATCTGTCAATGGTCATGTGATGTCATGTGATGTCATGTGATGTGATTATTGCAGCCTGGGAATATAGTAAAGCATCCAGAGAGCTTGACCAGAGGTCACGGTAGGTCCATGGCTCGTTATATCCCTGGTCATGTGACATCAAACAGGTGCACGGCTCTGATGATACTGTGATACTAACGGCTCATGCACCTGTGTGACATCACATGACCATGGACAGATTTCTCTCCACTGGAAGTAAACATGGAAGCTTTCTATAGAATGGCAGCAAGCAGAGATCTAGAAAAGTGTGAGGAATTGATACAGAAAGTAGATTGGAAAGTTGTATAACTTTTTATTACACAAACAAAATTTGCTGAATGTGGGCAACCCCTTTAAATGCAGACAGCACATGCACAATGGCATTTTCTGGAGGGTCGTTTCTCCTGTGACATCATTGAGAAGTGACCATTCCAGAGTATATTGCTTTGCTGGTGGCATTTAAAGAGTTTACACCAGCAGTTGACAGCGGTGGGGTGGGTGTATGGGGCTGACCCTGAACGCCAAGCCCAAAATTCTGGCTGATATCTAGGTTGGGGGACCCAAATCCTACAATGTTTGGGCCTATTCTCTATGATTACGTTGCATATTTCTGTAACATTTTCAAAATCTCTGCTTGCTGTCAATGATTAGGAACATTCTTGTTTGCAGAGAATTACCTGCACTGATCACAGCAAATAAGTATGTGCATGTCCTGAGTCTATCGGAGGTTTTTCTCGAGCCTGTGTTAGGGGACTGGATTAGGAATTAGGATTTACACAAGGATGTTTCTATATACTGACAAAAGCAGAGATCCTGAAAGTGGAAATGAATTGCCACCTGTAGTTTTTATTCTGGAGAAAACTGACTTATTTAAGAGATTTAAATGTTTATATTTTTAATTATTTTTGGAATGTAATTTATACTTACATTTACATGCGGTCCCCTACTTAATGACACCCAACTTATAGACGACCCCTAGTTAAAGATAGACCCCTCTGCCCACTGTGACCTCTGGTGAAGTCTCTAAATGCTTTACTATAGTCCCAGACTGCAATGATCAGCTGTAAGGTGTCTGTAATGAAGTTTTATTGATAATTCTTGGTCCAGTTACAGCAAAAAACTATGCTTGTCACTGGGGCAAAAAATGTTTTGTCTGTATCTACAATTATAAAATATACAGTTCTGACTTACATACAAATTCAAGTTAAGAACTAACCTATGGAACTTATCTTGTACGTAACCCGGGGACGGCTTATATATATATATATATATACATACACATACATACATACAGTATTTTTCGGACTATAAGGCGCACCGGAGTATAAGGCGCACCATCAATAAATGCCTGCTAAAACGGCTAGGTTCATATATAAGGCACACCTGTTTATAAGGATGAATGACCAGCAGGTGGCAGACCTGTGCACAGTTCAAGGCAGCTGTTGTCTGTAAGTACGGTTCATATATAAGGCGCACTGGACTATAAGGCGCACCTTTGATTTCTGAGAAAATCAAAAGATTTTTTGTGCGCCTTATAGTCCGAAAAATATGGTATATTGTAAACGTTACACAGTAGTTATTATAATTATTTACTGTTACTGTATCATATTAGTGATTAGGGCTTCCACAAACCATTACTCCAGGGGTCTTGTATAACAGAAGTCGAATGATTCTTCTAAAACAACCCCCTTTACATGTACAGAATACATTTAGAATAGATACAGTATTCAGAAGCAAATCTTAACAAGTATAAATTCACCCTAAAGGACAAAAGTTTAGCATCCTACGCATTGTATCTGGCAGATCTATTCTGAAGTTATCACCTTGACTGGAGAATAAAAGATTCCTTCTGAGGGTTTACTCAGCGGAGCAATAGGATAGGAAATCAACGTCCATGCAAAGTCAATCTGTTTGCTAACGTATTTGAATGGTAAAACCAATGACTTCATTTTTTGCAAATGACAATGAAATATATATAATAGAATTAGAATGCAATGGTAATTGATGCCAGATGGGTTTAACATGAATGAAGTATTCAGCTAATAATTTCCAGATGGCATCAAATACATTATTATTTATTTTGGTCATTTTGGATGATACGATAATGAAGGATTTAAAAGGAGACTATGCAAATTGGATTATTGATGCCAACTGCAATGTTGGCTTTTCTATGATACTCTCTGGCAAAACAGAAAACTGGTCATGCTTAAAAATGCAGATCTTTCTGTAGGCAACATGTTATAGAGCAGGAGGAGCTGAGCACATTGTTCATCAGTCTTTCTGTAGGCAACATGTCATATAGCAGGAGGAGCTGAGCACATTGTTCATCATCCTTTCTGTAGGCAACATGTTATATAGCAGGAGGAGCTGGAGCCATTGTTCATCCAATCCTTCTGATAGGCAACATGTTATATAGCAGGAGGAGCTGAGCACATTGTTCATCATCCTGTCTGTAGGCAACATGTTATAGAGCAGGAGGAGCTGAGCACATTGTTCATCATCTGTCTGTAGGCAACATGTTATAGAGCAGGAGGAGCTGAGCTCACTGTACATTATCCTGTTTGTAGGCAACATGTTATATAGCAGGAGGAGCTGAGCACATTGTAAGTAGCATTCTGTCTGTAGGCAGCATGTTATAGAGCAGGAAGAGCTGAGCAGATTCTACGTCATGTCCTATCTGCAGGAAGCATGTTATAGAGCAGGAAGAGCTGTGCAGATTCTACGTCATGTCCTATATGCAGGCAGCATGTTATAGAGCAGGAAGAGCTGAGCAGATTCTACGCCATGTCCCATATGCAGGCAGCATGTTATAGAGCAGGAAGAGCTGTGCAGATTCTACGTCATGTCCTATCTGCCCGCAGCATGTTATAGAGCAGGAAGAGCTGTGCAGATTCTTCGTCATGTCCTATATGCAGACAGCATGTTATAGAGCAGGAAGAACTGAGCAGGTTCTACATCATGTCCCATATGCAGGCCGCATGTTATAGAGCAGGAAGAGCTGAGCAGATTCTACGTCATGTCCCATATGAAGGCAGCATGTTATAGAGCAGGAAGAGCTGAGCAGATTCTACGTCATGTCCCATATGCAGGCGGCATGTTATAGAGCAGGTAGAGCTGAGCAGATTCTACGTCATGTCATGTCCCATATGCAGGCAGCATGTTATAGAGCAGGAAGAGCTGAGCAGATTCTACGTCATGTCATGTCCCATATGCAGGCAGCATGTTATTAAACATGAAGGCCTGAGCAGATTGTTTATCATGCTATATCATGCCGAGCATTCTATACAGCAGGAGGAGCTGAGAAGATTCTACATTGTTTTCTTTCTGCAGGCAACATGTTATAGATCAGGAGGAGCTCAGCATATTGGATGTAGTGCCCTATCTGTAGTCAGCATGACATAGAACAGGAGGAGCTGATTACTTTGTGTACAGTCTCCCATGTGCATGCAGCAGGTTATAGAGCACAAGGTGCTGAACAGATTGAACTTTGTTTCTTATCCACAGACAGCATGTATAGAGAAGTAGATACAAGCAGTACATCATAGTGCAAGAGGCAGCATATTCTAGAGCATGAGGTGTAGTCCACATATCATAGCGCAGAAGGGGTACGTGGGATGTTATAGAGTAAGAGGTGTATGCTGAATGTCATAGAGCAGACCAACACAGGCAGCATGTTATATAGCAGGAGATACAATTCAAGCTTAGGAGTCCAGTGGGTGCACACTCGCACTGGGAATGCCATGGGTTTGGACACTGAGGCTATCCCCGGTAGAGACTTTTCTGGTCCTGATTCTCTCCCACACCCTCAGCACCCTGAGTGCCACCACTGTTTTTACTGTCCTGACTGTGCCACCCGTCCAGAGGATGACAGATGCCTGGGAAGATGATAAATCTGAATAGAGGATGATGATGGATGAAGGAATTTAGTGTAAAGGTCAGTGGTCAATGGTATGTTAGTACAAAGCCTTCTAAGCTCTGTGCTAAATACTTGTTACAGCTGGGACAGATCTGCCGGCAATGGGGGACAGTGTCAGCTTCTCCGTGTAACTGCAACAGAAACTCAGCCAATGAAAACCAATGCAAACTATGACAGATAGTGATACACAGTGAAAACATTTTTTTTTAAATAAAAAACCTTTGTCCCACTTTAATTCCCTTGGCTGTAAAATAGCAAAAACACAATCATTACGCTGTTATATTCCATTCTACATTTCTAGCTACAATATGTGTCATGGCTTCCAATGTATTGATATGGTTTCGGGGTTATCATAGCAATTATCTATCAGTGAAGCCACCGTACAAATATGGAGATACCTTTAAGAAGTGTTTCAGTTTTTTATATTGGATTTGTCCACGCTGTTGACCTCCTGAGTATAATTTAGAATTGTATTACTCTATACTCAGTAGCTAAAATTTTTTCTCAGCCACTCTCTGTCCACTATGTTGGATCATCATCTGCATGGGGAAGGTTAGTGTTGCAACACAGAGTCACATTGTAAAGATGTGATGTCAGGATCCTGTGACCACATGTTCAACCCAATGACAATGAAAGATGTGGGTGATTGGGGTGATCAGGGCTGGATTAAAGGGAGGGCGTGTGGGGCGCATGCCCCGGGGCCCCAACCCCTTTTCCTTGGGGATGTGCACGATTCAGGCGGTCTAATGGCTGCTCGAATTGCCCACTCTTTTCTCTGGCTCCGGCTCTCTGCCAAATGCATTCACTGGCAGAGGCACAGTGCAGGGAACAGTACAGTCCTGGGTGATCACTTATTGCTTTCGAGCTGGCTGACAAAAGTTGTGGTTTTTTTTGTCCAGTGGTCCCTCAACCAGGGACTGGCTGGACACATGAACATATTTTTCTCTTACATCTTTAAAAATAGCACGCGTTACAGGGAGAAAGGAATTTTATGCATTAGGAGCGTTATGCCTCGTTATGCGTTATGCCTCGGCAAGATGAAGCGCTAGGATCAGCGCGAAACGACTCATCCCTGGAAGCTCTATATGCATAAAATTCCTTTCTCCCTGTAACGCATGCCATTTTAAAGATGTAAGAATAAAAGAAGGTGATTTTTAAAGAAAGTGGTGAGTCCTGAGTGAGTGTTGAAAAGGTCAGTGGGAGTGCCCCTTTTTGTCCTCTACCCCATTCCACATTTTTCTGTGCAGACACGATGATGTCATCATAGTGAGCCTGCCAACCTCTGGCACACACAACAGTGGCAGAGGCTCCTCAACAGCAGCAACAGAGGCTCTGCACTAACAGTGGCTCGGTGGTGGAGTAGGGAGCCGATGATTTTCTGCTCCACCATTGTATTCAACTCATAATTTTCGCGATCTGGATGTCCGAACCCTCTGAATGGATTTTGGCTGTACGCCTCATTTACTGACAGATACCTTGCAGAGTTGATTCCCTTGGCTGAGCTAGGTGTTTGTTTTGAGAAAAGCTGGGTGGTTTCATCTTGTTTCTGAGCTCAGGGTATTTAGGTGTGTTCACCCTAAACCCCAGCGTGTTATGGAACACTGAACCTGTACCTGGGCCTGAACCCCACTTGGTCCTTAACCCTAAACCCCCGCCTGATCCGGAACACTGAACTTGCACCTGATCCAGAACTCTGAAACTGTATGTGAGCCTGAATCCTGTCTGATTCAGAACACTGAACCCCAGCCTGATCCTGAAACTGAAGCCAGGTTGATCCCGAACCCTAAACCCTGAACCTTTTCCTAAAGCTGAATCTAGTCAGAACCCCCGTTCATGAGCCTGTTGTCTCTCATGTGTCTGTCTATTTATCTGTTTGTACCACACTGTGTTCATCAAACTTCTGCACAAACTGAACGTAGGGATTGTTGACAAGTAGTCACTTACCATTAGGGTTTGTAGGAAATTGTGGTTGTGGGTGAGTTCAGGGCTTGCACCTCTCTTTCTTTGTCACGGGAACGAAGTGTTTTGTGGCTTTTTTTGGGATACAGTCTGGCAGTTGTGGACTGCAGTGCTAAAAGGAATACCAGCTCTGTTCCAGCAAGTTGGGTGCTGTATAGGCCAGAATGACTTACCTCCTTCTTCCCTGCTTGAGAGGTGTTTTTTTTTTCATAAACTGCGGCTCAATGCAGTTAATTTCCATTCTGGCATCTTCTCCGTTTGTCTCTGACATGTCCCGCTTGCTTTGGTTCACTGGTTCATCGACTGCTGTTTTGATTCCCAGCTCCGGTTTATTTTTTGGCACCAATTTTGGACTTTGTTTTCTTCTGCTGGTCTTCTTAGGGTTAACCATTTCCATATCTGCCTCTGGCCTGACTTGTAGCATGAACAATTTTACAAATTACGGAACTTTAAATCTTTAGATTTCAGGGATAAAAATGAGAAGTACATGGGAGTTGATATTTCCGGGAGTAATTGGTTGAACCTTCTGAGCTTGTATAACTGCAAGGAGCAATGTTCTAAAATCCATCTGGATGTAATTTGGCATTGTATAGATTTATCTTTAATTCATCTGTGTATTTCTCCAGCCTTCGCTAAGCTTTCATGTGATAGCATTGGCCTCGAAACTGAAATGTATACACAGGAAAAAAGAAATCGGCATTCAAAATGTCACAGAAATTGATTTATTTCTCAGTCTTGTTTTATTAAATGTCATCAGAGCTTATTACAAATGATACCACCTGATAGATCATTGCTCTCATCCTTTCATCCCAGTCTCCGGCAAAAGATAAAGACACTAATATATTCAATGTGTCAATGTGAAGATAAAACTAATGAGTTTATTTACTGTATATTATGCTACAGAAGATACATATGATTGTAACCACAGAATATACTCGCGATTGGTTGTATCTGGAGCTACAAACTCTGTTACAGTGCTCTGTAAGTAAAAGTTTAGTCCCTCCTATATGTCAGAGTCACTGGGTCACTGGCTGTAGGACCTTATTACAAATTTCCATTATTAACTATTAAAATTATTGGGAGTAATGATGGATCATGCTTTAGCTGTATAGGTGTCACTGTGCAAGGAGGGGGAGGAGATAAGCTGAGAATATACAGAGGGCCACATTGACTTATTTGTCCGACGAAGTTCACAGAAAGTGCATTGTCTGACTGGAATGCCCTGTGCCGCAATTCACTAAGATCGTGCGCCCGATATCCTGCATGTGTTGCTTTCGCGCTCAGGTCCGCCAGAATTCACTTTCTTCTTCCTGGTGCATGTAAGTGCATTGTCTTGCAACACAATTTGAAAGTTAAATCCCGCACCCAGTCCGAATCATTTGGATCTTCCGTCGGCCCGCCCCCCCATTTCTGTCGCATGAAAGCTGGCGCCGCTGCCTCAAAATCCGATCGCATTCGACACAATCCCTGCACAAACCCCTGTTAAATACCTATCAAAGATGCGAACTCCCGAAACTGGCGAACAGTCTGACGAAAGTGCGATGCGCAACCCTTAGTAAATAAGTCCCATGGTGTCCTATTTGCAGGCAGCAAGAGCAGGAGGAGCTGATCAGATTGTTTATAGTTCCCTGTCTGCAGGCCGCATGTTATGAACAAGGATCAGCAGAGCAGATTGTACAGTGTCCTGTCTGCCAGTAGCATGTTATAGAGCAGGAGGAGCTCAGCAATAATGTTGATAATATCCTCTCTATTGGGAGCATGCATCATGTTATAGAGAAGAAGATTCAAGCAGCATGTTATAAAGCTGAAGGTGCAGACAGCATAATATAAAGCAGAAGGTGCACACAGCATGTTATAAAGCAGAAGGTGCAGACAGCATAATATAAAACAGAAGGTGCAGACAGCATATTATAAAGCAGAAGGTGCACACAGCATATTATAAAGCAGAAGGTGCAGATAGCATATTATAAAGCAGAAGGTGCAGGCAGCATATTATAAAGCAGAAGGTGCAAACAGCATTTTATAAAGCGGGGAGTTCAGGTTGCATGTTATGGAGCAGGAGGTGCAGATAGCAAGTATCAGATTGTATACAGTGTCCAAAACACAGGTGGAGTGTACTCATACAAAAGCAGCTGAGTAGATTGATATATTGATAACTATTCAAGGGTTTACAGTCCCAGTGATTTCTTGCAGGGAAGGGAGGATTTCAAGGAAATGTCTAATTTTAATGCAGTTTCCTGCAGCTTAATGTGCTGCATTGTCTTGTTTTTGTAGATATTATGCTGTAATTCACATTAGTTTTGCGGGTTCAAAATATCCCTACAATAATTTATGTGAGTGGCTCATCTCCTATTATCAGTATCAATCTCACTTATCCTTTATAGAGATAAGAAATATAATTGCGTCTTAAGTCTAAAGATAAGTTGATTTAAATATTTGGGTCATCGGGAAGAAACATTGCCCTATATATGCCAAGATCTTGACGTGTCATTGGTATGTGAGATAAGATTGTCACACAGGAGGAGGCCACTTAGGACCTTTAATAAAGGATTACAAGCAACAGCTGCTTATGATGGGCTGAATACCAGCTCCGCTGAGGCTCAGGGATAGGTTTCCAAATGTAACCACAGTAACTCTGCAAGTTTATTGTTTGCCGTTAGTTTCTATTTATATAAATATTTTTTTCTTGGTGAACCTTTATCCTCAGAGTGTGAACACAGACATAAGGCAGTGCTAAATACTGACCAATCCATCACCATTGTCTTATATTCTAGTGAGAAATGATAGCACTTCAATGCATTTGAGAAAGGAGGGTGAAATGAAAGGCTGTGGGAAGTATTACTGTCCAGAGAGGGGTCCTCTACTGATCTGGACCATTTCAAGGATAATTTTGATTGTCTAAAAACTTTTCATATATTTGCCCTTTCTATGACCGTACCCACAACAAGATCCTAAAAATCAAGCATGGATAAACCAGGGACACTGAGTAATTGATCCAAACACCCTGGCTGTGGTAACCTGCTTACGATCCTAAAGAGCTCCTGAGGGTATTAACAGAACCCCTCCATGCAGCCACTTCGCAGGCTGTTACACTGTGCACTGACCCTTCCTCCTGAGATTACAGCAGGCAGAGAGAGTGGAAAGTACTCAGGCAGCATGGGGATGGTGAGACAGTGTAACAACCTGTGAAGCTACAGCACCAAGGCTTTCCAGTAACACCCACCCTAGCCCTTTTAGCTCAATAATATAGTCACAGTTCCTGGATATATGAGTAGGTGACCCTGGTTTATCCATGCTTGATCTTGATGGTATCAAGGACACCCAAATTATATTTTTTTATATGGGACTGCTGAAAATCTCTGAACTGTCTCCAGAAATGTTATAAAGAAGGAATGGAGCAGCTTTGAGCGTGAGCGACTAGCAGCTTCATGTACTTGGAGGTACAAGAGGCCCGGCATTCAGGATTGGTGAGAATGTTCAGTATTTGGACCACTATCTACCATGGATACCATAGTTATATCATAATTAAAGAGCTTTTCCAGGAATCAGCCCTTCTCTCAGTTTCTGCTGCACATTGGGACTTCTGGCCACTATGGACCATTGAGTTACTGCCTTAGGCCATAGGATGTCATTTCCGTTGACCATGCGATGCCAGAACCTTTGTTGTCTTCAGTTCTGAGAAGGGCCAAAGCGGGTCCAGTGACCCACTGGAACTTCAGGCAGGTCCCCTCATCATTACCCACTTGTCAACTTATTCATATATTACTAGAAGGACCATTAAGGAAAAGCAAAATGAGGATTTCAAAGAAAAAGACGGGATTGTTATTAGTGTTGACGTCTAATCTTCATTCTTTCCACTTTATTTACTGATTATTCTTGATGTTTTTTTGTTTCCATGACATTTCCTGTTGTTTCCCAAGAAATCTGAGTATTTACTAAAACAGGCATGTCAGCAGAGGTGACAGGTCCTTTATCCATCAACGTAGCGGAGCAGCAGAAACAGTAGAAATCATCCAATTTTATTATTGCTATTTTAAGTTTCTTACTGTCACATTAATTATGGGTTCTGATTCCCGTTGCTGTGGTTGTTGTTTCTAAATATTCTGAATATATTTATTTATAAATGATATAAGGATTGTTATTAATTGTCATTTTAATAAATGTTACTCTTCTTGTTATGCCCAAATCGCTACAAGTTGCAGCTGGATATATTGTCATTCCACATCCACAGGATGGGGGATAACTATCTGATTGATGGGGCTCTGACTGCTGGGACCCCCACAATCATTAGAAAGTAACCCAACCAATCACAGGAAAGGAAATCCCATGGTAACTAATTAAATGGTGCGGCAGCTACTCAACTCAATACAATGGGAGTATCAAAAATTGCCAAGCACAGCGCTTTAGAATATACAGCACTAGCATTTACTGTCTGTGAGAGTAGCAGAGATAACTGAGCTCTGTGCCCAGCAATTTTTGATGATCTCATAGCATTGAATGAAGCAACGAACAAATGTTCAACCGGCCAGGCCATCAGCTAGTGAGAACGGGATACCCATTCTCGTGGTCAATTGGGGATCATTCTCGTAATCAGTTAATACCCCAGCAGGCTGACACCATCAACCAGATTGTTACAACCCCTTTTGGTACAATAGTTGTAAAAGTTGTATGCTTTTTAGTTTTAGGGTTTTGTGAGCTTTCACTTTCTTTCACCATACATACATTACTTGTACATTGGCCCAGTATTGCTCATGTGGAAACCCATTAATTTAAGTCCATATAATAGTCATAGCGTCATCAATGTCTGACTTTTGTCTTGGTGCAATATACAGCCACTGTACTACTGTATACTATAGCTACTATCCAGGAGGAGGGGACAGCATCACAGGCACAGTCAGTAGATGCAAAGCAGAACCAGATACCTAAAATAGTGTCAAAGCAATAAGTCATGTGCTGGGAGGAGGTGCAAAGGAGACTTGTCTAGAGGCAGGGCCAACGTGTGCCACTGTTACATGTGCACTTGCACTTATTGGTTAGTAGCTGTTGGGTTACTGCCAGGCATTGGCAGATGAAGTAACCCTGTTTCTGTCTCAGGGGTGGGAGACATTTCATTAGCAACTCAGTTAATTAAGAAAACATAATTTTTGGATGGGTGTTGCTATACTTGAGATCAGGTAGCAGAGAGGGTAGGTTCAGATATTGGCAGAGCTGAATGAGGTATCAATAGGGTTTCTGCAGTGATACCTTGGGAAGTAGGTGCAGCCATTGTTGCCTCCCATTGAATGGACAAGAGGAGCTGTTGAGATAAATTTGCCACACCTGGTTTAAAGGGGTTTTCCTGCAATACAAGTTAGGCACTATTCACAGAATGAAGCCTAACTTCCTGATAGGTGGGTTGTCTAAGTGATGGGACCCCCACAGACCACGAGATCTGATGTACTCGGCAATCTCCGTCAGCTCCATAGAGATGATCAGGGCAGCCCGTGCAGGCGCATCAAGGTGTACAATGGGAGTGCATCTGACCCTTGTTCTTGTGATCCATGGGGGTCCCATCACTCAGACTTCCACCAATCAGCAAGTTAGGCCCTACCCTGTGGACAGGGCCTAACTTGTGTCATGGGAAAACTCCTCTAAGTCCAAGCAAAGCTCAAACTTGCATTAGCAAATCTGTCCCAATGTTTTTAAACGTATTATCCTGATGATAAGAATTAAAGTGGCTTTTAAAAGGCTTGTCTAGTGGCAACAAGGTATCCCCCTCTAAACAGTATAGGGGCTAAGTTCCTGATTAGTGGGAGTTTCAGTCATGCGCCCCCAAAAAATTTATTAACCGAATGCAAATGCATGTTGCGACTCCATTCACCGTCTATGGAACTGATGGAAATAGCCATGTGCGCCTTGCTGCTATATTAATCTGGGGTACAACGGAGCCTTGTTCTCGTAATCCCATCACTTAGACAAGTCCTTATTCAGTGGGTATTCACTAACCGGGTATCACTGGACAATTCCTTTAAGGTTAAAGATATTGGTGACCTACCCAGACCCCCATCAATCTGATTTTGATATCCATAGCTTGAACTGGAAAAACTACTTAAAGGAGCATCAACAATTCTTAGCCTTTATTTAGGGATAAGACAAAGAAGTGTGAACTTCCCCAAAGTAATAGTTACTTGAACCCTACTAATTAGAAACATACTACATACATATTCCTATATTATTATAGGATGATCACCCGGAGTGCTGCCTCTACTATATACCAGCGCTGCTACACATTTCGGCTCCAATGTCTTCCTGAACTGCTTATGTTTTTTTCCTGTAGATGTTAATAAGGGCAGTATATTCCAGAAATATGCTGCTTCAACAGTATGAGACATTAACTAAAATTAAAAAACGGAATAGATTTGCCGAAGTATTTTTAGACCGGTGAAAAGTACATCCGAGCGTGCTAGCTTTAGCTTGGGGATATTTTCATTTAAAACTGCTAAGGGATATATTTTCCACCGCTTTCCCTGTAAAAAATGCAGAAGGCATAATGTCAAGCATAATAATCGAGGTATGTAAAGAGGGAAAGGATGGTAATAGTGCATAGCATGAGAACAGCCTGGTGCTAGGCTTCAGCATCGTCGCTACCTCAACTGTTTACATCTACGTCTGCTAAGAAATTGCTTCTCGATAGCTATCCAGATGGTGCAGTTTTGCTATATTCCATGTGTGCCAGCCTGTAGAAAAGTCATCTGATCAGGTTGTTAACAAAACACAAGAACATGGCCAAGTCACAACGTTCATTGAGTGCGGTTATCATCATTTGTTTAGAAAGCGCCAACAGATTTTTGCAATACTATAAAATGACTTTCACAGATCTGGAAAAGATTACAGAAAACAAAACTTTGACATTGAACCTACGAATGGCCTCACTTGATGCCACCACTCACTGGCCTTATATTAGAATGGCCAGACATTGGTCCACTTTCCTCCCATCCCTAGTAGAACCTTCAAGATGTTTCACATCTCCAATATGAAGTAGCTATGTACCGTACATGGAAAGTAGGATTTATAAAAAAAAACAGTGTGATGAGAACCTTGGACCAGGTCAACTATAGTCAAAGGTTGGATTTGCGTTGCATAACCTCTAATGATTTTCTAGAAGGCATGAAGTAAATTCTAGAGTGAATCCTGTCCCATGTAACCTGGTTCTCTCGTCTCATTATTTACCAAGAAATGTATTTCTGAAGTTAAAAGAAAAGTCTTGTCTTCATAAATAAAAAAATTGTTGAACATAAAAGAATCATAAAGATAGAGATGTAGGAGGATATTTATCAGTGTATGATAGCCCCGCCGCTGCAAATTCGCAGCCCGATACATCAAGAGGCTCCTGCCTCTTGATGTATCGGGCTGCCAGCAGAGCAGCGTTTAACCTACGCCAGGCAGGTCCTGGCGTAGAAAAAACGCAACCGTAACGCCCCGCGTTGTCCCACTCCCGTCCGCCTGCGCCCCCGCTCAGCCGGTCGGGCCCCCCCCTTCACGCCCCTTCACGCCCCACTGGCCTGAAGGTGGCGGATTGGGGAAAATAATCGCAAAAGCTAGCAATAAGCTAGCATCTGCTATTATTTCAGGGCCTGATAAATATGTCCCGTAGTTTCTATGGAATACCAAAAAATTTTGAATTTTGAAGTATTATTAGTATGCAAATTTCTTTCCTCTTGAAAGAAGTTTTTTGTAGTGTATTTTATCTACTGATCTCGGTTCTGGTGCTGTTTCTTTGTACTGAGATTGTTTCTGGTCTGTAAATATGTACATACCTGGTATGGTGTTGTATTTAGTATATACTGGGCTTGGTTCTGGTTCTGTGTTCGTGTTTAGAACTTTAGATGCTGTTTTATGGTATTATCTTGGCTATTATATTTAACTTGGTTCTGATGTTGTCTGTGTTCTTCCGTCTGGATTTCTGCAGTTACGAAAACACTTTTGTATTTATGGTACTTTAAAGGGGCTGTATAAGACTTTAAGGGGAACCTGTCATCGAAAAGTGTCCAAATAAACCACTACCAGTATGTCAAGTTTGTCAAGCAGTTGTCAAACAATTGAACAGCTTCTAGATCATGTTTTCATGGCCCAGCCTGGTGGAATCATCTTTGAATTGAGATGTAAGTTGGATGTATAAAGTCAGAAAGGTGGAGAGTTTACCACTTAAAGGACACCTGTCATCAGGTCTGTGTCACTTGTCCTGTCACCTCTACCTGTTGGAGCAGCTCATAAGGATCCCATCCCAGCCTTTATCTAGTTATTTCATACATTAATCATTGTAAAATGATCTATTCTTTATTATGTAAATGAGGCTGGTCAGATGGTCAGAGGCAGTGATGTCACCCCTGTTCCCCCTCCCCTCTCCTCCCCCTGCTCATGTCTGTGTGTAATGTATAGTAAAGCATGGCTAGTGTGTGTGCTGCATCTGCTGACATGCTGCATCCTCCTAATACACAGAGACACAGACATCAGCTACATATGAATCTGACATGTTCTGCTGTAACATGGCTGCAGCCTGGAGCTGCTGTATCTCTCCTTAACACACACACATGCACACACAGACTGCAGGGGGCGTGGCCACCAGCACCAGGAAGCACATCATTATACAGCCTCACATCATTATACAGGCTGTCAGTCAAGCACTGGGGGTGTGGCTGTGCCTCCCACTCATGAATAGAGTGGACAGCTTGAATATGCTAATGCTTCATTGGACATTTCACAGGTCATTTGCATACAGCTTTAGGACCTCATTGCTTAGGTTTACAGGCATGCAGAGGGACAATGAAGGGATAGAGGCAATGCTCTCTAATGGCAGTTTATGAAAATATATTTAGTTTAGGGGGGATATTTTGCATGACGGGTTCTCTTTAAGTCAAGCTCTCCCTGCCTCTGAACACCTGGAGATCTAATCAATGATGTTCCTGGACACAGGACCATCAATTACAATGAAGGAGGTGTTCTAAGGCAGGGAGAGCTTGACTTCCGTGTTAAACTCTCTGCCTCCTTAACTTCATAAAACCAATTTACATCTCACTTCAAAGTTTATTTTCTGGATGATGCCACCACACTAAGCTGTGAAACAAATATGATCTAGAAGCTGTTTAGCTGATTGACAACCAACTGTTAGTGGTTTATTAGGCGGATTACTGATGACAGGTTCCCTTTAAATTAGTACATAAAGATATATAAAGGTAAACAGGTTTATTCATAGTTAGATCAATTCTAGGCTAGAAGGATATAAAGTTGAAAAAGGTTAATAAAATCATTTAGATGCATAAAGATTGATTTAACTATATATTAAATATTGTAATTATTTATTATAGTATATTTTTATGGTGCTCTACACATATAATCATTAGTTTTGATCTTTTTATAAATAAATTTTATATCACGGTATGTCGTCTATGAGGCTTAGGATGTGTGCATCTTTCCTAGCAGTGATCCTTTCTGACCCAAGACTTGTCCCTATGCTTCTGCTGAATCTATTAGATATGTTATGTCAAGTCATATCGAGGTGCAGGGAACTAGCATAAAAAATGATGCATTAGACAGGAATGGCCTAGATTTATTTTTTTAAGTCAGTTTCGGCAGCAATATTAGTCAATTATAAGCAAATATATGAAAATTCTATATTCTCAGTATTACTGTTATGCCACTTGTAAATTGGTCAGCTGTGCTGTTGTAATTCCCAGTCCCCATATTAATAAGCCTATAATGGCAATTGCTTTGTACTTCACACCATTAAGAAAATGAAACTTTGGTTATTTTGCTTTCTTTATTTGTAATGTATAATTTTTTAAGATTTTGAATGTTTTACCCACCAGAAATAAGAAAAAAATTACATTGAGCTTTTATATTTAAATTTATTATGCATTTATATTTAGTTTCTTGTTATATGCAGATATTTTTATACCTGTGCATTCACATTCATCTGCCATATATATACAATTCTTTAAATGGAAGTTATTGAGAAAAATGTACCTGTGTGAAGATTTTCCATATAGGAAGCCATGTTGTCCCATACAATTGAGATTGTTGCCCTTGGATATGACCACTGATGCTGAAGTGATTGCACAAAGAAAAGAAAATGTTTTTGCCTATTGCATATTTTTCTACATGTCCCACAGCAGTTTTTTAGTAATTAATGTTGATTCATGTACTCAGGCACCTCAATAGCATATGTGGTCACTGCTGGAATAGTGCGGGGATGGTCGTATCCAAAGACAGATATCTGGTTTTGAAGGAATCACATGACTATATTTATGGGAAATTCTCTTCACAGTTTCTTAATAACATGCAATTAAAGAAATGTATGTAAATGACAGATGAGAATATCCCTTGAGATGAGCCAAGTCTAGAGGCTGCAGGGGGAGTGTTATTTCAGAAGCCCCTATATTCGGTTCTATAGCACCCTGAAACATGTTTGATGTAATATTAAAGATAAGAATCTCATTTTTCCGATCACATCAGGCTTGTTGTTCTGGGAGCTACAGAATTAAAGATTGAGACAGGTAAAGACAAAGTTGGAAATACAATCTGTAGATAAACATCCAGTTCCCACCTAAGTATTTAACTACCTGTATCTCCAGTTCTGCAGACCTGGTATGACAAGGCACTTGGAACATCTGAAGTGACACTAACCCTGTAGCCTCTAAACTTGAGCAAAATAGGACTCATCCCATCTCATTTTCACATGACTTTGGAGGAGATTTTCTATAGGTACCTAGGTAAGATTTCACATAAAAAAGGGATATTTTAAACCCTAGCTGGGAAGAATCATAGGATAATATGTCCCTTTAAGCATTGAAGGTATTTTCATAATTGGTTTTATGAGGCCTCATGGGTATACAGGCGGTCCCCTACTTAAGGACACCTAACTTACAGACAACCCATAGTTACAGACAGACCCCTCTGAGCTCTGGTGAGGCTCTCTGGATGCTTTACTATAGTACTAGACTACAATGATCAGCTGTAAGGTGTCTGTAATGAAGCTTTGTTGATAATCCTTGGTCCCATTACAGCAAAAAATGTTTAAACTCCAATTGTCACTGGGGCCAATTTTTTTTTTTTGTCTGGATCTACAATTATAAAATATACAGTTTCGACTTACATACAAATTCAACTTAAGAACAAACCTCCGGACCCTATCTTGTACGTAACCCGGGGACTGCCTGTATATTGAAATTTCCAAAAAGGATCCTGTGTTCTCCCTCAACAGTTTGTGGTCTTTTAAAACCATAACCAACCTGTATATTTTAGGGAAAAAATCTAAATAAAATTTGTTCTATACATTAAGGTAAATATCTAAATCCACAGCTGCAGAAAGACTGTATGCACTGTATTTGATTTGATTTTACAGACTCTTCTTCTGAATGTTTACATGCCTTTAGAGTATTAAGGGCAAATGATGCAGCGAGCCTTGTTCTTCGGGTTAAGTGTTGAAATAATTCATGTCACCTACCCCCTCTCAAGCTCCAAAGAAAATTAAGTAGAGTAAATTAAATGGTGCAGGGTGAAAAGTGCAAGGGGGAATGATGGGAAAAAGAATGTCCTTCAACCAGATGATATGTCACGCTCATCTTATTCAAAAGTGCAATAAAATAAGATCATAAACTCAGATCTAATCTAAACAACAACAATAAAATGACGATGACATAAAATGTAAAAAAAAAATACAAAAAATAATGAAAACTAATAATTGTAGGAGGCTATATCTAAATGCATTATTATGAATTATTTAATTTTTTTGTTGACATTAAGCTCAATTTTTGAAACCACAGTCTTTGATATTTTGAACCTTTTTTTATCTGGCTGCTAAAAACATATTCTTTTGCTCTGATATGATAAAAGGACAGGGTTTATCTATGGTATTTCATCCCGAAAAGTGAGAATCACAGCAGAGTATAACTGCAGGTTATGTTATTATTCCAGCTCGTGCAAAAAAACAGATCTCTTCTCCGAGGCCAGTGGAGCAGATTTAGTGGGATGTCAAAATGGACAATAGGAGGCAAATGTTACGAAACGCTGCAGTGACAGGAAGTTTAACAAAGTGCAGATAAATGTAGGATTTAGGAGATGAGAGGCATAGGAAAGCCTGCTGTAAGTAGTGCAGAAGGATGGGAAAGCCGCAGAGAGATATTAAAATTTCAGATTCATAAGAGCCAAAAGCAGACGGGATGGAAACTGATTTTGAGCAGAACGCTATGCGCCTTACCGCAGAGCTCATACGTTTTATTTGACTTCAGTAGGATCAGTCAATACTTCATTTTCCTATGACTGATTACAACCTATACGTCACATTTTGTCATTTATATTGGAAGAGTGCGCTGTACTTTCCGTGACTTATTGCTGGGAGATAAACTGTGGTCAGTTCAGGGTCTGGAGATAACGTCTGAAATGCCGGATTGGGGAATGGAAGGATTATTTTGAGGTTCGATTAAAATACCACAATACCAAGTTTAGAAATGAAAAAATAGCTCATTAATTCTGTAATTGCTTGAAATCCCATGGTCTTGAAAAAAAAAATTCACGTAGTTTTTTGAGGCATTATATAGATTATAGGATGAAATAATGTATAGCCCGTGGCAGTAATATAATCTTTTACAGGGATTGAAGGGCTTTGTCCCAAGAGAACACCCCTTTCCCTATAACTACTAGAGTTATGGATATTAGGGTTATCCCACTACGGGGCCCCACCTCTGAATGAGCAAGAAAACCAGTTTGTACAAGTATATCCTCATCTGGTGTATTTATGTCACGGGTGTCCCTGCGATCTCTCGGACCGCAAGCACACCTGTGCACCTCTCCTGTCCACCAGTCCTCACTTACCTCTCCGCATTCCTGTTCCCATCCCGGCTGGTCGCCACTTGTCCCCACTCCCTAGGGCACGTGCGCTGGTACTCAGAGATTTAAAGGGCCAGCGCAGCGCTGATTGGCGCTGGTCGCTACCGGGTTTTCTATTTAAACCGGCTGCTCCCTGCATTCCCCACTGGATCTTAGTGCTAAGTGCCTATGAAAAAGCTTCTTTCTGTGTTCCTTGTTCTTGCTCTGATCTCCTAATGTGACCCTGGACCTGACCCTGATCTTGATCCTTCGCTGCCAGCCCTGACCACCTGCTGCGTTTCAGACTCTGTACCACTGCCATCAGTCCTGACTATCTGCCGGTTCCTGACCACGAGATTGCCCGCTGATTCAGTACTTTGACCTTGGCTGCCACCGTGGGCAAGTCGCACCTGTGGAACGACCTAGTGATACCATGCCGCAGCAAGACCATCCTGCTTTGCGGTGGGTTCTGGTAAAGACCAGGGTCAACTTAGATTCCGTTCCCAGGTGTCGGCTTGTGTCATCATCCACAGTGGTCCAGGGGGTTCACTGACCCCGAGCCCTGACAATTTAAAGGAAACCTACCACTTGAAGTGGCAGGTATAAGAAGGAAATAGATAGTATAAGAAGGAAACAGGGTGAGCTGGTGCCAGAGCTTATTTTTGTTAGTCTTTTAAACAGCTGTATCGCGGTTTAAAACACTTTTTAAACTTTATAGCCGAAGCTGCCTCGGCGCAGGGAGGTAAGCGCTCGGCGCGACCGTGCGCGCGGCTACATAGGAAGTGAAGGAGAGCCGCACGCATGGTAAGCGCTGAGCGCGTACCTCCCTGCGCCGAAGCAGCTTTGGCTATAAAGTTTAAAAAGTGTTTTAAACCGTGATACAGCGGTTTAAAACACTAACAAAAATAAGCTCCGGCACCGGCTCACCCTGAGCTGGTGCTCGGTATTTCCTTCTTATACCTGCCACTTCAAGTGGTAGGTTTCCTTTAAAGTGAACCCAAACTTTCAACAAACTTTGTCTCAATCAGTGGTCCCGTGTATGTAACAGTGTTTCTGGTTAAAGAGTCGGCCACTTATAGCAAACTTTATCAGGGTTCATAAGATGCTAATAGATACACCCATTTAATACTTACCCTGTTAAAGTTTGCCATTTGCAGCTCAGAACATGGAACCTCCTTTTACGTCCTGTATGTTGCTGACTACCAGAGGATGGCGGAAGCCAAGCAGTTATTACTCTCTGTTCGCTCTCTCCGTCACAAGTAAAAAAGTTTTGTTCCATCTTAGCCAGTTGAAGAAAGTCCCATGGCTTTTAATAGGTCAAATAAAGTAACCTTCTTGAGATTTTGATACCTTTTAATGGCTAACTGAAATATACAATGTTACAAGCAACCTTTCAGGACTGAAGAGGTCCCTTGACCGGGCCTCCACTCTCTCCAGCAGTTCTTTTTTGTCAAATAACTTTACAGTTATGCTTTAATTTATGCAAAGTTTGTTAAAACATCTTAATGGCCTTCAAATAATAAATTGCAGGGGATATTTTAGACTAATTGTGAATCACCTCGGTAAAATCCGTTGTTTATGGTGTAAGCCATAAGAGAAATTGCCTTGGATTGCCTTATGTGTCCCTTTAAAGATATATCATATGCTAGTAGTGGTGAACCCTTGAAAGACCAGGTCAACCAGAGGGGGAACCCAGGGCCCTCTCTGTGGGCACACAGGCTGTTGCCCAAGCACAGAGGTCGAAAGACAGGACTCAAGGACTTCTGCAGTTCCAGGCAGCCCACAACGTGTCGGGCCATAATTATTTTAAGCAGGCCATCTGCTGCGTTCCGTCTCTAATGTGCCGACTGTGCCAGATTATTGAATACTGGCGCTTGGTCTTCATGAATCTGGTGACCCCTGTAGTGCTCAAGAAGTGTGCACCAACTTTGTTTTAGAGAACGGTCTGATTTGCACGGGAACGCCCCTTTAGGTGCATAATGTCACAGGTGCAGCCAGAACACAAAATGGTGCAGACTCTTCATAAATACATGTACAAGGAGTTTGCTCCTTCTTTTCACTGCAAAGTCAGACAGAAAACTGGTGCAAACGCTTTGATAAATGTGGGTCAGTATATTTATATTCTGCTATGCAGTATATTAGTCTGTTCAAATAGTACAAAAGTTGACTTTTCATCGCTCCAATGTCTACTTTTAGTCTCAACTCTTCTGCTATAAATATAAGTTCCAAAAAGCAATAACTTTAGCATTATAGTCACTAGTCTTCACATATAGGGGCACATTTACTTACATTCCCCCTGTAGTTCACTAAAACTGCATTATGCAACGATACTATACTGTGCCGGGATTCACTAACATCGTGCATGTGTCGCTTCCCGGCTCAGGTTCGACCGAGTTCACCTTCTTCTTCCTGGTGCATGCATTGGATGCAACACAATTTGAAAGTTAAATCCCGTGCTCAGGCTGAATCAGTCAAATCGTCCAATTGCACGGCCCCTGATTTGTGTCGTATAGAAGCCAGTGCAGCTGCGATAGAAAACTATTGCATGCAACATAATCCCAGCGCAGACACCTGTTAAATACCTGTCCAAGCTGTGTAATCTTGAAAAAGGTGCACACTCTGTAGAATCCGCGATCCTTAGTAAGTGAGCCCGATAATCTCAATCCTGGAATATGGTAAGACTCAATGGGGCAATGGTCCATAGATCATCTACTATCATTGCCCTCCAAATCATCTGAGATACCTCCAGCAGCAAGATCTGGGACTTTGATACAACTGTGTAGAATTTGTATTTTCTGCAGCTTTTACTAACACGTCCAACTTTATTTAACAACTAAACGAGCTAAAATTTGTGAACAGCTCCTACTGTTTAGGGCAAACACTAGTTCTATACACAGGGACCTCCACTAACCTTGATCAAGTCTCTGCCACTGGAAGCAAGTCCCCCCTCCCGCATGCTGATGGCATTTACATAGATATGTATGTGGCAAGTACTAATAGTTAAAATGAGTTGACCTATAAAACAAACCTCCATGAACCTATACAAGCAATCATTCTAATGTTTTCCTCCCTAGCTCTGCCCCTCAGCTTTTTAATGATGTTTCTAATACGTAAGCAGCTAATCCTGATAGAACTGGGATTCTCGACAATTCTAATAATATGTGACATTACTTAGTGAAAAATCTATTTCAGAGGATTGCTCATAAAAAAGTAAACCATGTAGTGCTGGCGCCCTCTATGCTTAACAAGTGGAAAAGCAAAGGATTGTTGTTGCCATTGTTAAAAGTATCAATGTGATGCAAATACTAATAAACAATAATAATAAACAATAGTAGTATCTTCATTGTTTAGTGTTTAAAATTCTGCCTGGATGAATATTATTATTTGGAGTAGTGGTAGAGGTGGTGGTAGTGATATTAGATTTTGTTCATAATAATTCATTACATTTTATTAATTATTAAACTTTTAGAATATAACCCAAATATACAATAATATACTGATTAATGGGTAAGTGTTCCATGTTATTACACATAGTGCTGCCATACATTACTTTATTGCAGAGTACAGGTACATTATAGCCCTGTCAGCTTCTATGCCCGGTATGATGATATAAATGATACAGAGCTTGTATAAAAAACATATCGTAACTCGAATCCATAACAAAGGAAGAGTGGCCTAAATGTAACAACTGACCCTGAAATATTTACAAAACTGTAAATGTGACATAAAGCTTCACTCGTATGTCATGTCAACTACATGCAAAAGGGCATTCACATCTGCTGACGCCGTAGCTGGCAGCCTCTTCCTAGTGTCATACCAAGGAGTTATGAGAAATGTGTAGCTTGGGGACACTGTTTGCTCCTTTCTGAAATTCATTGGATCTTGAAAGCCTTAAAGGGGTATTCCTGCCTGGGCATTCACATTCAATTTAATTCATCTGTCATTAAAATATATTTCTTCAATTAAATGTTAGTAAAAAAATTGTACATGTGTGCAGATAACTTCCCATAAATGTAGTCATGCGGTCCCTTCTAAACCATATAGCTGTCCTTGGATATGACCATCACGGTGCTCTTCCAGCAGTGACCACATGTGCTATTGAGGGCGCAACTACCTGACTCTACATTCATTACTACAGGATCGCTGTGGGACAGGCAGAAAAAAATGCAATATCCCCAAATGTATTTTTCATTGTGCCATCACCCCAGCAGCAGGGGGTTATATCCAAGGACAACATGGCTACCTTTATGGGAAATTGTGTATGTGTGTATATATTCTGTATATATTCTGTATATCTATATAGTTTATGGTGTGTATATAATGTATTATACTGTATGTGTGTATATATGACTGTATGTGTGTGTATATTCTCTATATGTGTTTGTATAAGTGTATAAATCTATAATTGTAACTCACATGAGGGAGTATACAAATATGTACATTTTTTAAGTGGGAAGGGGGGCCCCATTCAGAAGCTTGCTATGGGGCCCTGCCTTTCCTAGTCCCCTGGTCCCCAGCCAAATTTTATAATTCATGTCTTGTTCGCCACAAAACTGGCAAGCAAACCAAGATAAATTTATTTATTTTCTTGGTGTTTTAGAAGGACTTTTAATTTTATTTTAATAGGAGGGCATATATAGTAAGATTTTAAAGGGGTCCTAAAGAGAAGAGCAAAACGGGGTTCTTTATGGTGTTAGGTAAAATTACAACCAACCTAATCATCTGGGACATCGAACTATTTTCAAATCCTATTCTTTCTAAGAACCTTCATATCCATAATATGTAATTATGTGACCCATGGAAAGAAAATTCTGTCTCTCACAACACTTTGAAATATGGGATAGTGCCAAACTATTGCATACCATCTGTCCCCATCCTAGCCATATTATCTACCCTTATGCTATATAAGTGCCTATTTTTGGATACTCTATTTGCTGCCTATACTTCCAAATTCCATTGTTGAATTATGAGGCTAAATCCGAAATGAGTTTTCCTGAACATGAGGACGTACGGCAGTCTGCAGACACAACAGCCTCGTATTCATGATTGCCTTATGCTGCGTGGTCGTGTCATTAATTTGCTTTCTCTGCTAGACATAATAGCACCTACTCATCTTCCCTGCACTCCAGCCTTCTGTCTGCTCTTTATTACACCATTATCCTCAATGTCTAAAATATGGCCGGTGGCTCTAAAGAATACATAATGCAATGTATAATATCCTTAGATGACAAATAGGATTGGTAAACTATAATGCAGTAAATTAAAAAAAAAAAAAAAAAGATAATCTGGTGACAATAGTACGGAGAGAATTAGATTTGGTGAAATTAGACTCCTTTTTAAGGTCTCATGTATACATTAGCATAAAGGATAGGATCCGGCCATGTTTCTACTAGGCTGTGGTGTCATATTAATGAGCTTGTCCCAAGTTTAGAAGTTATCTCCAATCCAGAGGATAGAGGATAACTAGCTGATTGGTGAGAGTCTGACTACTGGTACAGCCACCGATCATGAGAATGGGACCACCGGTGGTTTGAAGAATGGGGATCCGGATGTGCCTTGCTTGGGCTGTTGACTGAGTGTCGGAGGAGGCCAAGAACAGCATTCAGCTATCTCCAGTGCTCCCACAAAAGAGAATGGAGCAGCGGAGCTCATGATTCACCCTTAAGTGAGGACAGGATCTCCATTCTCAAGATTGTAGGGGTCCCCTTCATGTGCTCAATGGGCTCCTTACAGATGGACCCACACTGATCATCTTGTAAAAGAATAGGGATAAACTTGGGACAATAAAGAGAAAAAGGATCTACATCCAGCTTGTGGAGATCTCTCAAAATTTGTCTTTATTTGTGTTTATTCAACATCCAGGTATACAGTGAATATAAACGTCAACGCGTTTAAAGCATTTGACTGCTCTTTATCATGATTCCTTTGACTTGAGTCAAACTGCTTGAAACGCGTTGAAGTTTGTATTCACTGTATACCTGGATGTTGAATAAGCGCAAATAAATACAAATTTTGAGAGATCTCCACAAGATGGATCTGGATCCTTTTTCTGTATGCTATTATGCCCTTTCAGTGGGGTGAACCGTGCCTGAGGGAATCTTTCTTGGGAGGTTGGTGAGCTGGAACATTTATTTTTATGCTGTTGATAAACTTGGGACAACCCCTTCAACATTGAAATGTTGTGAAAACTTTAAGTGGAATACTGAGTTCAAAAGAAAATATTGCATTATTGTTTCAGCACAGATATACAGTACCGCATATACTCGAGTATAAGCCGACCCAAGTATAAGCCGAGGCCCCTAATTTTACCACAAAAACCTGGTAAAACCTATACTTTGTTTACTCGAGTATAAGCCGAGTTTGGGTTTTAGCACATATTTTTGTGCTGAAAAACTAGGCTTATACTTGAGTATATAAGATATATTATCTCATAACCGTAAACCTGGATAGTACCTGTAGCCAAACTATTGGAATTAGTACAGCAGCAGTGGATGAGTGTGTTGATCTTACAGGAGGCAGTGACCTGGAACCTGTATTATTAATGTAGGATTGGGCTTTGTGTAACAGGACTACGGTATATATATGTGTATATGTATATATATATATATATATATATATATATATATATATTTACACATCTAACTGGAGTTATAAGTGGATTAGAAGAAAATACATTTTACTTCCATTTCCTTTAAGAGTGAAGAAGAGCACATCAATCCGCTTGATCGGTCACTGTTGCCATTTTGCATGCTTCTGTGAAGGTTGACTAATTTACTTTATTAATGTGGATCACGCCATTTATATTATGTTGACATTTCTTTTGTTTCACTGTTTCTGTTGTAAGTGCATGCTTATTACATTTTCTTAAAGATATTCATGTTGTGTTTTTCAAGATGCTTTGTTGATGGTTCTAAACTTTTTTTTTTTTGGTTATTTTGATTGTTTTTTCCCCCTAAAAAAAACCACCAAAACACATATGCACCAAATATACATAAACTTATCATTACTAAAGACAAATCAATCTTTTTATTCTGGGCCAGAAAAATGTCCTCTCGGCTATGAAAAATATTGTATATTTTAGCCACACACACACTCACATACACACACGCGGTGAAGACAGCCATGTTTGGATGTGCCCCATGTATTTTGATTGATAAACTTAGGGGTTAATGTGAATTTAATGCTTCCAATTTTAGTGCCATGTTCCATCGAATCCTGTATAAAACAACTATTTTCACCAAAATTTGCAGATTCCTACTAGAGAAAAATGTCTTTGTCTCCAGCAGAATTTACACGGATAGACGTCCCATGCTGGCACTAGCATAACGGCTGCGCAAGACGACAACATTTTGGAAAGAATCGTCAATCCCTGATGACATAATTGGGAGTGACGATCCTCTCCACACCATTGGAATTAGTACAGCAGCAGTGGATGAGTGTTTAGCTCTTACAGCAGGCAGTGACCTTGAATCTGTAATATTAATACAAAGTGTTTTACAACACTCATTGGACTTGCAAAATTTAGCTTATCAGTTTGCTAATTCTAGTGATATATTATTGAACAACCAGGATGAATTTAGTTGGAATCTACTTGGTCAATATTCAAAATGGCCGCCTTCATTATGCGATAATAACAGATACACTATAAATATACCACATACCTACACAATATTGTAAAGTATACTCAGTGTGGAACTATTTCTTGAGTACCCAAGGTGTATATACGGTTTTGGTCAGAATTTTTGGTCAGAACTTAAATTATTGTGTTATTTATTTATTTTTTTTATGTATTGCAATGGCACCCAAAGTACTTAAAGCTCCGGTAGTTCTGTCACTGACTTCCTAATGACATTTAGGACCCTTCCCATTTCTTTTCTTTTTCTTAAGCTTTAAGGGTTTGATGTTATCAGTGGAAATAGCTTATCACATATTATCTAAGAAAGTATTAGCTTCTCATATTCAGCTCTAACTCCAGTTCATTTTGTTATGTGGTAACCACAGTTCTGGATGACGCTCCCCCTGGCACACAGGAGTACATTATGTTACGGCAAGATTCCATCCAGTCAGCGGATTTAAAGAAAAAAGAGTCCCCCTTTCGTGCTAAATGTCACGAAATCTTCTGCTGCCCTCTGAAGCAAGTGCACCTCAAAGAAAACACAGAGCCGGAAGGTTTGTGCACCATGGATCCATGTTATGTTCGTTTACCCTCCCCCCTTTTATTTTTTTCTACTGTTCGTGTCCCTATCCCGTGCTGTACATCCCCCCGGCCTGTGTCAGGAATGACACAGGGAACATAATGCGCTTCATATCATATCCCCCTGCTTGCCTGTTAGTGTCTTCTACAGTCTATCAAGGGACACTGTATGATATTAAGCATGTATACGCATTATCCCGAAAAACATAGTAACCAGAGACAATATGACTTGGCTTTTCCCGGATGTAACTGTTTTTTTTATCCATGCAGTCTGCATCATCACTCTGCCCTTTTTGGCTGCTAAATTTGCTTGCTCTTTTAAACAGCATTTACCCTCATGTTTTCTTCTAATATTTTAAGCAATGCAACTTTTTAGAAGTTTGGCTCTTGTAAACCAATGATCCCGCCCTCCTCCCCATAAGGCTTCTGCACTTGCTATATTAATTCCCAGATTAGCATTAGCTCCAAAAACAGCGAGAGGAATGTGGATGTAATGCACGCTGGACATGAATCAATTGCATGCAAAAGAACTGTGCATCTTAAAGGAGACTGTTCTTGTTTGTTTCTTTTCAGGCACTATAAAGGTTTGGATTCATTTATTACTTTTCCAAGCTTTATGACATAGATTGCAACTGTTTTATTCATTGAAGAGCTGTACAAACAAAACCTTCTCTTACATCTCTTTTCTAGTGTATTCCGTAGGTTGTGGTAGTTCAGGTCGACCAACAACGTCAATCATATGGCTTCCCATTCTGGGAGTCATTCACTTTACTCCTTGTGGCTATTTATACTGAGGCAGTCATAGGTTAATATACCTGTTATATAGTAGAGGACTTCTCATTGCTATATCAGTTCCTTGTCCTAACCAGAAATTATTAGAATATTAAACAAGAAATCTGGATAAGAGCTGGCAAGGCAAAGGGGATAATATAATGGAGCAAGAAGGATGGTAAAGATTTTAAATTACATTATGTTTCTTAAAGGGTATCTACCACCAGGATGAAGAACTGGATGCAAATGAGCCTTAGAGGCTCCAGGCTCCATTAACGCCTATGGTGCCTAGAGCCCTTCAGGCTCATTTGCATACAATCTTTCACCCTGGTGGTAGATGTCTTTTACAATATATTTGTCTCTTTGCTTTCTAAGTTAAAGCCAGACACCAGGTTAGGAAACATGGATGTAATATGGATCTATAGCAATTTATAGCTACTTTTCAAAGTTAGAAAAGGGGGTGCAGGCCTTAGACTCACCCCCAAACCCTGTCATCTACGTAACAAGCCCAGCAAACCCTATTGGTTAGGGACTTCTGGTTGACAATCCCCACACTGACTAATCGCACAGAAAAGAAGACCAAGTGCAAAGGTATAGACAACAGATAACAGAAAGACAATTGAAGTCAGACAGAAATGTGTCAAATCCAAGATGGCGGGGTGAAGCACTAAATCGTAAAACAGAGAGAATGGTCAAATAACAAAGCAGAAGTTGGATACACAGTATAGAAAGCAATAGCAAACAGTAACAGGGAAAGTTTTAGGTAGACTAGTAAAACCAGTAAAATGTAATGGTACTGGGGAGATCTATAAAGGAGTTCCTGGTCACCACCCCCAGCAGCTAACTGTACTGGCCACCCATCGGTCAAGTTAACCATTGCTGGGCTGAGCTGTAGAGTAACTCTGTGTGGTTCTTTCAGTCCCAATAAAGCAGCAACCTAAGCCACAGTTCACACCCACAAAACACTGAGAAAAATCAACGCGTTTTAAGCAGCATTCTACAGACAGAAGATGCTGGCATGGACAGAACACTAATATACTTAAAATTTGTTATATTGTACAAGCAGAACTACCAGCAAGCAGTATGTTGTAGAGCTCAATGTGCTGAGTTTATATAGATATGTGGTTTTGTGGTAATATCATATCAGCATGAACTATGTTCATATAACTCTCTGATAATTCTAGTATTAGGAGTCCAAAGACGAGTCCAAAATAGTTGTTGACATGATTATCCACCGGACTCTAATGATATAAATTAATAGAATAGAATAGAATTATCCTGGAACTTTTCCTGTAAAGTAATATATATATATATATATATATATATATATATATACACTCACCGGCCACTTTATTAGGTACACCATGCTAGTAACGGGTTGGACCCCCTTTTGCCTTCAGAACTGCCTCAATTCTTCGTGGCATAGATTCAACAAGGTGCTGGAAGCATTCCTCAGAGATTTTGGTCCATATTGACATGATGGCATCACACAGTTGCCGCAGATTTGTCGTCTGCACATCCATGATGTGAATCTCCCGTTCCACCACATCCCAAAGATGCTCTATTGGATTGAGATCTGGTGACTGTGGAGGCCATTTGAGTACAGTGAACTCATTGTCATGTTCAAGAAACCAGTCTGAGATGATTCCAGCTTTATGACATGGCGCATTATCCTGCTGAAAGTAGCCATCAGATGTTGGGTACATTGTGCTCATAAAGGGATGGACATGGTCAGCATCAATACTCAGGTAGGCTGTGGCGTTGCAACGATGCTCAATTGGTACCAAGGGGCCCAAAGAGTGCCAAGAAAATATTCCCCACACCATGACACCACCACAACCAGCCTGAACCGTTGATACAAGGCAGGATGGATCCATGCTTTCATGTTGTTGACGCCAAATTCTGACCCTACCATCTGAATGTCGCAGCAGAAATCGTGACTCATCAGACCAGGCAACGTTTTTCCAATCTTCTACTGTTCAATTTCGATGAGCTTGTGCAAATTGTAGCCTCAGTTTCCTGTTCTTAGCTGAAAGGAGTGGCACCCGGTGTGGTCTTCTGCTGCTGTAGCCCATCTGCCTCAAAGTTTGACGTACTGTGCGTTCAGAGATGCTCTTCTGCCTACCTTGGTTGTAACGGGTGGCGATTTGAGTCACTGTTGCCTTTCTATCAGCTCGAACCAGTCTGCCCATTCTCCTCTGACCTCTGGCATCAACAAGGCATTTCCGCCCACAGAACTTCCGCTCACTGGATTATGGGCACGGAGACATATGGGCACGGAGACATATGGGCACGGAGACATATGGGCACGGAGACATATGGGCACGGAGACATATGGGCACGGAGACATATGGGCACGGAGACATATGGGCACGGAGACATAGGGGCATGGAGACATCGGGGCACGGAGACATCGGGGAGACTTCAGTGGAAGAAGAGCAGCGGATCCCGGGACAGCGTATCTCCCGACAAGTAAGCAGATGTGCAGAACATCTGCAATCTATTCTTCACTGTGTTTTTCACTTAAATGATCATGTGGTCACTGTTTTTATTCTATTCTTCACTGTTCTTCACATCTGTTAACTTGTCGGGAGATAATATACGCGCGGAACAGTGAAGAATAGATTGCAGATGTTTGCATACATCTGCTAACTTATCAGAAGACATTCTTTTTCAATTAATTAACACATTTTATTCCCGAACCATGGTCCCTTTGAAAAATGCTCGAGTCTCCCATTGACTTCAATGGGGCTCGTTATTCGAGACGAGCACTCGAGCATCTGGAAAAGTTCGTCTCGAATAACGAGCACTCGAGCATTTTAGTGCTCGCTCATCTCTAGTCAACAACATGAAAGCATGGATCCATCCTGCCTTGTATCAACGGTTCAGGCTGGTGGTGGTGGTGTCATGGTGAGGGGAATATTTTCTTGGCACTCTTTGGGCCCCTTGGTACCAATTGAGCATTGTTGCAACGCCACAGCCTACCTGAGTATTTTTGCTGACCATGTCCATCCCTTTATGAGCACAATGTACCCTGTAACATCTGATGGCTACTTTCAGCAGGATAATGCGCCATGTCATAAAGCTGGAATCATCTCAGACTGGTTTCTTGAACATGACAATGAGGTCACTGGACTCAAATCCAATAGAGCATCTTTGGGATGTGGTGGAACGGGAGATTCGCATCATGGATGTGCAGCCGACAAATCTGCGGCAACTGTGTGATGCCATCATGTCAATATGGACCAAAATCTCTGAGGAGCTTCCAGCACCTTGTTGAATCTATGCCACGAAGAATTGAGGCAGTTCTGAAGGCAAAATGGTGTAGCATGGTGTACCTAATAAAGTGGCCGGTGAGTGTATATATATATATATATATATATATATATATTATGGTGGAAAATTGTGGATGTGTTCTGTAATTTGTGTAGAAGCCATTCCACATGTTGCTGAAAGAGGTAGACTGTGATGAGCGCCTATTGTGAATGAGGGATCCTTTTGCTGTGTTCCCCCCTATGTAATGTCCAGTAGAGATCCCACATTAATAGTATGTCCAGCAGAATTCCCCCATAAACATAATTTCCAGCAGAGTGTCCCATTAATGTAATGTCTAGAACAGTGCCCCATTGATATAATCTCTAGCACAGTGCCCCAATAATATAATGTCTAGAAGAGTGCCCCCATTAATATAATGCCCAGCAGAGTTCCCCCATAAATATGATGTCCAGCAGAGTGCCCCATTAATATAATGTCTAGCAGAGTGCCTCCATTGATATAATGTATAACAGAGTGAACCATTAATATAATGACCATAACAGAGCGCCCCCATTAATATAATGTCTAGCAGAGTTCCCCCATTAATATAATGTCCAGAAGATTGCCCCATTAATATAATGCCCAGCAAAGTTCCCCCATAAATGTAATGTCCAGCACAGTGCCCCATTAATATAATGCCCAGCAGAGTGCCCCCATAAATGTAATGCCCAGCAGAAAACCTCCTTAAAAATAAACTTAGTACTCTCTTCTCCCAGCTGCACCTCTTTGGGTTCCTGGCCAGGCCGGCAGTTACACATCCATGCAATCTGCTGGCACAGAAACTATGATGTCAGCAGGAGGTGACAATGCCGTGTCATAGTTTCTGTGCCGGCCGATCGCATAGACGTGCATCTGCCAGCCCGGCCAGAAACCCGAAGACATGCTGCGTGGAGAAGAGGATGCCGGGGTCAGCAATGGAGGCTGAGTACTAACTACTAATTAACTAATATTTTTTATATACTCGAGTATAAGCCGGGTGGGGCTTTTCCAGCACAAAACTCGGCTCATTCTCGAGTATACACAGTATTTATGCAGAGGGCAAAATGGTGAGAAGAGGGAAGGTCTAAAGCTTTCAATAAGGAAAAGGTACAGGTACATATACATGCAGAAACATGTCTAATGACCAATCCCTTTAATGCTGCTACAAAAAAAAAACAATCCCTGTAACTATAGGATCTCAATTACAAGGAAAAATGTAAAAAGCACCAAAACATATTACATAGGTAATTTCCTGATGACAGTCATCTGTATGAAAATGAGCACATTATTGCCTTTCCTTTTCAGGTCAGGTCATTAAGGGGTTAAGACATATCGTTGCTGCCTTATGTCATAACATTGCGAGAAAGGGACACCACTTTAAGGAAAAATGTCTACTATCACAGTAGCTAAAAGATTTACTTGGGCAATTACAAAAATTCATAAAAGGTAAAGAAACACTCCATAGCAGTAATGCAGTGATTTGTCTTTCCCAATCTAATTAGCTTTTTATGTAAACTCGTTTTTACGTAGACGTAATGGTACTTAAAATATATGGAAAATAGAAGAGAAAGAATAAAACAAAACACTATAGAGTAGGAGGATTATTTCACATCATGTCTTCTCTTTTAACTACTGTGCCCCATCTAGTGATCCTTCAGTGTCACATCAGCAATGTATTGAGGTTCATCAAGCCATAGTGAGAGGACGTCGCATTCTCCATGCTTGTCTGTGTTCTAATTGGGTTATGCTGAGAGACAGAGAGAGGTCGTCATCCATATTAAATGTGAGAGCTTCTCGGAAGATGGACTTCATTAAAGAACCATGAACCTGCCATGATGACTACAGGAACAGGTAGAGCGCTCAGTCTCCATATTGGTGCATAAGAAAGATAAAAGGACTGGATATAATTGGTGCTTCATAAGAAAATTGATTAAAAAAAATGACAAATTATGAATAATGGCCAAAAAGATTTAATCCTGTAAAAAGTTGCATAACATTGAAATTTCATTTTCACTGCTGTTCTCCCTGTATTTCTCAGGGGGGAAAGCAAGAACTGTGAATTCTGTTCTGTCACCAAACTGCAGATGGGGAATTCTGTGTCTTACAAGTAATTACCTTCCTGTGCCGGCGAATGAGAATTGAGAAAATCACTGAATGGGTACACAAGATGAAATAGCTTTGTGCAGAGCGGACAGTTGTCCTCTGGTCACCACAAGGTCTTTACATCTTATAAACTCTATTTTTTGGGGGTTTATCTATATATACCATTAGGATTTATAGAAGGAGAATTGCTATTTTAGATTTATATTAAATGCTATGCTTTTTTTTTTTATAATAGTTTTGTAAAATAAAGAAAATACGAAGGGCAGATCTTGCAGAAAGGGATATAACAATTTGGAAAAAAATCCCCTACCACTTCTTTGTTAAATGCAGTTGGTTTGGCATCCTCCAAATTGGGTGACAACAAGCCACTTTGTCTTGTCTATGGTAATTAGATACAAGGAAAATAAAAAATACTGAGGCCGATTTATCAATTTGTTGATCTTTGTTGTTTTACTACTAGTAAGACCAAAGGGGTGTGGATTCTGAAAAAAGGGTGTGGCTTCACACAATTATGTATCGCATACACTCGAGTATAAGTCGATCCGAGTATAACCCTAATTTGGTCACAAATAACTGGGAGAACTTATCGACTCAAGTAGAAGCCTAGGGTGGGAAATTAATTGGTCACAGCCCCCCTAGAAATGAGATGCCCCATGCAGACAACCATCCCCCTACTGATGGAATGCCCCATGCAGACAACCATCCCCCTACTGATGGAATGCCCCATGCAGACAATCCTGCCCCATGCAGCTTTTCTCCCCACTGATGATTCAATGCCCCATGCCGTCAGGCCCCCCATCTACTAATAAAATGCCTCCTGGCATATAAAAAATAAACTTACATACTCATCTTCTGGTGGTCCTCAATGCTCAGTGTGGCTCCCTGATACTCCTCTTCTTTCTTCTCTCTGCGTGTAACAGTGGGCAGAGGAGGGTCCATGCGCTCTGCCAGGCAGCGCACACTATGACTTCATCAGCAGCAAAACTGCCGCATCATAGTGTGTGCTGGCCGGCAGAGCATATGGATGCGCCTCTGTCCACTGTTGCAGCAGAGAGAAGAAAGAATAGGAGTCGCACGAAGAATGAAGAAACGCACAGAGCATCGGGGGGCGCCAGAAGGTTAGTATGCAAGGTTATTTTTTTGCACACTCGTGTATAAGCCGAGGCTAATTAAACTCGCTATATACATGAGTATATACAGTAAATGTGCCAAAATTTTGTGACGTAAACGTAGCCAACTAAGACAGTCTTATACTAAGCCAGTTTTATCATCCAGAATTAGAAACTTTGATAAACATGGTCTAGTTTAGCTTTCCACCTCCTATAGTTTCCCCAGAAAATTGCAGAAAAATCGTGACAAATTTGCATTTGTCTGTCGCTTCTGATTAAATTACTTTACCACTTGAAAGCAAATCTTTTACCATTTTAAAGCCAAAGGGCAGATTAAGACTGTCATGGGCCCAGGACTGACTGAATTGTATAGCCCCTTCAACTCGGGAATTCACTTCCTCCATATGGTACCAGAATCAAGCTTCTTGGGCAAAGGAGGATGTGTCTTCTTCCTGCCTTTCAGGACCTTTGGAGTATCTTCAAAGGTCCTCAAATAGTTCTTGTGTACATGTGTATTGAAACAGATTATGAGGTCCTTCTCAGTATAAAACATGGTGGGTGGATTGGGTGGCCATGGGCCCCCTAGAAGGCTTGAGTCCCAGGCTACCTCCTAAACCACCTATATTTTTAATCCACTAATGGTAATGCCCCAAAACTCTGACTCACGGCCGCACATTCGCAAGAACAGCACAGAAGAGAGTTACTATGGAGGTGAACAGCCGTGAGAAGGTGGAGGCTGCTTGACTTCCTGGTTGAGCTCCTGCTCTTACATGACTTTATCTTGCAGAATGAGAGGCAAAGTAAAACAGATTTTTGGAACCATGGAGCAACATATGCAACAAGATGAGCAGCAATTGGACACAGTAAAGAATAAGGTAGTATTTGGGGTTTGGGAGGTATTAATGAGGTTCAGCATACAAAAACAGGAATAATATTTACCCCCCCCCCCAGTTTATTTTTCAATATGTTGTAAAAATATATATAAAAGATAATAATATAAAATTATAACTTTAAGTATATAAATTAGGAAATGTAATTTTATGTAACAATGTAGCAGAAAAACACAAACAGATATTAAGTAACAACAAGAAGTTACAGCCACAAGCATGAGTCACAGGTTAGACGAGTGAAACGGGAGCTGAGAAGCTTGTAATAAGTTGTCACAGTATGTGGGGGAAGTCATAGCACATTTATTGATTGAGCCGGCTTCCTCCTAAATGTCACTAGGTTGCAGGACTGAGATTACAGTGAAATCTTTCATCTAATGAGCGTCTATAAAGATTAATTTTGCTGGATCATTTTTGCTCCTTTCAACGAATCATTACACGGTAACACTAACAACATCAATCTTAAAGGGATGTTCTCTTTGTGTCACAGTCTATAAGGATCAAGGCAATGGAAACAATGGGAGACGTCAGAAGTAATATTCTTCATTGAAACAACATGCTGAATTATTCCGTTTAATCTAATCTTGATCGGGTAGATCGCCCATTGTATTATGTGCAAGTAGAGTATTAGTCCTATCGAATATAGAATTAGATTTCATGAGGTTTCATGCATATTTTCTGAATTATTATTATTGATATAATGTATATATTTGTGTATAAGCCGACTTGACTATGAGTAGAGGCTCCTAATTTTAACAAAAAAAAAACGTAAAAAACCTATTAACTAAAGTGAAGTATAGCCTATAGCCTAGGGTGAAAAATGCATTGGCCACAGTCTCCACCAAGTATATAGTCTGCCAGCCCCTGTAGTACATAGCCTGCCGCCCCCTGTGCCCCAGTATATAGCCAGCCAGCTCTCTGCCCCCAAGTATATAGCCAGCCAGCCCCCTACCCCCAGTATATAGCCAGCAGCCCCCTGACCCCAGTATATAGCTAGCCAGCCCCCTGCCCCGCATTATATTGCCAGTTAGCTCATTAACCCCCTGTAAATAACCAGCCAGCCCATGCCCCCTAGTATATAACAAGTAAGCCTGTGCCCCCTACTATAGAGCCAGCCAGCACTCTGCCCCCAAGTATATAGCCAGCCAGCACTCTGCCCCCAAGTATATAGCCACCCAGCCCCCTTCCCCCAGTATATAGCTAGCCAGCCACCTGCCCCCGCATTATATAGCCGGTCAGCTCCTTACCCCCTGTAAATAACCAGCCAGCCATGCCCCCTAGTATATAGCAAGTAAGCCCATGCCCCCTAGTATATAGCCAGACCATGTCCCAGTATATATCTAGCCAGCTCATGTCCCCAGTATATAGCCTACCCCCTGCACCAAGTATAAAGCCTGTCCACAGTATGCCCAGCCTATAAAAAAATAAACTCAATACTCACCTTTCTGGCGCCCCTTGCAGGTCTTTTTCTTGCTTCCTGTGTTTTGCCAGTGACAGCACCCTGAACACCAGCTGTGTTATACTTAATACTATTTTGCTTATGATATCCCTTTGACATGAAGTTCAATAACTTGATATAATGAAGGTTCTCCACCATTCCTATTTTTCAGTAATTTCTGGCTACTGTATGAGTTTCCATGTGATCATTGGAGCACAAAGACAAAAGATCGGTAGGAGATAACAGAGTGGAGGTGGGTCGGTAAGGTGATTTTTTTATTATTTTGTATAGTTTTCTATAATTTTTTGAGATTTGTTACTTATTTATTTTTAAAAACACATTGCTTCTAATGGAATTTTTTTTCTTTTCTTGAAGTCCAAGGACACACCCCTTTCTAGTGTAAGTAGCAGGAAATAGTACAGCAGTTTATTTGTGATTTACTTGAGAATATTACTTTTCCTAGTTCATTAGACAATTCAGAAAAGCTGACATTTTAAGTAGCTTCTAAGAATAATTTTTTTTTCAATTTTCAAGTTCCCTAACTCTCCTAAAATGTAATGTACACAGCATAATTTTACATAAATCCTAAGCTTCTTACTAATTAATCGGTACTTGCTCTCATGATTTATTCATGGGATTCCCCCATACAATATCCAATAATGATAGATCCTAATGTAAGTACCAGTGAATAGTAGAGACTGAATTTCAATAAGCCAAATGTTAATGAAGGAAAAATATGACCATCTTTATTTATTTATTTAAATGCATTTTCTTTAGTTAAGTAAATTCTGAGAACACTCTTAGTTTTCCCAGATTTTGGCCGTACTGCTCCATTAGTACTGAGAAATTGTCCCATTTCTTAATGTACATTCACCAGTATATGCATTTATTGTAGCAAATATCAAGTAGAAAGTCAAGTTAGCAATTACATTAATGTATGAGCCACCCCATGTGTACTTACTGATGGGTATAGGTAGCCATCACTGTTCATGGCTAGGTATAGCTTAGTTTGAACACCTTGAATAGCCACCACTCGTAAGCCAACTGGTATGAGGTTAAACATAGCTGTAACAGAAGGAAAGAAAATCAAATTATAACCTAGAAGAGATATAATATTAAGTATCATCAAGCATCATAAGAAGCCTCTTAATGGAGCTCCATAAAAAGCATCAAGTAGCGTGAAGTGGATGAGCACTTCTCAAGGTCTGTCATCTATCACCATATGTGATGAAATGCAAGAATACAATAGGGAAATGAACTACATGACTATAGCATTTCAATGAAATAACAATAAAACAGGAGTCAATATCAGATTTGTTAACCCCTTATTAGTGGTTAGCATTACAGCCTTGCAGTGCTGGGGACCTGGGTTCAAGTCCCATTCAGGTCAACATCTGCAAAGAGTTTATATGTTCTCTCCGTGTTTAAGAGAGTTTCCTCCGGGTCCTCCGCTTCCCTCCCACACTCCAAAACATAATGGTAGGTAGATTATATTATGCGCTCCATTCGGGACAGGGACTGATTTGTCAAGTTCTGTGTAGCGCTGCATAATCTGTGTGCGCTATATAAATAAAGGAATTATGATTATGCCCGGTTGTTAAACTTTATGCCCAATTGTTTGTGAAGATTAATAGAAGCACATTTCTTCCTATAGCAATTGTGAAGATTTGTTACAATAAATATACTGGTACAGTTAATAGGGCCCATCAGGCAATAAATGCTTATAAGGAAACTAAAAAAGCAGATGAAATGTGTGAACTTGTGTATAGCCTGCAGCAGGCAGATACAGCGGATCTGCCATCAACAGGTACAGGTCTCCAACTGTGTGCACAAATGCTTATAGAAGGATCCTTGCACCATTACTCAGCACCGATGGTCATTTACATGAGATTCTTTTGAGAACATACGTTAGTTGGACCAGTTGATAATGTGTTTTTTTTTAGCATATGAAAAAATTGATTCAACCATGTAGAAATCCAGTTTGCTTGACTCTGTTCTCTGTATGTATGCAGATCTTACTATTACTAGAGATGAGCGAATCTTGCAGAATTTGCTTAGATGAAGCTTCAACAAATTTCAAATTTGCTAGTGCAAAGGTAGGAGTGCATACATTAAAATACGAGGCTCCCTGAGGTGCTCGGGTGACGAAGCCTGAGCGCCTCAGGTTAATTTCTGCAAACGCAGAATAGAGAGTTATAATAAAAGAAGTCCTGAGGAACAGTAAACTGATGGTAGATATCCTTTAAGAATACAGAAACCCAAGCCGTTGCTCATAATGCTAATACAGTAAAATGCAATGGCAGAGGAGAATGTGAGAGCGGAGCCTGCGGAGATAAGCGGAGAGCGGGCATGACAGGCTGGGCAGGGAAGGGCTTAATAAATACTTGGGTGGTAGTGATTGGGGGTTGAGGATAACAAGTGAGGCGATAAGGGGATTTAAAGAAGGGGGTGGAGTTAGCTATTATATAGGTAGCTGTCAGGAAGGGAGGGCCACATTCTGGCCAGAAAAAATTGTCCCACCCGCCCTCCCCATAGTTTTGTTTTGTACAGGTGACACACATGTGTTTTAGGGGAGGAGGGATACAATTAGAAAAAAGTTTTCATGTCAGAGGTGGGTAGAGGATAAGCAGTTAGGGTTTTTTGTAAGGTGGCGGGTTCTTGGCAACAACGAGTGGGCAGGAAAAAAATTGGTGGTTAAAAATAGCCACGAATCAACAAGAAGGTGGAGTTATATGAGTGAGAAGTTGGTGGTTTTTCCCCTGGGACGTTATCCGGGAGGAATGGTTGGTTTTCATTGTCTCCAAGTTAAAAGGTTGGTCTAGGGCCACATCTTCGTTCGCCACTTGGCTAGGAGGTTAGCGGCTAAGTGGAGCTGGGGGTGTGGAGCGTGCTATTTATGGTTTTGGGAGACAATGTAATAAGTCAATGGTTTATGGTTAACATCATGCCAAATTGGGGTTGTTGCCAAGAGCTCAGCTATCAGAGTTTAAAATGTTATTTTAAATTGTCGCATTTTAATGCATGTTTTTGTTTTACAGATTATTAAAAGATTATTAATAAAGAACTGTGACCATTCACCTTTCCAACAAAAATGTGTCTGTCGTTATTTGTAGTTAGGTGGTGGTCAGGTAGAGGTATTGTAAGTTTTTCCCTCCCAAAAAGCCCTGAAATATGGCATGGCCTGGTCAAGCAATAGACTCCCTTCTCTGCCATTGGGAGTGTTGCTATACATTAGGGCTCCTACCCCCCTCTTGGAGTTCCAGAAATATCAAATCTTTCCCTTAACCATGAATCATGATAGGCAGGAGCTCTGCTCCTTCAGACACTTATGGAATATATATCCACACATGACTAAATGGTAATTCCCTTTAAACATCCTCTAGACCAAATAATAATAATAATAATTCTTTATTTATATAGCGCACACAGATTACGCAGCGCTGCACAGGCATGTCAAATTGGACCAAAGAAATATATATTGTGCTCCTCACATTAAAATGGATAGGGGTTTTCCAGTGTTTGTGATATTTGTATGGTTTCCTTAAAATATTTTTTCTTGAAAAACAACAACAGTAACATAAAATGCATTACTTATAAGTAAGGCGTTCTGATCTATGAAATACTAAATCATGTTTTATGGAATAATATGAGATACAATCCTACACCATAAAATCTGGGACAGACATGGAACCTGGGATCCATTTGTAAGAAGTATCTTTGGGGCCACCATGGTACCTGTTATATACCCCCTCCATTTACATAGCATATATGTCAGACACACAGACATATGCTGCACCATACAGACATTATACATACATGAGAGACAGGGCACAAACACAGAACAAGACATACGTTGGACATACATATTACTGACAAGCACAGCATGCACATACATACTCATCACACAGCATTCTCATGCCGCATTCAGATCAGATATACATCTCAGAACCACAACATAATGTAGCTCCCTTCTCGGCCCCTAAGCAGCTGCACAGGCTGAATAGTGTTAATGCCCATTCCTGTTAAATTTACATATGATACTATACTATATTAGACTATTAAATGCTGTATAATACTACACTTTCCCATCTCACAACAGACAGCTACAGCTCAATCCTGCTGCCTTCCCCCTCAACCATAAACCTTTCTCACTCATTCACACCCATTAAAATCTCACAGCCGACAGCTCAGTCTGATTCAACTCAATCTTACTGGATTCCCTGTGAACCATAAACCTTCCTCACTCACACCCCCTAATATCTCACAGCCATACAGCTCAATCCTGCTGCCTTCCCCCTCGAACATAAACCTTCCTCATTCACACCCCCTAATATCTCACAGCCATACAGCTCAATCCTGCTGCCTTCCCCCTCAACCATAAACCTTTCTCACTCATTCACACCCCCTAAAATCTCACAGCCGACAGCTCAGTCTGATACAGCTCAATCCTGCTGCCTTCCCCCTCAACCATAAACCTTCCTCACTCACTGACGCCCCCTAATATCTCACAGCCAACTGGTTAATCCTGCTGCATTCCCCCTCAACCATAAACATTCCTCACTTAGTCACTGCCCCTAATATCTCATAGCCGACAGCTTAATCCTGGTGTCTTCCCCCTCAACCATAAACCTTCCTCACTTCCTCATGCCCCCTAATATCTCACAGCCGACAGCTCAGTCTGATACAGCTCAATCCTGCTGCATTCCCCCTCAACCATAAACCTTCCTCACTCACTGACGCCCCCTAATATCTCACAGCCAACACCTCAGTCTGATACACCTCAATACTGCTGCCTTCCTTTCTCCTCTCTTTGTTTGTGTAAGACTCCACTCACTGCCCAGTCTTTCCCTTTTCACATACAGCCGCGTTGTAAATTCCCCTTTTTTGTCATCGGATTATTGACTTCACAAATTTCACAAGCGCAACTTGGGTATTACATGTAAAAACTGCAAAAAATACATATAAAATTAAAGTAATATCCCCCTCGTCAGGTTATACACCTTCTTGATAGCTATTAAAGGTGTGTGGGCACCAAAACTTTCCCCTGGCTAAGTGGTTAATAAATATGTAACACGACACAAAAGTAAAATGCCTCCAAACGTCTAATAAATCAGTTTTTCTTTTCGCCATACAATTCATTAAGTGAATCTGAGTGAACCTAAAGTTCAGGAGAATTAAATGATTCAAAAGTTTGCCGAATATTATTCGAGCTACCGTGAACTTTATCTGCTAATGATGTTCTATGCGGCACAATTACTTGGGTTAAACTAATTTAACAGAGGTTAACAGAGAAGCTAAAGTCATTTCTGAGAAATTACAAAGCCCACGAATGGCTGAACGATTGTGCTAAGATAGGACTGGGGGTAATATCAAAGGTGCCATGGTCCCTATTTTAATTGGAGCATTTGATTAGAACATCAGTCAGGAGATATTGAATCTGAGTAAATACTAAATAACATAATAAAATAAGATGGGGACATGTCTCAGGGTTTGCGCACCAGTTTTTGGTGTACAAATCATAAAATAATTGCAATTTCTTTGTGAAGCGCAAGTAATTGAGATTATTTCCCTCTTTGCCACATTCCTGCCCCCTCACCTATAAACTCGCTATATTGTGCGACTTTTCAGGCCAGATGTATATAATACTGTGGATTTGAATATGAATAATTTTAGATGCAGATTTTCCAGCTGGAAATCCATGCCACTATTGATTTCCATGCCAGTTGGACAGTATTAAAACCAACATCAGAAATGGATTATAGAATTGAAAGGTCTGGAAAGTTTATGATCCACTTCTGGTCTTGGCTTACAAATAAGGATATACAGGTAGACCCCGGGCTACATACAAGATAGGTTCTTTAGGTATGTATGAATTTGTATGTAAGTCGGAACTAGTATATTTTTTTAACTGTAACTCCAGACATTTTTTTTTTTGTTCCTATGACAATCTGACAATTGGATTTTCTAAGTTTTGTGCTGTCATGGGAACAAGGATCTTCAATAAAACGTTTATTACAAACACCTTATAGCTGATCATTATAGCTGGGACTAAAGTAACATCCAGAGAGGTCACAGTGGGCATAGAGGTCCATCTGTAACTAGGGGTTGTCTATAAATAAAATTAACCCCTTAACAATGCGTGTTGTAATAGGGTGTGGGTACATGCATATAGAACCCGCAAGGGCGCTGCCATCTTGCCAAAGATCGCCGCTCCCTGATGATGTCAAGTCATCCGTTGCTATGACTGCCTCGTTTTAACCCATACATTACAATGTGCTAATTGGACATTGTAATGAATGATGAAGAAAATCCCCATATGCTGCCATACTGTAGAATGGCAGTATAGGGTAGGATCAATCAGACAACCTAGGGTTAAAGTACCCTAGGGAGTCTGAAAAATAGTAAAAATAAAAAAAAAAAGTTTTAAAGAAAACTACAATGAAAAAACATAAAAATTCAAATCACCCCCTTTCCCTAGAAGTCATATAAATATAAATAAACAGTAAAAATCATAAACACATTAAAAATCACCGCGTCCAAAAATGCCCGACCTATCAAAATATAATCACTTTTTTTACTGCATTTAACCCTGGAACTTTTTTGCCATTTTAAAAAATATAAAACACTTTTTTAAAAAGTGATCAAACGGTCAAACAGTCCTAAAAATGGTAGCATTCAAAACGTCATAAAAAACGTCATAAAAAAAATCCTTGTGGAAAATGAAAAAAAGTCTTATTTTTACTTGTTAGCGAAATAATGTCCTTCGATAGCTACTAGCTACAGACCACGTATTGGTGAGTTTTCAGTGTGAATTTATTGTTGATCCTGCACTTTTTAAAAAATGTTTTATTCCAATTGGAAACATAAAATCCTTGTTTAACCTCTAAACTGTATAAAAACATATGGTTACTATAAAAACGAAAAACTAATCCAGAAAACTTTTGGTTCTTGGAAGAATTTTTTTGTAAATGGAAAATGACGCTACAGAAAATGTGTACCAGAATAGAACATAGGATATTAGTTGGATAAATATGATTCACTCTCAAAAAATGTTTTTTGTTGTAGTTTTTGTGTCAAAACTAGAGGCAGAATTTTGTGTTCCCAAACACTTGTAGGGGAGCAGGGATGAAGACCCATTCCTTATTCTTGTTTGGATTTTTGGGACACTCAGGCTTAAAATCAACAGAGTCTGTATAACCACATTGGGTGATGAGTGCACACTCTAAATTTATAAGATGAGCAATTTCCATTGGGTCAACCTTGATAACATCCCAAATTCCCAATGCATTACCATATTTTTCTATAAAAATACTCTAAAATCTGTTATTGTTTTGTTGTTTTTGTGATATTTTAGGCTTTTTCTAGGTTTCTTCTTATGTGAAGGAGGCTTTTCCTGGTGAATATTTATTACCCTATCCGAAAATGCATCATTATATATATGATAAATACAACATAATCTTATTGGGAATAGTGCACCCCCGGGCCGGGGGTGCACTATTCCCAATAAGATTATGTTGTCCTTAATCCACAGTCTACCAATATAGGGAATAGTAAAGAACAGTTAAAAAGCCCTAAAAAATAAAACATTAAGAAGCCAACAGTAAGAAGGAAAAGGGACTTTGCTTCACATTATCTTGGAATTATTCTGCATGCTTCTGCCATCATCCTTAATGGATTCACACCCAGTAATTTAGGGCCATCTGCTTTTCATATCTGCTTTTATGAGTCTAAATATAACACATATCACTCTGATTTCGACAATGGAACTTTCCAGAAGACTCTGTGATAAAAACTAATCTGTGTCTGTACCTAATAAACTCTTCGAGGCTCCGAAGATGATGACTTGGAATATTAACCCTGTTGGATGTTTTTTGGCCTCAGAACATTTATTGGCTTGCATGCGGTTTACTGTTTATGATCAGAAGGGGTTAAAAGTAGTAACTGGGTAGACGTGAAGTGGGAACCAATCTATTATTGGCAGGATGTGTGGGTGAATATATGTCCTTTGATGAAATGCGATACAATCTAGAGGACATCTCTGCATCTCCATGGAGATAATGTTTGATTCAGATGACAACAACCTCGCCCCGGCTCTTCACATTTTCTATGTCATGATAACAGCCAATTTATTCTGTTAGACTTTTGTCTATTGGAAATTGCAGTTCGGATAGCAGGCACTTCTCTGGATAACCCACCTCTGCAATGTAGAGAGCTATGTGACGGAGTCAGAATAAAACATGTAGTCAGGCAGTCAGGCAGGATAGGAAAGGTTAAGAGCTACTTACTGTAACTGCTCTCCTCCTCCTTTGTTCCATCGATTGTGCCATCTGCCTGGAGCTGCAAGTGGTAGCCTTGCCTGCTATAGAGTTTTGTGACTATGCCTTTGAGTTGAGGCTCTGTAAGCAAAGAGATAATAGAAGGCGTAGGTTAGAGCTACATCATGCAGGAGATAGTATTCGACCATAAAGATCGGTGCGATCACCTACGTCACTCATCCTAACAATGTATCAATAAGCAATAAATGTCATTCCCTACAGAAGTGGGAAAAATTAAGTGTCAGAATATAGCAGATCTTTTATCGAAACACTGTCCATGAAAACACTGCAGACTAAAATGAATGGAGTAAGATTACACACCTACGTCATACATCAAAATATCCTACAATAAATGGTGGCAAATAACCATCGTCACCCTGCTACATCTGGATTTTGCAGTTTTGTTGCAAGACATCAATTATATTCATTCATTCAGACACATAAGAAAGGAATTAAAACAGAATTTGCTCTTAGTATGAAAAAAAACACATGTGCAGTAAAGGGAATTCCCTTATCTGCGTAATAAGGAGCTGCTGGCATGAAAAGTGGGAATGCTAAATAATGTTTACAGCAGCAGGGAAGGTCTGATGGATATCCTCCTGGATGTGATACTACGTAGCAATTTGTGCCACTTGTAGTGTAAAATGGATGGGGGGGGGGGGGGGTGCAGGGAGAAGGATATTATCATATGTCAATAATAACATCACCTGACTGGACTTGTTGCAAGTATATAACGGATTTAATAAAAAAATGTATAGTACTATGATGCAAAAAATTCCAAAAAGCGATACAATAGTAATGTACACAATGATATAATAAAGCATGAAAGACAGTATGATCTAGATAATATAAACTGACAATAGGTGAATCATACAGTACAATATGTGACCTGTCTTTAATACTACGATGCTATAATCGATGAATAGAGATTTATTAACTTATGTAATAATAATAATAGTATAAAGCACAAGAGGCAATAAACTTCTACGTAATATAAAGTGACTAGTAAGATATGTACCCTGTTGATATCACAATGATTCTAGAATCTAAAAAAGATACATATATATATATATATATATATATATATATATATATATATGCACGTGTAAAAAATGATATAATAAAGCACAAGAAACAAGGTAATCTAGATGACTACAGATAATATCCATTGATGATTGATAAAGGGGAATATCTTACTGTGATGCTAAAATATGAAGATTGTAGCATAATCTGATATTTAATGATATAATAAAGCATAAAGGTCAAACAATAAAAAGGCAAACCAATATTTTGTCTATTGGAATAGTCTGACACTTTCTAGAATATCCCAACACCCTCCAATCAGAAGCAAGATGCCATGCCCTGTGCAATAACTTATCACAATCTATAGGTCTTTGTGTATGATAATGGTGAACCCAAGAGAAATCATACAGGTGATTGCTATCATCGTGTCTACACGCCTCCAATGACTGATGAAGCATGATTAATGAATGAAGGTTGATGTTTGACCATAAGAAGGTGGCAAACCTGGTCGTCGTCTTCGTCTCTTTTTAGAGCCAAACAATTTGACCCGGGAGAAGACGTTGAGTTTGTTTTTTTCGCAGTTCCCTTTGCCTTTGCTGGGGCTGCTCACACATTTACATGCATTGGATTTTTCTCTTTCTCGAGCTTGTCTCTTCTGCCTAATCAGAGAGCTGGCAATAGCGGCCGCCATGGCTAATGTTTACCAACAGAACAAAAATGAGTTTCTTCTTGACAGTCTACTGTGAACACTGTATAATCAGAATTATAGACAATGTCTTCCAGAGGCTGAGAAAGTTGACATTTCCACCACTGATTTTTCTTAAGACAGTCTGAGGATCCAGCAGTAGAGATAAACCCTAACTCTTCTCTGTCTGAAAAATTTTTGCCAACTTTTTCAAGCCTTCTGATGTCTTGTGACCCTCAGTTCTTAGATTGTCCAATTTTGGTTCTTTCTTGAGCCAGAAGATCTTTGATCAAGAGTTTTAGAACAAAAATATTGACCAACGTTGCAGTATGGGCTTGACCTCGAAGAGACAATGGTCTGTTCTTTGCACTTCCATGCTGGAATGGTAGATACTGTTCATGTCTCTGGCTCGTAGCCGATGCATTTCCTTATCCTGGGGTCACACTAGTTACATTCGGGATAAAAATGAGCCTTTTCTGTATTCCAAGAATGCTGTGTACAATGCAGCAGCAGCAGGCTCAGTCTTCAGGCGCTGAAGCCACTTGTAACTGTGTGTGTGTGTGAGAGCGAGAGAGGGAGATGCAGATGGGTTGTTCCACTCCTTTTTTCAATGAAATACAGAATAGCTCTGTCCAACATCCTATTGTGTGTCATCGGCAAACATCTGGTTACTTTTACTGAGCGCAACAAAAGCATTTACAGCTCAGTTCTTCCATTTGTTGACTAGAGTCCTGTACGAATGTCTAATGCAGCCCTTTCCAATGTGTTTGGAGAGGCTGGAGATGGCAGGTCAGGATGAGCTATGTGTAGAGGAAGGGAACCTGCTCTGAAGAACCACCTCCCGGAGAGAGAAGGGTAGTTTGAATTAATTGGTAATTGACTCTTTCATTGCCAGGACAGATTAAAAATGCTAAGTGAGTAACTGGACTTGGGACAGAAAACGATCCATTATTGGTCTTCGCAGAGATCATGGGATTGGCTGCCAGAGGCTGTGTTCTGATTGGTCGGTGTAATTTTCCTGCCTAGTTCTTCCTCAAAAGGGATTATTAACGATGCCTCTGAATGCATTTCTTTTTCCCAGTGATATTCCGCCTGTGAGAGTAGCTCCGGACATCTACAAGCATTGCCAATGATATTAAATCATAGTAAATGAGGATCATTTATAACAATTTTACAAGATGTATGATTATATAAAGACCTGCATTAAATAGCAGGTAATGGCCAGCTCTTTAACTATTACAGCTACAAGTTTGAGGAATCTCATAAATACACCACGCTGTGGTAAAAAACTATTCGAACAGAAATGTATAACTATAGAAAGTGGTGTACAAAAATGGTCATTTTATTTAAATGAAATAGAGACAAGTATAGAAATGGGATAACTGTGTTTGGGTCTTGATTAATTTGATGTCGTCTAGAGGAATAGTTGCTGCTGTATCAAGTTTGAGGAGTAAAACTTTTTGATGCTCCTTTTTCAAAGTTGGTGATTGAATGTTTGGTTTGACCGTCAGCAGTGGGTATAATCCATCAGACAGTAAGGATATGTTAATGTATAGGCATTACATCCAAAGTATATTTCCACAGCAGAAATACAAGTCTGCCACCAATTACTGCTGTAGGTGTTGCTGTAGATCCACATAAGTTTTGCATTTATTGCCACTTAATACGGCAACCCTTCAGCTTTTCCATGTTGCTCAGTTCCATTCTAGTTTGTTTCCATTTATTTAATTTACATATCATGTGAGAAGTTGTAGAAACCCAATTCTAATGCATGCAAAATGTCTATGTATATAATCATTAGGTTGTACTTTGATTTCAATGCAAAATATGTAACATAATCTGATGAAAGGGTCTTCCAGGATAAGAATATTGATGAATTATTCTTAAAATAAATGATCAATATTGAGATGTAATATCCATTGTTCTAATTGGAGAAAGAGCTATCTACTAGCAGATCATTCCCCTCTTATCATTGAGAATTTATGCATCGGCCAAGCAAGTGGGTGCATATAAGTGGTCAAGACGAGAAATAATTGTTGGCCGAGCAAGTATTCAAAAGTAAATGGAAAATTCCTCAAAGTGAAATTATCCTTACGCTTGATACCTGTTAATGGTTATCTAACTGCAACCTCTATAACTGTGATACTGTCATGTACAGTTAATAGAAGCAATAATCGGTGAGAGGAAATGGATATGCACAATCACAGCGGTAACCACAAAGTGTGAATAGACCCTTTAAAAAAGTAGGGCCTTACAGCAGGTGGAGAAGATATGGCAATATTCTAGTAGACATGACTCCAGCCAGACATGACTACTTTGCTGTTCTCCTAAACCATATATATATATATATATATATATATATATGAGCTCTGCCCCTTGTGCTCCTGCCCGATAGAGAAAGATGCAACGTCCCATAAGCCATGTTACCTTTCATCTGGCTAATGTCTTCGTCTCCCAGTTAAAGGTCTGTATCCACAAGCAAAGGATTCTCCTTCCCCCTCCTGTTGTCAGCTCTAGCAACCAGTCACCGGCAAGACAGTCCCCCCTCCCCATTCCTATCTCTGTGCAGAGACATGCCTGACTGAATCTATGCCTGTGGCGGCAAAGACAGCAGTGTTGTGAATAAGCCCAAAGTGTGTGCCAATGCAAGATAAGCTTCACAGCAATGCCTGCACAGTGTACATTTACATCAATGATATTCAGTCTATGGCCTTTTAGCTGTTGTAATACTACAGATTTCTGCTTTTAGAATGACTGGGTATTTTGGGAATGGAAAACTGAAAATTGCAGAAAATGTATGTAAATGTAGAAACGTATCTGTAAACATTAAGAGTTAAAAATACTAAATGTAAGTCTATTAAATACACAAACAAGAAGCCTTGATAGTCCCCAATAATCTAGTATGTTGCCTGAATTCTTCTCTATGTACTTCAATGATGACATCGTTTAGGGATGACGTTCAGGATCCCATCGACTCCGAATCTCATAGAATTCATGGGGGTGCAGCTTAAGAAAAACAATTATGAATCTACAAAAATTCAATTCTCTATTAGAAATGTTGGCAACCTTATAGGCAAACAGTTCTTTATTATGAGACAATTTTTAGGTATCTGAAGAAGACTGATTCAAAGAAAAAGAAAGAAAAGAAGAAGAACTTAATCTTATTGTGGCATTTACCAGATACAAAGATGGTTCACGTAAGTATCCATGAAGGACACTATACTGGGAATGGGATTTACCCTTACCTTATCACCTTTTAAGTAAAACATCTCCAGACCCATTTCACGGTAACAGTGAGGGCATATCTTGGGAATTTCCAACTGGTTAGATTGTACTACGTCTCTAGATCACAGCAAATTCCCTTTAATAACGGTATATAGTATTAATTTATATGGTTGAGTATTAAAATTGAATAATATCCTGAATAGTGATAGTGGTTCAGGCCTCTAATCTATTATACATTTTATGTCCCAGGTTCTGGGGATTAATCTAGAAATGCCTATTTAATCCGAGGTTTTAGAGATTTGTTAGCATCGTCAGGAATAGAGGATTCCTACCAGATGAAATCATTCTGGAAGTCCATCCAGAATCCATAGGGCAGTGGCGGAGAACCTATGGGACAGGTACTAGAGGTGGCACTCAGAACCATCTCTGTGGGCCCCCAGGCTGTCACCCGAGGTTGAGTGACTCAAAGCCAACTCCTGCAGTCCTGGGTAGCCCAGGATGTGCGATATTGTGTAGAAGGAAATATATTACAACTGTTTTTGTAAAGTTTTCTAGATCTCACACAAGGGGTGTAGTGCAAAATTACTGATATTTTTGAAAGAAAATAATGACATAACATTTTAATTAAAGCACAGAATCCCCACCAGATTTAGTAAAATATGTTTAACATATCAATTCTTTACTTATATTTATGCTCCTTCATATCTGGTCTCACGAGGTTTGCTTTGCTATAAGATCTGACTCTGGATTTTCATGACATGGCAATAGGTAAATTGCTTCAATTACTTAACTGGTTAATAACATCTCTGCAGAGCGTTACTTACTCATAAAGGAGCCATTTTAATTCCCTGTTATGGCAGCATTATCACATTGGACAGTATTGATTACTTGTGATTGAGTACTTTATTCCCAGAGTGCAGCGAGCTAGACTGAACAAAATGCAAATATTTCATAGTTTACACGTCAAAAATAATGCTGGTACTTTATATGAGTTGTTCTTACCAAGCATTTGTGCCAGAGAATGGATTGGCAAATAATAGATATGCTAGTACATTATGTGTGGACTGAGTCATAACTTTATAGAAGGTCCTTCTATAGACAGCAGGAGGCTCATTGTTAATCTTCTCACCTGCTATCATCATCTTCCAGGCTTTTTGGAAAATTATGGATTTTCCAAGAAGCCCATCATCAACTCTGAACCCCCAATTGCGTACAGGAAGGGCCCGGAGTGCTGTCTCTGGCATAGATATGCCACAGATGCCAGGGCCTGATGCAGATTTGAGGAGGCCCCTGGGTGACAGAGACTCAGTGGGCCCCTTTGCAGTGAAAGGTTTCCTTATCTACAGCCTTATGTGTGCACCCCCTTCCTTCCCCAGCAGCCCTCGGCTCCGGCATTTGCCCGGGTATACCCAGTGCTGGCACAGCCCTAAACATTGCCACCAACTCATGTAAGCATGTAATTCTAAAGTGGGTCAGGGTCCAATTGCAGATTAGCTCCCTCAAACCCAAACTTGAGTGAGAAGTTCAGGTTCAGCTCACCCTTCCCCTCCCCACCAGTAACACTGGAAAATAGCACTGGCACTGAATGAGGAAACAGTATGTACGTGACAGTAAGTTACCCTTGTTATCCCATTTTTTTATCCTAAAATTCCATCCTTACATCTATCTAACAATCTATAAGCCCATTAAACCCTAAATTTAATATTAAGTAGGAAGCTTCGTCTGGGTGACAGTAGCCTCCTTATCTCGTGGGCAAGTATTTGTTTGTTGATTTGGGATGGATCTTCCTTGATCATTGTATGAGACAACTACTGGATGCAACATAGTTCAGGTTCAAAATCTATGGAGATTCCTGAGCGACACACTATGAAGGTTGACCATTTTTGGAAATATAGAAGTATTTTTGAAATACTAGAGGGAAATTTCATACCCTACCGGAGGGGGCTAGTAGTTAAGCGGGGTAAAATCTGGGGCATCTTCCATTAAATAATGCTTCTATAAAGTGCCTTTTAGTATCCATATAAGGCTCCCATACAGTACCCCAATATCTGGGTTTCCAATGCTGCTGATGCACAGGAACCTCATGTTCTGTAACATCTACAAGGGATGGTGGATGCATTGGTCATTTGTCCATTCAATACCCGTGAAAGGCTGAGTTATATTCCATCAGTATTCTGACAGTGAGTGCTATCTCGTAATAGAGGAATAGAGTAGAATGGTTGGGGTGTGATGTTTGGCAGCTTATGCCCATGTTACAGTGTTCAGTTTTTTCCTGCGTATTCTCTATGCAGATCCCATGAGCTTTCTTATGCTCTGTGTATCTCATGCTCAGATAGAAATGCCTCAAGCACAACACGACTCACACGGTGTGTGCCCTAGTCCTGAAGTGGAAGAAAAATACGAAAAAATACTAACAATCACAAGAGTAATGCGGCTCCCTGCAGTGCAGAACAATCTGACCCAGTAATTTATATCCAGCTCTTAAATATTTTTTCATTATTTATTAACAATATCATGTAACATCTAACTGTAAAAGAATCAAATGTACATCGGTCACCACATCACATTTACTCCTTGTTTACTGCTGTCCTGTACATTGCATATCAAAAATGTTACATTGTATAACACACAGGCTCCGCCCATCATTGTGGTACCACGGCAACAACAAAATGATACAAATTTATATTAGAAACATAAAGAGGATCTACCATCAAAATCAAGTAGGACAAACCAGGGACACCTACTCAAAGATCCAGACACTGTGACTATGGTAACCTTTTTATATTTAAAGCTTTGAAAATGATCCTTATGAGCCATAATGGCTCTGGGGGTGTTGCCAGAGCCCCTCCATGCTATAGATTCACACCCTTTCCATCATGTGAGATTACAGTAGGAAGCAGGAGGGGGGAAGTGCTGAGGAAGCAGGGGTGAGGGTGAGACAGCATAATAGCTGGTGAAGCTACAGCACATATGGAGCCTTCTGGCTAATTAGCATAATTGTAAACATTGATTTAAGAAGGAAGGAGGCCATAGGTAATAAATATAAAAAGATTACCACAGTCACTGTGCCTGGATCTATAAGTAACTGTCCCTGGTTTATCCATGCTGGATTTTGATGGTAGATTTCCTTTAAAGGAAAAATTAGACAGGACCTTATTTTAAGAGGGCAACAAGCAACATTGGTTCAAACTGAATAGATTGGAATGTAAACCAAATCTTTCTAACAACTCGCCAAGACTTCGCTCATCTCTACTGCTCCCCTGATACTTGTGCCCTATATGGGGGAGTCAGTTGGGATAATTTAGACTAAAGAAGCAATAGAGTGACTGTTATGTTATGAAATTGGCCCTAAAGGGATTTTATTTATGACGCATGGGACAGGGGATAAATGTGTGATCACATTGTTGAGGGATTGGGGGTGTTAAAAATGTCAGGACCTCCTGCAATTAGCAGAACAGGGGATCATAATTCCCCCAGAGCCGCTCCCAGCAGCAGAAGTGCAATGATGTCCCTGTATTGCCGGAGCTGCGCACCTTACTGCCAACCAGAACAGAAGACAGCCGTCACTAGAGAGATCAGAGGAAAGTTGAGTAATGTTTTTGATTTTCTTAAAAAAAGGGGGGCATAATGGAGGACGCATTATAAAAGGCATATGAGAGGGGTTCTATAAATAGGGGCACAATAAAGGGAGCATGATAAATGGGGGCATAAGATAAGGAGGCCTATAAATGGAGACACAATGGTGGAGCATAATGAGAGGGGACACTATAAATTGGGACATAATAGAAGGTGCATTATAAAAGGGGACATAAGGAGAGGGGGCACTATACATGGGGCACAATAAAGGGAGTATTATAAATGGGGACATAATGAGAAGGGGCATAAGTAGAGGGGGCACTATACATGGGGGCACAATAAAGGGAGTATTATAAATGGGGACATAATGAGAAGGGGCATTGGTAAGGAGAGATGGGGACATGATGAGAGGGGATGTTATGCATGGGGGCATAATGAGAAGGGGCATTATAAATGGGGGCAAATGAAAGAATATGATGGAATATGAAGCCAAAGGCATCTTGGTTAATGATTGACCTTTGTATGCACTCTGTTGATTTCTAACTGTACCCAGATAAATTATGTCTTTTGTGGATTGCCAATCAGGATATGAATCGGTTGTTGAGTAGGGAGTTTCCATCTCTGGTCTGATATGATCTATACTCAGAATATATGGATTTAGCACCAATATATCACATTCATGTAGGAAAGCAATAGACCTTGGTTTACTCTGAAGGTCAAGATTTCCTGGCTCTGGGTAGTTACTTGGTAAAGTCAGTGAAACAAAAACATGCATTCTGATTTACCGTGTCCACAGATAATAAAAGAGCTGCTGATGACATGACACTAAGAAATAGACCCTATTACCACTGAGTAGTCAATAGATGCGTTGACCATAACTTTCATCTCTAGAGACCAGTCCGCTCATGTCTAGTGTGATAGAGATTAAGCAGATGCACGCGGCTAGAGATGGCATCTTCAGTCCCACGAGTGATTCCACCAGAATCTAATCAGCATTGCTGTGTGGGTGTTTATGGTGGACTGAGAGCAGAAGTCAGCCGCCTGATAACGTAATTCATTATCTGCTCGAGAACAGAGAAAGGCAATAAGAACTCTTCACGTCAATGGCGACTTGGGCAATCTGTCACTTGACACTCCAAATGAGAAACACCATGTTCCAACATAAGAGATGGGTGAAGCAACTCTTTTCACATGTACAGGGGCTGAAGCCAAACACAGTAACTGGAGACTTATAGGACTAGTCTATAACAATGTGATTCAAGCCTTGAGCAAAGAGCATGCCCCTCAGTAAATACATTCTTATATACGGAAATCCCAATGGTTTTACTACAGAATTTTAGCTACACTCCTGCTCCCAGATAACAATGAGGAGGCTTACTGCCAGAAGAGCAAAGTGACTCCCACACTTTTCTTCTTCACATCATCAGAGCGGTAATAGGATGAAAACAAGTCTCAGGGAAAGTGGGTCATACAGGATAAGCGCTAGGTTACAGCACAGCACAGACATAGGGGAAGTGCGACTGCAAAGAAAATTCCATAAAAGAAGGTGTCATCATTAGGGGGTACTGTGTCATTAGATTGGGGGTTCATCCGGACACAGGGTTGTGCTATCCCCACAAATCATGCATACACTAAAAGTTTTACTACAATCATAGAATTCTTGAGGCTATGGCCCACATTTACTAAAAACGGTTCATTATGTGCAGTTTGCCTGTGTAGTGTGCAGGGGGCACCAAATTCAGGATTTGTGGCACATGTTCTGCATGAATCTGGTGCTCCCTGCACTGCCCCGAAAGGCTGAACCACTTTATTGGTGCACCTTTAACATAGGACGTGCGACACATTTCTGGCGGACTTTGCATGATAAATGTGGCGCAGGGTCCCCTTCAGTGTAGAAATGTGTGGCACATAAAGAATAGTGCAGCCACACCACAAAACTGTCGCTTGCAACTCAAAAGTGTTGCGGACCCTGGCGCAAAGCCCTTAGTAAATGTTCTCCTATCTATAATATAATAGAACTCTTAGGAGACCCAAAATGATGGCATCTAATTAAAAAAGGAATAGTAATGCCCAACTTCTAGATAGTGGTGGTTACCAGTACAATATATAGGAAATGTGTGCAACTGACATGAATCTCATCAATTTGGGAAATGTGGCAGGAAAAGTTAGTGCTCCTAGTTACACCACTGACACCAGGGGCATAATTACAGTGGCAACAGTCATGGTAGCTGGGGCCCGCAGTGTTAGACCACAGTAACCTATGGAGGATGTGCACCATTATATACATAATGTACTGCACATTGTAAAGCATAATGGGGCACATTTACTTACCTGGTCCTGTCACCATCCCCGCTGTGTGTTGTCCGACAATCATGGACTCCGGCGCAATTCACTAAGATCGTGCATGTGTCGTTTCCCCGCTCAGGTCCGCCGGAGTTCACCTTCTTCTTCCAGGTACATATAAGTGTATTATCTAGCGACACAATTTAAATGTTAAATCCCGCGGTTTGTCCGAATCCAGCGGATCGTCCAACGGCCCGCCCCCTGATTTGTGTCATGAGAAATCCAGCGCGATTGCAACACAATCCGTTTGCATGCGACACAATCCCCAGCGCGATCCGAAAGAGTTGGGAAACCCGGTGAAAATGTTGCGCGGGAACCTTATAAATAAGCCCCAATATGTATACAACAATGCACATCTTCCACAATACAGAACTGAGCCGGGTGCTCAGATGAGAAATGTCAAGGGAGGGGAGGGCATGACTAGGAATCTCTCTTCTCTAGCTTCCTGTTGTCTACTTCCATGTGGTCAGCAGCTACTGGGTTTCATGAATGTATGAGTGAATAAATGTGTGTGTATAAGTAATGTGTGTATATAAGTATATGAATGTGTGTTTATATGCGTGTATAAATGTGTGTACGAATATGGAACTTTATGTATGTATATAAGTACAGGCAGTCCCCAGGTTACATAAAAAATAGGGTCCGGAGGTTTGTTCTTAAGTTGAATTTGTATGTAAGTCGAAAGTGTATATTTTATAATTGAAGTTCTAGACACATTTTTTTCTTTTGTCCCAGTGACAATTGGAGTTTCAAAATTTTTGCTATAATTGGACCAAGGATTATCAATAAAGCTTCATTACAGACACCTTACAGCTGATCATTGCAGCCTGGGACTATAGTAACATCCAGAGAGCTTCACCAGAGGTCACAGTGGGCAGAGGGGTCCGTATGTAACTAGGGGTTGTCTGTAAGTCGGGTGTCCTTAAGTAGGGGACAGCCTGTATAAAAATGTGTGTTTATATGAGTGTATAAATGTGTGTGTATAAGTAATGTGTGTATAATTAATGTGTGTATATAAGTATATGAATGCGTGTTTATAGGAGTGTATACATGTGTGTGGATGAGTATGGAACTTTATGTATGTATGTAAGTATATAAATGTGTGTATACATGTGTGTGTACTAATATGTATATTATTTTAAAGGGAAGGTCCATATACCACTGATACATCTGTTAATATGATGTTCCTGGACCTGCCAGTGGTTTCTGTTTGGGGTGGACAGTAGCCGTGTTGAAAAAAGGAGCTATATAAATATGATGTTCAGTCCAAACACCATATTTATCAATGTGTCTAAAAAAGAAAATTGCTGTACATACAATGATAAATCTCTCCGGTCAGCTCCAAATTTCCTGCTTCTTTTCACATAAAAGATAAAGCTCTGGCTTCTGGCATTCTCCTGCATAACGGATGATACAACTACTACAGAACCTGATGAGAGTTGTAACACTCTCCGTGCAGTGAGCACCCCATAGTGGAGGATGCAGGAATAGTCACTGCATAGAAAATCTAGAAAACAGTTCTCTGCAGGGGTCTCCTCCATCCATGGCTTCATAGTTAAAGAATATGTCTGCCTGTGTACAAAAAAACCCACATAATTTAGAAAGGAGTTAAAATATTTTGTTTTTGCAGTAAGAGACAGTAGAACAGGTATTGATGCTAATCTGTGGGATTTAGGAATGTTGTGTACTAAATTTATTTAGTGAAAACAAAAAACTTTGCCACCTGCAACCGCTACAACCCTGCATCGTTTGATCATTTTTGTGCCGCACATTCAAACACAATGGGGCTCATTTACTAAGGGTCCGCAGAGCGCATTTTGTCGGGTTTCCCGTCAATTTCCGTTTTGCGTCGAATTGCCCCGGGATTTTGGCACATTCGATTGGATTTTGGTGCATTGGCGCCGGTTTGCATGCGACAGAAATTGGGGGGCGTGGCCATCGGACAAGCCAACGGATTCGGACAACGCGCAAGATTTAACATTTAGAATTGTCTCGCAAGACCCGCACTTACAAGCACCGGGAAGAAGAAGGTGAACTCCGGCGGACCTCGGCGCGGAAGCGACGGATGCCGGAACTCGGGCGCACAAGCTTAGTGAATCATGGCAGACCCAAATCCTCGTCGGACAACACATTGCGCGATCACGACAGGACCAGGTAAGTAAATCTGCCCCAATAAGTGGGGGGTCCAAGGCTATAGCAATGGATAGTAGAGATAGTCCTTGCTGCTGGGGGATATCCCAATCACAGATGTTAGGAAGTGAAAATCAGGAATATCCATCTTTTTAGCGGCTACAAGATTCGACAATGACTTGGTATCTTTCTTAATTTTGTTTTATTTTTAGACCCCTATACATGTGTATGGCATCTCCAAAAAGTATGCAAATGACTGGGTGTATTGGATTGTTCCTCCTAAATGAGAACCTGTCACTCCCACCTCCTCCACACAAACCACACACACTTTTTAGATGTCTTTATATGTTCCACTGATGCCTTTATGAATGCCCTCTCTTCGAGTCATCAAGAGGGGTGCTCCAAAATACAGTCAAGCTACCCCGCCCTCCTCACTGATGCTGACACTGCTAACCCAGATGCTCTCCAGAATGACCTTTCTTCTGTGTGAATATGAAGAGAATTCCTTAGAAATCATTTGCCTGCAGGAAAAGAACCTACACAAGTTGTTATTTTTACATCAAAGGGCTACGAGATAATCTGGGAGAGTTTATGTGGAGCGATATGGGGGATGAAGTTTATTGTTCAGCAGTAGTAGATTGTTATACAGGCCACTTGGCCCAAGCCTTCTAGGGGCCCCATAGTCACCTAGACCACCCCCCAATTTTTTTTTTACTGAGAAGGACCTTCACCCTTGAAATCCTCTTACATTTGTTCATGTTCATGTCATGTTCAACCCCCGTCCATAAGGAAAACACACAAATGTAAGGCAATGAGGCGGACCTATTGGATAGGGGTGTTTAGAAGGTCCAGAAATCCAGGGAAAGTAATAAGGACAAGTGGTTGTCATGTTCTCTCATTTTTGGCCTCTCTGGGAGATCAGAGAAGCCTTGTGGCTGTGATCAACTTCTACCTGGTGTGAAACTTGAAATATATGTCCAAGGCATGACAGAAAATCAATAGATATCAATGAGAAAATGATGGTTTTCACTTGACACTTGTGGTCCTCTGGTGTCAGTAGTCAGTACTTTGATAGTCTCACTTCTGCTGTTTAACCATAACTGGATGCTTTACCTGCAGTAAAATTTACCTGAAATTCTTAGCCACCATAGGGGACTGATTGCTCACAAATTACCAGAGTATTACATTCAGTACCATTGATATGGATGAATCTAAACTCATGAGTGAGGCAACTATAACACGGTGCTCCCTCTGCCCCATACAGATGTAATATATCAGGTTATTTGTTTAGTAAGTGGATTCTCCATGCAGTGTATGGCTTTATAGCAGGTGACTGAAGCCCTGATGCTGCAGTTGGTGCTGCCTGAGGCAAGAGGCTCAACTCGCCTCATGGATGGTGAAACCCTGCCATTGATACAGCCTAAAAGGCCCATAAGAGTGACATACATTGGATATTTGACAATACCCTGGTGCCACCATGATGAAAAGGTTCCCTGGGCTTGTGTTGAAGGGCACCAATCCAATTAAAGATGAAATCTACTCTGTGGGGGACATATACTTACCCCATCCCTGTGCGGTCCCCGATCCGGACTGTCCAACGAGGATGAACTCTGCCGCGATTCATGAAGATCCTGTGCCCGATATCCTGCACGTGTCGCTTCCCCGATCAGGTCCGCCGGAGTTCATCTTCTTCTTCCCGATGCATGTAAGTGTTTGGCTTGCGACACAAATGTAAATGTTAAATCCTGCGCGTAGTCAGAATCCGTCGGATTGTCCCATGGCCTGCCCCCCGACAAAACTGGTGCGATTGCGACACAATACGATCACGTGCGACACAATCCATGGCGCGATCCCCGAAAAGTTGCGAAGTTCGACGAAAATGTGCCCATGGGACCCTTGGTAAATAAGCCTCTGTATCTTCAGTGGATCCTTCACTAATGATTGATGGACACATTTTTCATGTAAGTATCAATGGCTCCCCTCTCCTGCAGGGACCCTGTACAGATGCATAGGCTACACATATTGGCTTCCTAAATCCTGGAAATAAGAGTACAGTACCTGCAATAATGTACATACATATTGATATACTCTGTAAAGGGGATGGAAGCAGAGTTTTATTCGTCAAATGACTCACACTGAAAACAGAACAAGTAGAACATTTGGGACTGGAGGGACATCTAGAGGATGATGACTGCATATGAGCTCTGCAGCAAACTACTAATGCAAAATCCATCCCCATATTATTATTATTACCTTCTCTGCACTAGAACATAAACCAGACATTTTGTAAATTATAGAATCATCCCAACAGCTTTCCCATTTACTTTACAATTACATCATCTTCTACCTGAAATGTGTTATAATGCACTTAATCTGAAGGATTTCACACTCTATTCTGTTGCTTCATATTAGCTTCCCAGATGCACTTAACCTGATACAGTAAGTGCAGTCACATGTAATGCGATTGTCTCACGTTGGGTGATACTAGATCATGTACATTTAGATACCCTCTAGATAATTCATTCCACGTTCATTTTTCTGTCCTCTTGATAACGGGGAAACAGCTGTGATGCATTTCATAGTTACATTTGTAGAGTTAGTTTTTTTTAGTAGGGAGACAAGGTCTGTTCTCCAAGTAATATTCTTAACCATGCCCTGCTCCAATTTCACATCATGGGGCACATTTACTAAGGGTCTGCGGAACGTAATTCTGTCAGGTTTCCCGAATATTTCCTTTTTGCGCCAAATTGCCCGAGGTTTTTGGCACACGCGATTGGATTGTGGCGCATCGGTGCCGGCTTGCATGCGACAGAAATCGGGGGCGTGTTGTTGGACATCCCGACTGTTTCGGACTGAAGGAAATTGGACACACAACCTTAGTGAATCACAGCAGACCCGAATCCTCGTCCGACAATGCTCTGCTCTGCCTGTGTATAATGCTGGGTGCACCAGATTCACTAAGAATGTGCGGCAGAAATCATGAATCTGTTGCTTCTCTGCACTGGCCCAACAGAGTTCACCAACGTTTTGTGGAGTATCTTTAACATAGGGCGTGCGACAGACTTTGCATGTTAAATCAGTCACAGGGTCCAACTGAGAGCCAGAACACCCCCTTATTTGTGTTGCATGGTGGCTAGTGCAGACACTCCTTAACCCCTTAAGGACGCAGGGTTTTTTCGGTCATTTCTCGCTGTCCACATTCAAAAATCCATAACTTTTTCATTTTTCTGTGTGCAGAGCTGTGTGAGGGCTTATTTTGTGCGTAACAAATTTTACTTTCCCGTGATGTTATTTATTATTCCATGCCGTGTACTGGAAAGCAGGAAAAAAATTCCAGATGTGGAAAAATTGAAAAAAAAACGCATGTGCATCACGTTCTTGTGGGCTCAGTTTTTACGACTTTCACTCTTCGCTCCAAATAACACTTATACTTTATTCTTTGGTTCGGTACAATCGCGGTGATACCAAATTTATACAAATTTTATTTCATTTTAAAACACTTTCAAAAATTAAACGAATGTGTATGAAAAAAGCATCTCCTGACGCTAATAACTTTTGACGCTCCGACTTTATGGGCGGCAAAGAAGAGGGTAACAATGCGATCGGTGCAAGCACCGACTGCGGGTGTTAGGGATGGGTCTTTGCTGCGATATGCAGCAAAGCCCATCTCTGTATGAAGAGGGCTCAGCCAGTGGGCCCTCTTCATACACCCTTCATAGCTCTGTGGCGGATATATCCGTCACAGAGCATGACGGGGTTGAATATCTGTGCAAGCAGTTTACCCCTAAAAGAATCTGCAAAGTCCGTCAGAAAACTGGCGCATAGCCCTTTGTAAATGTACCCCAATGTGTCAGACAGCAGTGATTAACGTCAAGGGACCTCGGTTATAAGGGATAGTCAGGGGTTTATTTAGTTTTGATGCTGACAAGTGCTCACGCCCCCTGTTGGTGCCATCAAGCTAATGCCTCCATCCAACACCCTCCACTTCCAGCTGATGGCCAATTACCTGTTAGTATCTATAGAAAAGTAGACTTATATTTAAATAGTAACAGAATCAAGATTACTGTATAAATATGATAACAAAGCTTACTTTATACATACAGTTAGAGAACCAAGTTTACTGTATATATTTGGTAACAGACACAAGATTACTGTATTTATATGGTAAGAGAGAAAGGAAAAGAACGTTAGAAAACTTAAAGGACACCTGTCTCCTGGTCTCTGTCACTAGTCCTGTCCCTACAACCTGTTGGAGCAGCTCACAAGGATCCCACCACAACCTTTATCCAGTCAATTCATACATTAATCCTCGCAAAATCATATTTTCTTTATTATGTAAATGCACCATTATACCTCAGGCTGTTAGTCATGTGTATAGGAGTATCTCTCCTATACACACAACACAGGCTGCAGGGGGCGCCAGCAACAGGAAGCAAATAGAGGAGGCTTTACACCATTATACCTCACACCATTATACAGGCTGTCAGTCAAGCACTGCGGGTGTGGCTGTGCCTCCCACTCATGAATAAGCTGGACAGCTTGAATATGATAATGACTCATTGGACATTTCACAAGTCATTTGCATACAGCTTTAGGACCTCATTGCTTAGGTTCACAGGCATGTAGAGGGACAATGAAGGGATAGAGGCAATGCTCTCTAAAGGCAGTTTATGAAAATATATTTAGTTTGGGGGTTTATTTTGCGTGATGGGCTCTCTTTAAGTATATTTATGAGTCAAAATATATTCCAAGCCTAAATAATTTACAACAAAGACTGAAAGGCAGGCAATTGAATGATATTTTTATAGCTATAATGCCGGCTGCATTTAAGGGAAATTACATTGTGGCTGAAGTTTAAGTGATCTACCTTATAGACCTCTGCTGTATAGATCTTCAGGGTTCCATTTCACTTCAGTTTCCAGCCTTCCTAGCTGTTATTAATGCATTAGCAGGACTATATCAGTAAATGCGCATTAGAACAGAGACATAGCTGTGATGGTTGAAGTTCTAACAGCTGCGACTACACCCACCAGCCAGGGGGGTCTCACAACTATAGGTATATCCTTTGTTTTCTAAGAATCATAAATCTTCTCTGAAATTTATTATACGCAGGCTGCCAGACAATTACCCCCACTACCCCCGGTCAGGAGATTAGTAGCTTATTAGACTATATGCTCTAGTATAAGCCGAGGCACCTAATATTACCACAAAAAATGGGAAAAACTTATTGACTTGAGTATGAGCCTTGGATGGAAAATGCAGATGCTACTCTTGAACAAAATGTGCAGCAGTGGCCTCCCTTTACTAATAAGATGTCCAGCAACAGCCAACCTTCACTTAGAAAATGCTGAGCAGCCGCTGCCCTCCACTAATTACATGTCCAGCAGTGGCCTCCCCTCACTAATAACATGTCCAGCATCCTCCCCTCCCTAATAACATGTCCAGCAGCCTCCCTTCACTAATAACATGTCTAGCAGCAGCCTCCCCTCACTAAAAACATGTCTAGCAGTGGCCTCCCCTCACTAATAACATGTCCAGCAGTAGCCTTCCCTCACTAATAACACGTCCAGCAGCATCCACCTCATTTCACTAATAAAATATCCAACAGTGGCCTCCCCTCACAAATAACATAATCAGAAGCGGCCTCCACTCACTAATAAAATTTCCAGCAATGACTTACTCTAACTAATAACATGTCCAGCAGTGACCTCTCTTCACTAATAAAATGTCCAACAGTGGCCTTCCCCACTAGTAACATGCTCAGCAGCAGCCCCCCCCCCCCCCCTCACTAATAACAGGTCCAGCAACGGCCTCCCTTCACTAATAAAATGTCCAATGGCTGCCTTTCATGACTAATAAAATGTCCAACAGTGGCCTCCTCTCACTAATAACATGTCCAGCAATGGCCTCCACTCACTTATAAAATTTCCAGCAGCGACTTACCCTCACTAATAACATGTCCAGCAATAACTACTCTTCACTAATAAAATGTCCAACAGTGTCCTTCCCTACAAGTAACATGCCCAGCAGCAGCCCCCCCTCACTAATAACATATCCAGCAACTGCCTCCCTTCACTAATAACATGTCCAGCAGAGGCCTCCCCTCACTAATAGCATTTACTAGTGGGTCGAGCGACAATTATGAAAGGTATAGATGGGCTGTAGCTTGGGCCAAAACCCAAAAATACTTTTTAACCTTTAATACCATTCACAAAACTCCTGTATTGTGCAGTCTCTTTATTTTCTGACATGTTGTGCCCTCTTCTATGTTCCTTGTGAAGACACCACAATCACTTCCATGGAGGTACAAACAAGAAGAAGACTACATGGGACTCCCAGACAATACAACAAAAATACCATGTATATTACTTTGGAGAGATATTACTGCAAAAACTTTTTCACCCTTCCATCCCCTTACTAAAAACTAGAAATTTCTAGAAGGATATCTGAGGTAAAACACAAAGATGGAGGCAATATCAAACTGCTCACAGAATATTGATCACTCATTGCAGTTAGTCTGGTCACCTTGAAATTTTTTCTCAACGCCTTAACTTTGAGACGGTCGCGTGTGGTGGCTCTGGCTAATAATGGAAAGGGAATCATTTTGGTGCCAGTCAGCCGCCACTCCCGGGACCATAAATAACCAGGGCGGCAGTGACAAATACTGTACATCAGGTCTATGGGAAGGAAGAGTATTATGGCAGAGTGACAGAAAGCAATCACTATTGCTCTGCAGGAGAGCCTACAAGCAATCAGCCGAGTCCTTCCAAGTTCATTTATTTTTATTTTGTTCTGGTGCTTTGTATTTTTGGGAGGTTGGATTTTCTTCTACTCTACAGTAGGTGAAAGGGGTCAATAGTTACAACTGTGGTGATATAGAGGCGGCCTATCTCTCTTGTTACAGCAAATGAAAAATCTAATAAGAAATTTCATGTAATACAGAAATTTGAAGGACAAAATGTGTTACTACAACTACTTCTTACATATCACTTGAGGGTGTAAAGACATTACATTATGGAGGGCTCTGGATCCGACCACCCTCTGTGTGATACAGTAGGGTGACAACCTCTATTGCGCTGATGGACCCGGTTCTATTATGTATAACATGGACTGACACTCATCCGAATTGCTGGCTTGTAATAAAACTGACTGCAGACTTCCCCCTAACCCTTAACACACAACAAAGGCAACCTGTGCAGCTATATAGACTACAGTAATGATGACTGATTAACTTAAAAATAGCTTTATACTATCTAATATATAGCAAGTAAATAACTACAGGCGGTCCCCTACTTGAGAACACTCGACTTACATATGACCCCTAGTTACAAACGGACCTCTGGATATTGGTAATTTATTGTGCTTTAGTCCCAGGCTACAATGATCAGCTATAACAGTTATCACAGGTGTCTGTAATGAAGCTTTAGTGTTAATCCTGATTCTTATGACAACCCAACATTTTTAAAATGCAATTGACACAGAGACCAAAAAAGTTCTGGCTGGGATTACAATGATAAAATATACAGTTCTGATTTACATACAAATTCAACTTAAGAACAAACCTACAGACCCTATCTTGTATGTAACCCGGGGACTGCCTGTAGTGCATTTCTTGAGAGGCTTAATCCTGTATGTTAAGATATTGGATTAAAAGGAGCTCCCCTTATGTTCCTGCACAGGGGTCTTCCACTGTCTGTGCCCACCCTGATTCTCCCAAATCCTCAGATTTTTTAAGCTTGACCTCCACAAAGGTTTTAATTGCAAACATAATTATTAGTTCCCTCCAAAATAGATTTAAACCCTTATATTTCTCCTGAGTGGGGTTGTGGACCTGTGAAAGAACAGGCAGCCATAAATATGTAGCTGCTTGGGTACTATTCCCTTATAGCAGGTGAGGACTGGTTACAGCTGCCATAGGCCGTGGGCTGTATGAATATTACAGCCCCTACAAGTCTGGAAGTCACTACATATGGTACGAGAATCAAGCTTCTTGGGGAATGGAAGATGTGTCCCTTCTGACTGCTTTCAATCTGTAGTTTCAGGACCTTTGGTCCTGAAATGGCTCTCGAGTACATGTGTATTGAGAGCAGTAACAAGTGTACAAAGATCTCATTGGTGAAGCTCCTTCTCTGTATAACATTTGCTGACTAGTGGCCCCATGGAAGGCTTGAGCCCTGGGCTACCACCCAATCCACTACTGCCTTTAAGGTATACTCATAAACTCTTTTCATAAACTTTAACTAGGCCATAAATGTTGGATAGATGTAATTCCATCCATTATTTTTACAATTGGGGTCCCCTGAAGATAGATTAGCATGATAGTCTTTAGAAACATAAAAGGAGAACCACACATGAGGTCAACTCCCAATTCATAGCAATGGCATCATGGGGCCACCGTGATAGACACAGGTGGTGGATAGGACTTAACCATTAAACTAACATAAACTGTATTCACATGATGACAAACTATAGAACAACCAACCAGCTCATGTTAATAATGATAATGTTAATAAGTTCTGAAGTCAAATGTAATGACATGAATGGTTCCTAGAGTCATTTCAGGTGACCTTTAGTATTACTACTGTAAGAAAACTTCAATATGCATCAACCTGATTCTTGGCTCTTACTTCATGTACATGAAAGGTTTATTATCATTTTAATTTAGCAACTCTAATGACATGATAGTTTTATAGACTTTACTTAGGCAAGGCCAAGGCATACTACCTATTTAATCACACGACAACCGTCCCTTAAGTTCAAGGGATACAGGTTCTAAGAAGAAGCAGTCTTTGCTTCAAAATGGGAAAATCAATAAGTGCCATGGAGTCTGTGAAAATGACTAAAAGCCAGAAAGTCATCTAGAGCTAATTTACTCAGTCTATTATCGTGTTGTGTATTCATATACAAATAATAGAATGCACAACATCTACATAATATAGAATCAATCATAGAGTAAGAACTTTCTTATGAATTCATATCACCCTCCAGACTTAGCACCCTCATAGTAAAGTACAGGACGTGAATTTGGAACAATCTATTACATAGGTACTTAGCACGGCTGATTATTGACATATGTCTATCAAGTTGAAAAAAGGATGGCAAAGAAAGGGGCTGATGGGAAGAGATGTAAGGGAAATTATAGATACTATTTATATATCTCATGATACTTACCCTTCTACTATTTAGAGCAGTGGTTCTATCGAACCATAGGGGTTTGGTGAGTCGGTCTCAGGGCTTCGGCGGAGCCTCCGTCACGGAGGACAAGACACACACATATTTGATTTATCACTAAAGAAGGGTTCAGTGAAAGTGCATATGAAACTGGTGGGTTTGGTACCTCAAACATGGTTAAGAATCACTGATCTAAAGGTACTGTTTGGGAAGAAAGCTGGCTCCAATATTTAAGTCAAGGGCCCCATAGAGAGAATGGACTGGGTAGCTCTCCATGGTGCTGACCTGTCATATACTGCTGCTTCTAAGCATATCTTAGCTCTTCAATCTTCATCAGAGCTTTAACAAATCAGTATGCAACCTAGACAATCCTCCGAAACACACACTTAACCTAAATGAAATGGGTGATTTAAGACCTGTAGTCTTCTACTTAACAATCATAGAATGTTAACCAACGAGTTTAAGCAGCGTCAAAATCTCAATTTCGCATTGACTTTGAACATATGTGCGATGACTGGACAATATCACGTTACTTAGATAATACCTTACTTACAGTATATGGCATCCATCCTACAAATCCATTTTAACCAGTTTCTAGTTGAACACTACAAATGGCAGGAAGCTATTAGTAAACGTCTAAGTGAATTCCGTCCCGCAGCAAATAACAGAAACAGAGATACAGGATGTCTTGGCTAATATTCAGCTATAAGGGCGTTGGTTCGTAGAACAAAGCTAATCTTACTAATCTTATGTCCTACAGTCTAGTAATGGAAAGCCAAATAAATATTCTTTACAGATTGCGTATTACACTACTCCGACTTCATGTAAAGGTAATTACATTATATACAAGTGGACTTATAAACAACATAAATAGCATAATCCATTGTGTTAACTATAATACAAGTAGATCTTTAAAGGAGAAAATATTATTCACTGGATTCATCCTTACACATTTGACATAAAAATATAATACTAGTAGAGTAAAAAAAAAACTATCATTTCCTAACAAGATATAGTAATAAACAATAACACAGAAATATAACATTAGTAGTGAAGATCAAAGCTCAAAAATGATTTGATAAAAAAAAATCTAAATGTTTAAAGAAATAAATGTTTCTTCCATGTCTACTGGATGGAGAATGTTCTCAATAAATCCAGAATCTCTTACCTGAATTGGACTTTCTTAAACCCAAAGCCATCTTTCTTTTGAGCCCGAAGTGAACAATTCCAGCTGCAGTCTACATTTGCAGCAGGCAAATAGACGGGGAAAGTTTAAGGCATATTTAAAGTATTCTCTAAGGTATTGGCCAGAACCATCAAGCCCCTACTAGTGGTGAACAGAGATCATTAATGGGCATTAATGACAGACCATTATGACTTTCAGAGATCATTAATGATTCATCACATAGCAGAATAGGTTCTGGCAATATCTGACAATTTCTTGGATCTGAATGTCGTCCCGTCCTTTTATTCAGAGCTTAAACATGTCGGGTTTTTTAGGACAAAATATTTAGCCTGGGATCTAGAATTACAGAGAATAGAAATAAAAGGCTTGTAACCGGACACCGCAGCACATTGGATTAGCCGGAGCAGTGCGCAGGCCCCGGCAGGAGGATTCAGCTCAATCCTCAGCAATTCGATCAGAGAGAAGACAATCTCCTCCAAGAGATACATGAAAACGGTGTTGTTTACTTTTTTTCGGGAGGATAAATTATTCATGGCCATTAGAAACCGCAGCTAAAGGAAGCATTAAGGATGACACTTTTTCTTGCAAAATGTTAAAGTATTTACACGGATTTTAGTCTATTATTTATCTATTTTTTTGACTGTGTAAATTAAATAACAACGGTGGTTTTTTTTGTTCTGTTTTTTTGCAATTGAACAAAATCATTCACAGGGAAAAAGAAAAAAAATCGTAGTTTTTAATAAATGACGAGTTCAATGTTAGTGCCTTTATTTCCAGGGATTATCATCCTACGCTACTGGCATTAGATTATGTGAATGAGAATGTGAATGAGGCCCTCTGTATATTTCTAATCCTACTAGTTCTCATTAAATTTTTCACAGTGTCTGATGTTAAATGATAGATTTATGGCATTGATAGACTGTCAAGTCCTACCTGTTTCATGGCTTAGTTTGCACCAAATTATTCACTAAAATATATTACATCTTAAGGGTACATACACACAGCCGGGCGGGCATACAGCTGTGCACTGTGCACGCCCACACATATGGCGAAAGATAGAGCATGCTCTATCTTTTCCCCATGTATGGCACGGATCAATGCCACTCTTTCCGTCTATGGGGACGTGTATGCAGCTGCAAATTTGGGGCCGCATATATATCCCCAATGTACCCTAAAGAGATTTTCCTGCTAGTTAGGCACTATCCACAGGATCAGTGATCACTTGTTGTTGGATGGTGGTCTCAGTGGTGGAACCCCCATGGATGATGAGATCAGGGTCCGTTGTATCCTTGTTGTACCGTTGATGAACAGAGCAGCCAGTTGCACATGGGCCCTGCTGCTCAATATCAATTATGTGGATGAAGCACTCTGGTATTTTCATAGAAAGTGAATAGAGCAGCAGCGCACATGTCTAGACCTGCCGCTTCATTCTTTTGGGCGTAACAACAGGCCTCCTTCTTGTCATCCATTGGGGGCCCCTCCGATCATACAGGGCTAACAGGTTGTGACTGGACTAACCCTTTAAGACACACCCTCTTTCTACAAGGAATTCCCTTTTCTGGTCCAGTTACTCCTGTTTATCTAAATACAGCCAAATAAATTTGCATGATAAATGTGTCAAAATGTATGTCTATTCAGTCTACATTTAGCTTAGTAAATGTTCAATACAGTGTGATCCTGTGCAATGTAAGGCTGGTTTAAAGATGTCAAATTATTCTGCACATTCCACACTGGTATCTCTGTCAATTTTGGTAACAATCTAAGTCCTATACATATAAAAAGGACCTCCTAAACCTCACCAATATACAATGCGCTGCCATGGAAATAAGACACAGTGAGACCACATGCATATGACCGTATGCTCATTAGAGCCATAACCTCTGCAATGCACACAGCCGGGTGGAGAAGAGGAAGGGGGTGAGTGCTCCCTGCCACTCCCTTCTGCATAGAAAGCTGAGCTATTGAGCCAGAAAAGCTCTGGGTTTTTTTCCCCAAGCCTCCTCTGTGATGTAGTTTCACAGGCTGTTTAAGTTTCAGCACACTAACCCTAATGTAAAATGGGTTTTAATCTTGTTCTTTTAATAAAGTCTACTAAGACACCTAATGCCTTGGTGTGAAATCTGAGCATCCAGCTTTTTCCTTCTACAACTGATTGATCTGACCAATACTTGAGACTCCAGAAGTATGTGACAGAAGCCAGGGAACCAGCAATCACCACATATTCACAAAAGTCTAAGGGAGTTTTCCATCCCCATTTACTAAGTGTCTTTTTGTGCCTTTTTTGTTTTTCTCAGAAACCCTTTGGTGTCATTTCTCCAGAGGTCAGAAGTCTTGTATTTTGTCAGGTGTAACTTTGTAACATTGAAAGCCAGGCTTCTCCTGACAAAGCTTTCTAACATGTCATACTAGTCCAGTCATTTCTAACTAATTTATACTATCATGAACTTGAACATTTAACATGTTAACTGAGGCCCCTAGAGTATGGGCCCTAGTTCCTTGCAATTCTGCTGAGCATTGCGCTGTTCTTTGTAAATTTGATTGACATTTTCTCCTAGGAAGAGTGGGAACCACTTTGAATATATTTTACTTGTGAAAAGTCTTTTTTACTGTAGCATAATGGAACACAAATTGTTAGGAAATGGCCTTATAACCCTCCCCAGATTGATGGGCTGAAACAATTAAACCTCTCTTTGATCTTGGCTGTTGTCTTTTCTGTTTTGAATTGTGTTAATGGAATGCCCAAAACCTAAACATGTGCTTTTATACAGGTGGTCACACTTACTGATGCTCAATTAATTCAGCAGCACCAGGCTGTATCTTATTCTCACATTTCCAAAACAATCAAAACAATAATGTTTCGTACCCTACTTTTGCATTTTGGCCTTACAAATAAGTGATTTTTAGTGAAATAGTTAAGTTAATTTGTTAGTTTTGTTTAATAATGCTATGGTGAGATATTTTGTGTATTGATGTTCATTTGAATTTGTAACCAGGTCTTAGAAATGTCATTTGGAACCTATAAAAATGTTCCATAGAACAAGTCCTAAGCATCTAATGTTAACACATATTTATCATCATTTAGTTCTGAGATAAGGTTGCTGTATATGACAACTTCCCATCATGCTCTATTCGTGGTAAAAACAATTCCTGCTGAGCTACTATGTAGATATTTATCTTCAATTTCTACAATATAAGGTAAAAATCAATGTCAACCACAGTTAAAAAAGCTTTTACACTCATTTCCTAAAACCCTCTCCATAAACATGTACATTGCCCACAATCCTGTTCCCATTAACCATTAGTATGTAAAATGTTATGAAATCTGCTGATACAGAGAACTCTATGTGTCAATACCAGCAGCAAACATTCACAATTCATTAGGTGTGCAAAATAAAAGCATCATAATGCACGATTTCCGGCATTAGAGCGAGATAGTAGGTCATATGTGAAGTGTAGGCTAATGCACATATGCACCAATGGAACTCTACAGTACAACATTCAATAATCAATTCATTTATGCTTTACTCCACTTCTAGTGGATTCAGAATCTGTTAAAGGAAATCTACCATCAAAATCCAGCATGAAAAACCAGCGACTATTACTCATAAATTTTAAGCACTGTGACTGTGGTAATCTTCTTATATCTGTTATCCATGGCCTCCTTCCTTCTAAAATCAACTTTTAAAATTATGCAAATGATCCAGAAGGGCTCTGGGGTGAGTTAGCAGAGCCCATTCATGCTGTAGCTTTCCATGTTGTTACAGTAAGCATGGAGCACTTCGTCCCACTCACTGTGTGCAGAAACTTCCTCTGCTGCTGTGAGAGTACATGATTACATCAAGCGGGGGGAGGGAAGCTGAGGGAGCAGGGGGAGGGTGAGATAATGTGGAAGCCTGTGAATCTGCAGCTCTGTTAACACCTCCAGTACCCTTCAGGCTCATTAGCATTATTTTAAAGGTTGATTTTAGAAAGAAGGAGGAGGCCATGAATAATAAATACATGAAGATTACCACAGTCTCGGTGCCTGGATCTAGAAGTAAAAGTCCTGGCTTATCATGATGGATTTTGATGGTAAATTTCCTAGGTAAATGGGCCTAAATTCTATGAACCACAATAAGTAAGAATTATGGACAGATTCAATTAATAATGAACTCAGGATATCCAGTGCAACAGAATAATAATATACATTCAATGTAAGGTGAAGCCCCGCATATTTAGTTTCCAAAGTTATGGCATTTTCTGTTTTGAAAGTGATTGACAAAACTCTTTCTCACCAGTGGGCGGAGACTAAGGTCTTCCTGTATCTGTCCTCAAGCCAAGTCCAATTAGTTTGCCCACAGATCCCATGATGCCTTGTGTTCTATCTAAATGTAATTTAGCAGTGAGATTCATACAAGTAGGAGTACATTCAGACGCCCGTCTATGGGGACGTATATGCAGCAGCAGCCCCTCCCCTCACATGAATTAGTTGAGTTTGTTTACAGGAAGGACTTGTCAGCACAGGGAGAGGGAGCAGTTCCTGTAGCACGCAGATAATCTAAGGCTTGTAGCAAAGAAACTGCTGGATATAGGTAAGATAATAGGCAAAGTTGTTCCACATGCAAAGAGCTATTGATTTGTGAAAAACCAAAAAAAACCTGAGGTTCTCAGGCAGACAGCCCCAAGCGGCACTCGGTTACCCCGGACTTAAATATATTCACGCCATACCCCCCTTCCCCACTGCCAGCCTTCTTCTACTGCCTGCCAGGGAACTAGGCCCTAGCTGGTGACGTCAGAGGGCTGTGGCGTGAAGAGAGTGGAGTGTGTGAACTCACCTAGGTACCTAGCCGACAGCAGGAGGAGGCTTGCAATGGGAACATAAAAACGGAGGTGCCCAAGTGGCTCTCTACTGCCCTGGACTTTTTAACGACCTGGCCCTTTTTACTTTTTTTGCTTCCATTATTCTCTCACCACCTTCAAAAATCTGTAACTTTTTTATTTTTCCACATAAAGAGCTGTGTGTTGGCTTATTTTTTGCGCAACAAATTGCATTTCATAGTGACGTATTTAATATTCCATGCCGTGTACTGGGAAGCGGGAATAAATCCAAATGCAGTGAAAACGGTAAAAAAACACATTTGCGACGTTTTCTTATGGGCTTGGATATTACGTCTTTCACTGAGCACCACAAATGACATGTCTACTTTATTCTTTGGGTCGGTACGATTAAGGGGATACCAAATTTGTATAGGTTTTATAATGTTTTCATACATTTACAAAAATTAAAGCCTCCTGTACAAATTTTGTTTCTGATTTTGTGATCTTCTGCCGTCAATAACTTTTTCATACTTTGATGTACGGAGTTGTGAGTGGAATCAATTTTTGCGACTTTAGATGGACTTTTCATTGCTATAATTTTTAGGACTGTACAGCCTTTTGATGACTTTTTATTAATTTTTTTATATTTTTCAAAAAGGCAAAAAAGTGCGATTTTCGACTCTGGGCGCTATTTTCTGTTACGGGGCTAAACGCAGTGAGAAAACGTTATTATATTTTGATAGATCGGGCATTTTTGGACGCGGCGATCCCTGATGTGTTTATGATTTTTACTGTTTATTAATATTTATATCAGTTCTAGGGAAAGGGGGGTGATTTGCATTTTTAGGTATTTTTATTATATATATTTTTTTACCTTTTTTTATTTTCACTTTTACTATTTTTCAGACACCCTAGGGTACTTTAACCCTAGGTTGTCTGATCGATCCTATTATATACTGCCATACAGCAGTACGGCAGTATATGGGGATTTTACTCCTCATTCATTACAATGTGCTGATAGCACATTGTAATGAATGGGTTAAAACTATAGATGAGCGAGCACTAAAATGCTCGAGTGCTCGTTATTCGAGACAAACTTTTGCCGATGCTCGAGTGCTCATTTCGAAAAACGAGCCCCATTGAAGTCAATAGGAGACTTGAGTATTTTTCAATGTGTCATTTTATTGAGAAATAATGGGGCAGATTTACTTACCCGGCCCATTCGCGATCCAGCGGCGAGTTCTCTGAACAGGATTCGGGTCCGGACGGGATTTATGAAGGTAGTTCCTCCGCCGTCCACCAGGTGGCGCTGCTGCGCTGAAAATCATCTGAACGCGCCGGAATACACTGAGCTGGACCAGGTGTAGGTAAGCACTTCCCAAGCGACACATTTTGGGTTTTTAAATGCAGCGGTTTTTCCGAATACGTCGGGTTTTTGTTCGGCGACGCCCCCCGATTTCCAGCGCCGATGCGCCACAATCCGATCGCATGTGCCAAAATCCCGGGGCAATTCAGGTACAATCGGCGCAAATCAGAAATATTCGGGTAACATGTCGGAAAAACGTGAATCGGGCCCTTAGTAAATGACCCCCAATGTCTTCTGATAAGTTAGCAGATGTAAGGAAACATCTGCAATGTGTTCTTCACTGAAGAACACATTGCAGATGTTTCCATTCATCTGCTAACTTATCAGAAGACACGAGTGCAGAAAGGTGTTCTTCACAATAGTATGTGCAGAACAATATGTGTGAAGAACACTAACTAATCAGAAGGCAATTTGCATTGACTTGAGCAGTTCTGGAGCGGGCGAAATACTCGTCCGAGCAACGAGCCGTACGAGCATGAACGAGCATCATCTCTAGTTAAAACGAGACAGCTTCGGGCCTTCATGAGACCCGAAGCTGTCATGGCAACGGATCGCCGCTCCCCGTGACATCATCGGGGAGTGACGATCCGCGGGAAGATGGCGTCCCTCTCTGTTCTGCAAGCCCTCTCCATGCACCGGGACCAGGTGCGCGCCGCACTAGTATGGCACACGTCGGGAAGGGGTTAATATATGCACGACCCCCGCTGCAAGCCTTCTCCTGCTGAGTAACCAGGACCTGGCTGGTGATGCTTGGGCCCCGTCTGTCTGAGCACCTTTTACAAAGTTATTATTTCTGCATTAAAAATTCCAAAATATATGCAAATAAACCAGTCCCCCCCCCCCCCCACACATCCCCTACACTTAACTAGCAGCCTATTTAGGACACTCTACCACCAGTAATCTGGTGGTCAAAGACCGTTAACCTGTTTTTGAGTCTCGTAAAATAACAATATATTTGGGAATGTATGTAATATTATTATTATTAATTAGTAATAATAGAAATTATTATTAATGTATTTATATATACTTTATTATAACTGTTATTAAATCATTTCCCTTCAATAGAACACATATAGAAACTGCAATTTCCTGTTTTACATTTATCATTTGCATAACAAAACATTCAAAAATATAAAAACTAGATTTTTAACGTGACCGATTACTGGAGTGTACAGTGTTTTTTTTGTGTTTCTATGCAGGAGACGGTTCTTCCTTTATATTTGGTATCATTTTATCCTGCCCCCTAGTGCTATAGAGATGACAGTGATGATGTATGGAGTCTGTGTTTGTACTAGTGCTATTTACCAGAACAACTCTACCGCCATCTAGTGGTCATCATGTTTATTGATAGTATTTATTATTCCAGATTGAATCATTTTGATTGTTTTCTCTCTGTATCAATACCTGTGATCACTATTTGTGTCCTATATAGTTATATGGACATGATAGAAGAGGGTTTCATCAAAGAAGAAAGTCTTGTTTCCTTCTTATAGATTATACAGCTGGGGATTGTAAAATTACTATAGTGAGGAGAGATAAACCTTTCCCCTTGTTCTTCCGGTGGCTTAAAAATAATCATAATCACATATAATATCTATTCGATTTATCATAGGAGAAATAGCAGAAATCAACAAATGCAGAATTTGCTGTGAGAAAACAAACCACAGCCCTGTCCTAATATATCAGGCATCTGGCACCCCCTAGTGGCACATCGCATTATTACACATCATGGAAAATCTGTCTCAAGATAAGAGGCGTAGGTAGGGCTTCTGCATAGAGAAGGGGTAAATACATTTAATATCACCCTCAGACTGATATACTAATATTACCATTATATAGGGATTGATGACAGTCCTACACATGCAGTGATATTATAATATATAATATTGTATTATATTATATATTATAATATATTATATTATATAATATTTAGAGATGAGCGAGCACTAAAATGCTCGGGTGCTCGTTATTCGAGACGAACTTTTCCTGATGCTCGAGTGCTCGTCTCGAATAACGAGCCCCATTGAAGTCAATGGGAGACTCGAGCATTTTTCAAAGGGACCATGGTTCGGGAAGAAAATGTGTTAATTAATTGAAAAAGAATGTCTTCTGATAAGTTAGCAGATGTATGCAAACATCTGCAATCTATTCTTCACTGTTCCGCGCGTATATTATCTCCCGACAAGTTATCAGATGTGAAGAACAGTGAAGAATAGAATAAAAACAGTGAACACAAGATCATTTAAGTGAAAAACACAGTGAAGAATAGATTGCAGATGTTCAGCACATCTGCTTACTTGTCGGGAGATACGCTGTCCCGGGATCCGCTGCTCTTCTTCCACTGAAGTCTCCCCGATGTCTCCGTGCCGCTGCCCGATGTCTCCGTGCCCCGATGTCACCGTGCCCCGATGTCTCCGTGCCCCGATGTCACCGTGCCCCGATGTCACCGTGCCCCGATGTCTCCGTGCCCCGATGTCATATATATATATATATATATATATATATATATATATATATAAACATCAGTGGCATCTAGTGGATTTGAAAATTTTATTATGCATTTCCTATGTTTACTGTTTTATGTCACCTGGTGGTAAGCAGGCTGTCTGGTTGACTAGCACCCTAGAACATTCCAAAGGCAATTGTTTATTGCTGTTTCACAATAAATAGACTGTGAGTTAGACCTTTCCATTTCCTTATGTGTCGCTGGAGCCATGTATCAGCCTGGAGCCATTAGCAGCCAGGAGTACTCCAGAGAAAGCCTTATAACATTGAGGCCTATCAGTACCTGTCAATGTGGAGAGAACTGATATGACAACAAGCTTGGACTTAACTAGAGATGAGCGAGCACTAAAATGCTTGAGTGCTTGTTATTCGAGACGAACTTTTGCCAATGCTCGAGTGCTCGTCTCCAATAACGAGCCCTGTTGAAGTCAATGGGAGACTTGAGCATTTTTCACTGAAAGAACACATTTAAAGAACACTGAAGAACACATTTCAGATGTTTCCGTACATCTGCTAACTTATCCGAAGACACGTGCGCCAAACGGTGTTCTTCACAATAGTATGTGAAGAATAATATGTGTGAAGAACACATTGCAGATGTTTCCATACATCTGCAATGTGTTCTTCACACATATTATTCTTCACATACTATTGTGAAGAACACCGTTCTGCACGCGTGTCTTCGGAAACATCTGCAATGTGTTCTTCAGTGTTCTTTCAATGTGTTCTTTCAGTGAAAACATCTGCAAACATCTGCAATGTGTTCTTCACTGTGTTCTTCACTTAAATGATCCTGTGTTCCTGTACTGTGACATCACTGTGTGTATTATCCCTGTACTGGGACATCACTGTGTGTATTATCCCTGTACTGTGACATCACTCTATTAGAACCAAACTGTGCTTTACTATGTGTCACATATACAGTAGCAATAGTTTTATGAAGATGCTGATAGTAGTACTGTGTATATATATACATACACACAGGATAGAAGTAGTAGATGCAGGACATGAGTAGTAAAACACAGTAGTATATTGTAGGGCTGAAGACACTTATTATTATCTCAGTATTAAACCCTCTGAGTGGTTTTGATGGACACTTGGAACCTCTTGGAACGGCTGAGCTTGAAGTTCCTTGTTGTCGTCGCCTACATGTTCAGTTCTGTAAGTGATAATTGACGGACAACACAACATAAGGCAGTATCCTATCTCTATGTACTTACCACAAGAAAGTGTCCGCCCTCCTGCTACAGGCGCTCCCCGAGGACTCTCCATGGTCAGGAATCTCCGCCATCTACATAAAAATACCTGGACTTTGCTGATTGTTCTCACTGAATCCCCAATCACTTCCATTTCTTTCATTTGTCATTGTCAGCCACAAAGCAGAATCCGACTTCCGATCCCTCGTCATTCAGCGCATCAGGTCTGCGCCATTGTTTCAGCTTCAGACCTCGCCTTGTCACTCATTTCATATTTCCATCACTTTCATTGATTTGCATATTTATTTGTGTCTTAAATGAACGAAAATTGCCTTGAGATTCAAAGGAACAAAAATCACGAAGAAAAGAGTAAAACAAAGGAAAATACTAAATTATCACAATTAATATTTGCTTTTTATCCTTTAGATACAGAGCAGATATATTCTGTGTTTGTTATGTCTCCCTCCTCCAGTGCTGGGAAAGGTCTCATCTGCCCTTTGGTCACATTTCTATAGTTAAAGGGGTTGTCCAGAATTAGAGAAGATCCCTACAGATACAATTGTGAGTATAACACAATATTATACAGTGTGCATATAGTAGCTATGTGTTACCACATTAATTTATTATATATAATAATTATATATTATATGTTATACACAGTATATTATAGATGATGTACATATCATTGGACAGATGTCCAGTACTTAAGGAGTTTCTTAAAGTATATGGTCATAAAAGTATGCAGAAGTAGTGTGTAAATTGAGAGGCCAAGAAGCTGCCATGTGCTGCTAATCAATTGTCCACAATTAGTTGATCATCAGTATATGTGACCTCCTCTGTAACAGCAGAAGTTCTGCCGGTTTTCTCCTCACAAGACATCAGCAGTGATGATCAGCAGAGAAATAATTGTAATGTTCCAGAGTTGGGTCATTGATAAATGTAAACCTGGAGTTCTTGATTAATGGACCCAGTAGGACTGATCACCCTAATGGGCTCTATAACTCAGGTACCTAGCTGATTAGAGGCCCTAAGGGTGATTTTTTGAAAACGCATCCCGTTTTGAACCCGTTTTTGGTCCATTTTTGAGCAGTCCGTTAAAAAATGCATGCGTTTTTAAAAACGCATGCGTTTCTTGAAAACGCATCCGTTTTTGACAACTTTACAGGTTCAAAACGCCATGTGTGGCATCACCCTAACTCATTTTCCCTGGTACGGATAGAATGTAAGATCCTCTGGTTAGGCATCTGCACTGTCCTATGGTACACGGGAGGTATAATGATGTTACTACGTCACACAGCAGGTGCAGAGGTGGAGCAGGAAGCTGATGGCAGCTCCACCATTCCACTGCATTTGGAGGACTCACCTCCCGTCACCCTGGACAGAGCTGAAAATCCAGTTTGGAGGACGCCTGGATTAGAGGCGCATCATAACTGACCAATAATTAAAGGGATGATCACCGCTGATCTCACCAGGAAGGAGATCAGAAGTTTCACTTGTGCTCTAAACTTGCGGAACATCTTGTATTTGTCAGATAAACATCCAATCTGTCTCCACGGCTCGTGCTGGGAGCACTGCGTCACAAGCTGATATCTGCCATCTGCAGCGGCGACGAGGAATATTATAATATTTGTGCTGCTGAACTGACCATAGACAAAAGTGTGGAGCATTACTGTGGAGGGTGATCCGAGGGTAACATGGAGCTCCCAGACCCCAGACTACGGTCACTTAATAGTGTCAGTGCATTAGATCTGTATCTGAAGCAAAACTTCAATCACTATAAAAATTCTATAAAATGAGAATTCTGACTACCCTGTGGGTATGAAATAAATGTCTGATAACTGGTGATCCAACCACAGGCAATGAAAGCAACAGGAGACCGAAGGTCCTACTGAACTGCTGTATAGTGAAAAGGACATCCTTGAATTTTTTGTAGCATACTGTTAACCTGAATGGTCCACACCAGAAAACATCTGCTTTCATAGAGGCAGTCACACTGGCTGATAATCAATGAATCAATTTCCTGCTATTTGTCCAGATTTTCAACACGTTAAGAGGCACAGGGTGGAGAAAAACTGGGCAAGAGAGGATGGCCCTCCCCTCCAAGCAACTAATGCTCATTTGATTATCAATAACAATATCTCTCAATTCAGGTCAAATATTGTCTCAACAAAGGGAGCATTATCTACAAAGACCTAGGGTTAGTTCAGTTATGGCCTGGGAACTGACAGTGTCCCTTTAAAGCTGTGATGTTCATCTAAAGACAATTTAAAACAAATCTGCTGCCTCAAAATAAAAAACTAAAAAAACTAAAAGGGATTGCCTGACATAACTTGTACAACCCCTTTAAATCGCAAACCGCTTCCAGTGCCATGAAAGATCATCAAGTTGGTTATTTACAAGAGTTTCAATGGAAGGAAATATTAAAAAAATGTAAATTAAATAAATGTAGATGCTCTTCTTCTCCCTCTCACATCAGGAAGTCCCAGCACCTTCACATGGAGACGATGTATCACTTTCAGCCAATCAGTTACAGGAGGGAAATACAAACCAATGGTCATGATGATGAAGCCCCCGAGAGTAATGTAGTAGTTCAGAGTGTCTGCTGCCCCCTGTTGACAGATACAATCATTACTTCAACTGTCTCTTTAAATCCACGGTCTCCTGTAAATAAATCCAAAAAGTGAGACCTGGGAGGTAAAAATAAATCTAATAATGAGGAAGATCCTTGTACCTTGGCATTCAGCTGTCACCATGCGGACGCCTGCGATGTGAGCGCCGCCCGTCCCAGAGATTATAATGAGCGATGCTAAATCAGAATATCTGCAGACAATTTTTGACCTAGTTTAAATGTCAATTCCCGTCAGCGATGGAAATAGATCTGGGAATGAGAGATTCAGGCGGAAAGTGGTCACTGGCGGTTAGAATTAGTATAGATGGGAGCATCTTATAATTAAGGCCACCTTTTACTTAAAGGGGAAGTCCACCTTTCTATTTTCCATTGGGATTAATTAAGATTTTATCTATCTAAAGTATTTCCATTATATAGATTGTCAAAAGAGCCAACATGGCTGCCACTACTACTCCGAGCAGGGATTGTCTGCTTCATGCTGGAAGAGTGACTAGTCGATAAGCAGATGACAGAACAATCTACAGTGCGGACCCCCATTGACCAGCTGTAACCTATAGAGAGAACTAAGATGTAACGGCTCAATCTCGCTGCAGCACCCCCGCAGGTGAAAGAAGGTATTACACAGATACCATTGGTGGGATGTTCCAATAACACATGGAGCTCCTGAATAGGAACCTCCCGCCTGCCCATATGAACTCCGATTACACTGTAGAAATATAGATGTATATATGGTAAGCGGTTAATCAAAAAATGGATTATTAGAGGGTTTAGTAAATCTGCTTAACCCTTTACAAAACTCCCATGTGTGTTTAAATATTTATAGGGGAAAGCATTCTTTAGTCATGCACGAGCATGAGAATTTTGCAGGTCTGGTGTCTATTTTATGTATTTCTAAAGGGTTGGGGTCCATATTTACTTATATAGTTGGTTTAGTGTTTTTATTTATTTAGGGTCCTGGAGGTCCATGTTTATTTAGGTGATCTGTTTTCATGTCTAGTGTTTATTTTGGGGGGGTTTGCACTATTTAATCAGCGATCTGGGGTCTATCTTTATTCAGATGATTCAATGTCTACACCCATTAGTGGTTCTGAAAAATTGTAAAACTTTTCCTTACAAAAACCATATCAATTATTGGCTGAAAGTGGACAACCCTTTTAACATCTACACCATTTATGTATCTGATCACATGAAATCACAGCATTAATCCATGGACTTCTACTCTCTCATCCTCCATGGAGGCTGTTGTGATTTCATGTGATCAGATACAAACATGAGGTAGATGGAAATGTTACTGGTTAAAAGTCCTTAGATGACATTTCCCTGGTAACATGACCTGAAGTGCTCAATGATGTAACAGAACTAGGGGTAAATGTTCCAGCAAGGTACTGTTACCCCTAATTATAAGTAAACAGAGATGTATTATGTCTGTAATTGAATATTGGCAGACTGTCCCTAAGTACTAGCAGTGAAACCTGCGGGGCAATGCAAGTAAAACTTAATATGCAGGACTCCATTAATATCATTAGATTAGCCTCAGGTGAGTAGCATATAAGTTTACAAACTGATTTTTTTAAACCATTGCAGCCATGGAGAGGATCCATTTAGGGATAAGGGCAGTGATTTTTAATCTTAGGTTTTTTTATGACATATTTGTTTTGGGTGGGTTAATTTAAATAACAGGTTCCCTTTAATTGGTCGCTTCAGGACTATAGACTACAAACCAGAACCCTAACACTATATTATTTAAAGGGTTGGTCTGGGGTTCATATTTATCTAGGGAGTCTGTTGTAGGGTTATTTTAGTGGTCTGGGGTTTATTTTTAGGAGATATGATCTACGTGTGCGTTTGTTTAGGGGGATGTGCAGAGTGTTATCGTTTAGGGAGAAGGTTTTAACTAGGGGTGCGGTCTGCTTGGGGAGTGTTTAAGGATTATGGGGTCTGTTCTTATTCTGAGGTGATGCATAAAAATAATGGTGGTCATTTATTAAGGGCCCGAATCGCTCTTTTTCGTCGGGTTTCCCGAATTTTCTGATTTGCGCCGAATTGCCCTGGGTTTTTGGCGCACGCGATCGGATTGTGCCGCATCAGCGCCGGCATGCATGTGACGGAAATCGGGGGCGTGGCCGTCAATTTTTAAAAAATGTGTCGCTTGACACGCGCTTACCTGCACCCAGGATGGCATGGTGAACTCCGGCGAACTTCAGCGCAGCAGCGACACCTGGTGGACATTGGGTGCACTACCTGAGTGAATCGCCGGAAGACCCGAATCCCCGACGGAGAACGCACCGCTGGATCGTGACAGGCCTGGGTAAGTAAATCTGCCCCAATGTGTTAAAGAGAACCCGTCATGCAAAATAACCCCCCAAAACTAAATACATTTTCATAAGCTGCTATTAAAAAGCATTGCCTCTATCCCTTCATTGTCCCTCTACATGCCTGTAAACCTAAGCAATGAGGTCCTAAAGCTGTATGCAAATGACCTGTGAAATGTCCAATGAGTCATTAGCATATTCAAGCTGTCCAGCTTATTCATGAGTGGGAGGCACAGCCACACCCCCAGTGCTTGACTGACAACCTGTATAATGGTGTAATGGCTCCTCCATGTGCTTCCTGGTGCTGGCGCCCCCTGCAGCCTGTGTGTATGAGATACTCCTATACACATGACTGACAGCCTGTATAATGATGTGAGGCTGTATAATGATGTGCTTCCTGGTGCTGGCGCCCCCTGCAGCCTGTGTGTGTGTGTATAGGAGAGATACAGCAGCTCCAGGCAGCCATGTTATACAGAACATGTCAGATTCATGTGTAGTTGATGTCTGTCTCTCACCTGTATATTAGGAGGATGCAGCATGTCAGCAGATGCAGCACACACACTAGCCATGCTTTACTATACATTACACACAGACATGAGCAGGGGGAGGAGAGGGGAGGGGGAACAGGGGTGACATCACTGCCTCTGACCATGTGACCAGCCTCATTTACATGATAAAGAATAGATGATTTTACAATGAATAATGTATGAAATAACTAGATAAAGGCTGGGATGGGATCCTTGTGAGCTGCTCCAACAGGTAGTGGTGACAGGACTAGTGACAGAGACCTGATGACAGGTGCCCTTTAAGTATCTGCCAAATCCACACCCATTGTCCCAGAGCAGTGTCACTCCTCCCGCAGGATAGAGGGGCATCATATGGCAGTATTATAGTTATAAGGACCCCCTTATATGCCGAATTGTGGATCTGTAGAAATGTTACATCTTGGATGATCTACAGGACCTGAAGAGACTTGTGCTTATACTATTGTTCTCTGTGTTTCTCATACTTCTTGTACTCAATAAAGTTATTGATTAAACCGAAACAGGCAGCACATAACGCATGAGGCCGTGTGTACAATCCCCTGGTACATTCATGTGAACCTATGGAGTAAGGCCCCTTTCACACTTGCGTTTTTCACGCGCGTTTTCTGCGCGTGCTTTTGACGTGCAGAACTTGCATTGCACTCTGACCTATTGTAACCAATGGGTCTTTTCAGACTTGCATTTTTTTTTCACGCACATTTTTTTTAACATGCATTTAAATCTCAACATGCTCTACTTTTGCAAGTCACGCGCGTGAAAAACACACCATACAAGTCTATGGAGACGCATCAAAAACGCATTGCACTCCGAGAGACTTGCAAGTGCAATGCGTTTTTCACGCATCGACTGCCATAGAAAAGATAGAGCTCAGTCCTGAGTCCTTTCACGCGCATTACCTGCGCGTGAAAAATGCATTTAAATTGTATTGAAATTGCATTGAAAACCTGCGTGAAAAACTGAGACACTGAACAAACTCTGACTGAAAACTGATTGCACTCTGATGCAAAATGTGCGTTTTTCACTGACCAAAAACTGATCGCACCCTGATCAAACTCTGACGTGATCTGCAACGCAAGTGTGGAAGGGGCCTAAGAATACAATCTCCAGAGTATCCCCCACCTAAATCGTGGTCCTGTCACCATAGATTCTCCTATTATCCCATATATTTAAAGAATTGACTTTTGTGTCCTTTAACATCAGGTTTAATAGAGTCTCATCCTTCATCACCTGCATCAGTCGTAGCGAGGGGCTGCGTTATATACCCCTCCCCTCCTATTCTGCCGTCATCCGGAATATACAGCCTGATCCGGTGCTTAAAGCGGAAGGACAGCGTCATTACTCTGCCAATGGCCTCCGCAGACGAGGAGAGGCACGAGGCGGGTTATTTTAATGCCTCCGCTCCACATCGTGCGGTCACCTGCTGCCTTCTATTTCCAGCTCACCTTGTCCTATAGATTACCACTTCTCCGAGAATTGAGGCGGGGGGAGGGGAAGGTGACCTTACACGACATTGAGCGGCCGCAATCTGCAGGAACTTTCAATATCCGCGTCTTTGAGCGGTGACCGCACCTCACAGGTTGTTAACTGTCTGGTGACATACTCCATAATCATAGCCATAGAATAATCACTGTACAGATGTAGCAGAGCGGAGTCGGTCACCAGACTTATCTTGTGCAATAGATGCTACCAGGGCCGAATTAAGGGTGGTGGGGGCCCTTCCAATAATGTTTTTAAGGTATATAGCCTTCCAGCCCCCTGTAGTATATAGCCTGCCAACCAACCCCTGTAGTATGTAGCCTGCCAGACCCCTGTAGTATACAGCCCCAGCCCCCTGTAGACTTTAGCTGCCAGTCCCCTGCAGAAAATGGCGATCTCAACGATCTCCCCCAGCGAAGGCAGCGGTGTCTCAAAGCCACAGCTGTCATCCTAGACCCCTATGTGCATTGCGGGCGGCCACAGGCCGCTGCGCATTGCACATAGAGCTGGATTGCTGACTGTTGGAAACTGGTGGGGGCCCCTTAAAAAGTGAAAGTGGTGGGGCCCCGGGGCTCGAGCCCCATGAGCCCCTCCTTTAATCCGGCCCTGGATGCTACAGCTGCTACGCCACAGATTGTGCAGGTTCAGATGTTGGAGGCGGGTGACAAAAGGAAAAATATTCCAGGATTGTACCTGCTCCAAGTGCACTGGGGGCGGTTCCTTACAGAGGAGAAAATAAGGATTTGATACAAAGTCAATTTAGCAAGTTTCCCACCTACAAAGAATGGAGAGGTCTGTAATTTTTATCGTAATTTATGGAAACTGTGAAACACAGATAGTAAAAAAAAAAAAAAAAATTCTGAAAATCAATTATTAACATTTTTAAATAATTAATTAGCATTTTATTGCATAAAAATTGGTATTTGATCATCTACCATCCAGCAAGAATCACAGACCCGGTTTAGTTTGAGACGCTCCTCCTACTCCGCACGCGGTACCGGTCGCTCCTCCTACTTCGCACTCAGTACCAGTATTACTTGCACCTGTTTAAACTTGCTACCTGTATATAAGACACCTGTCTACACACAAACACTTGCACTCCAACTTCTCCACCATGGGCATGACCAAAGATCTGTGCTGGGACTCCGTGCAGGATGGAGTAAGGGGGATTTGGAGAAAGGTCAGGAAACAGCCCAGAACTACAACATATTATCAGACTGTCCCCCACATTCCAAACCATAAAACGTGACCTGAAAACCCATCTGTTCAGGATCACCTACTATATGCAATAATATGGGTATTCCAGCATCGGCTCCGTAAGTCACTTTTCAAGGTCCTAACCAGTCTCCAGCCCTGAACCCAATCAAAAATCTTTGGAGGGCGATGAAACTGCGCAACGGCCCCGAAACCTAAAAAATCTGCAGAGGAGTCACAGACCCCACTGCAGGAACTAGAGGAAACATCAGTTTCTCTGTTACTGTTTCTCTACCAAATATTAAATTCTCGGTATAGAGAGACCAAGAGCAGAAGGCGCACGACAAGACAGGGTAATGGTTCCAAATAGGTTTTCCTTTTTTATTGAATCGTCAAGGGTAAACAGAAGGATACACAACGCGTTTCGGGGAACTGTGGTCCCCTTTTTCAAGTACTCCAGCCGAACTAGCACCTCGTGTCTGGATACCCCAATTACGCTGGCTGCACCTCGACCCCAATTAAGACCCTATATGCCAATACGAGTGTTGTGCCTCGTGGTTAAGCACAACTAAACCAGGTAAGCGACTGTCTAACCACGTCTGAAACCCTGAATCAACGTTATCACCCTATGAGCGCTGTTGTGTCCCTTGTTTGCTATCTTCCTAAATATTAAATTCTGTTTTTCCACTGTATCAAATACTAAATTCATTCAAACAAATGCAAATTATTTAAACATCATACAATGTCATTTTCAGCCAATTTTCAGATTTTTGTTTTTAGATTCTGTCTCTCACCGATGACCCACGGAGCACAAATTATGGTGTAATGTGTTTTAGGGCAGAATTGTCTGTAATACATTTTCTCCATTAAATTTGATGACTGTTCAATTTGCTATTTACAAGTAACATCTACACCCAGCCGGCAGGGGCCCCATCATAGGCTTTCCATTAGAGCCCCCAGCTCCAAATTACTCCTCTGCCATCATATCACAACAGGACACTGAAAGGGTTAATCAAAACTATTTTTATTAAGCCCCATGTCCCCCCCCCCCCCCATCCCTATGTAACAAGTCACCACTGATGTCACAGAACGGATAGATGGTAATCGCACTATGGTGTTCCTCCGCTACAACATAATATATGTATAGAGAAAAGCTCTAATCACTGATCTGCTGCAGAGGCTTCAGCTCCGGAGACACCTGGAGGGAAAGAAACATCAGTATGAGCCAAGGAACAACTACAAACTAACAGAACAAAACAGGCAAATACTGAAAATGACCAATTAGATTAATGCATCGCCTCAGAGGCAGTGACCCTGTACATAGCTAGTCCTGCTCTCAGCTGAGAAGTGGAGACAATTGTATCCAGTCCAAACAATGCTCTGTGAGCTAAACACATCTGCAGCTGCTGCACAGATCTCTCTGTTGGTTTGTTACAATGTATCAGTCTGGAGTCCAGGTTGTTTAGCTCACAGAGCATTGTCTAGACTGCATATAATGGGGCAGATTTACTTACCCGGTCCATTTGCGATCCAGCGGTGCGTTCTCTGCGGATGATTCGGGTCTTCCGGCGATTCACTAAGGTAGTTCCCCCGACGTCCACCAGGTGTCGCTGCTGCGCTGAATTCCGTCGGAGTGCAATGAAGTTCACCAAGCCAGGCCGGGTGCAGGTAAGCGCGTGCAAAGCGGCACTTTTTTTTTTTTTTTAAATGCAGTGGTTTCTCCGAATCCGACAGTTTTTTTCCGATGGCTAGGCCCCCCCGATTTCCGTCGCGTGAATGCCGGCACCGATGCGCCACAATCCAATTGCATGCGCCAAAACCCCAGGGCAATTCAGGGAAAAAAAAACCGGTGCAAAACGGTAAAATTCGTGTAACCCGGGGTAAAAACGCGATTAGTAAATGAACCCCATTGTCTCCATTCAGAGGCAGTAACCCTGTACATAGCTAGTCCTGCTCTCACCTGAGAAGTTGAGACAATGCTCTGTGAGCTATGCACATCAGCAGCATGATTTTACAGAGATTGTTAAGCATTGTCTAGACTAGATACAGTTGTCTCCACTGATGGATGAGCCATTTACAGGGTTACTTTCTCTGAATGGAGACAATTGTATCCGGTCTAGACAATGCTCTGTGAGCTTTACAGCCTAGACTCCTGACTGATACATTGTAACAAACCAGCAGGGAGGTCTGTACAGCTGCTGCTAATATACCTCGGCCTATGAGTAGCAGTGATCACACTGGAAATTGTATATATAACGACATCTGTAATGCCTCACCTTAAAGTCACAGCCCGTAGACTTCTTGATGTCATCTACAGTAAGTCCTTCCGCTATTTCTATCAGGGTCAGTCCGTTCTTCTTATCCACATCAAATACGGCCTAGAAGACAGGAGGAAACCTATTATCCCCAGGGAATCCAGACATTTTATTTAGTTTTTATATTTGTGTTCCAGTTTATAACCTTTTTATTGCATTATAATTCCTTTATTTTGTTATTTCTATATTATACTATTTTTCATGTTTTCTATATTTTCTTTGCTTTTTATATATTACCGTATATATTAAATATTTATTATACCCTATATTTGTAGAATTCTTAATATAGAAGAAATATCTGTAGATAAAAAAAAAAATAATGAATATATATATATATTATATACTATGTTGGGAGCGCAGCCCTGCCCCCGATCCACCAGCACAATGCTGATCTTCAGGACGGAGGATCCTGGGATGAAGCGATTAGCATTCAGCGTACGGCTCATCTTCCGCCACACGCCGCGACACATCAAAGCCGAGCACTTGTTTAGGCTTTTAGCGGCTCCGCTTCCAGGCAATTTAATGTTTAAGAGTCTAGAAATAAATCCAACAAGGGAGGAGGAAAAACATTGTACAAAACAGATACAAATCTACTGAAAAATGCCCCCGCTTAGATCATGAACCTTTTTAAAACTCTTTTTTTTTAAGTAGAAGAGTGACCCTTTAAAATAAGGAAAGGGACCAGATCTCCACCCGGTGAAGCATTAACAAGAACCTGTCACCCCACTAAACCACAAGTATGAAATGTTCCTTCTAGAATTCCCTCTTATGTCAAATCTCATCTGTTTGCCTCTAAAATATCTCCGCCAAAGTCAAATATGACTCTTCTCATCCCCATTTTCACATGAGATGAGTCAAGTTTAGAGGCAGCAGGGGAAGTGTCACTTCTGAAGCCTCTATCTTCTGTTCTATAGGGCCTAGAAACATGCTTTGCGTGCCAATTTGAACATAAGAATCTCATCTTTTAAACATCATCAGGTGGCTCTGTGAGCTACAGAACTGGACATACAGTCAGTTAAAAAATAGATATTACGTCTTAGATGCCCGTTTCTCCAGTTCTGTAGATCACAAAGCCATAAACCTGGTGTAATGTTAAAGATGAGATTCTTATCTTTAACATGACACCAGTATGCTTTTAGGTACTATAGAATAGAGAGCAGGGGCTTCTACACCTGTAACCACTAAACTTGACTCATTTCATGTAAAAAAAGAGGTGAGAAGAGTCATATTTGCCTGGCTTTTCTGTAGGTAAATGGGTGAGATTTAACATAAGAGGTAATTGTAGAAAGGACGTTACATACCCTACTGGAGTGTTCTAGTTTGGTGGGGTAAAACCTGATGATAGGTCCTCTTTACCATAAAGATGGATCACATGCTGAACTGGATTATGAGCCTTCTTTCTGCTCTCAGTGGACATACCCAACGCATAAACCACCCTCTCCCCAAATCTGGTGAAGATTTTGGCACATACAAGGGCAGGACGTGGCTGACCAGAGCAGGCAGGACATGGGCGACTGGCTGTGAGTTTCTGGGAATAGTGCCCGATACAACATTCATCCCCTTTAAATTACAAGGAGCTCCCTATGGCGCCGCAGTGTAGATCTGACTCCCCTATTGGTCACGTACATGTGCAATATATATGCGACACACTGGGGAGCCTCCACCATCTTGGGGTGCCCAGTGTGGAGTGGACCTGTTTTACCTTCTCTGTGATGATCCGGTCCACGCAGTTTTTCCCAGTGAGCGGCAGGTTGCATTGCTCCAGAATTTTGTGCGTTCCTCCCTGTAACAAAACATAACAGAGAACGTGAATGGAAACCTTGACATGTGATAAAATCCCTGTGCCGCCTCCTCCAAATAGATATTGGAGAGCCATGATAGCGCCCCAGCGGATCGCTGGTCACATCTGGTATTGCAGCTCAGATTAGTGAAAGTGAATGAGGCATATGTGCAATACCAGACCCATCCTGAGGTCCAGGGTGGCGCCAGTCTGATTCCCTGGTCAGTGATTATTCAGATTTTTACTCGTCACAGCTGTCAGGACACGGATGTTCCTGATCACAGAATTGCGGATGTGATACACAAAGTCTATTGGAAAATTTTAAAAACTTTTTGTAAGTTAAGGGGAATATTTACAGAACATTTCTACCCCAATGTTTTTTTTAACTGCAGCATTTTTCCCTATTATCAGAAATCTCTGCTTCCGAGGATTAATATGAGGTCATGTGATCCCTCCAGTCCCTTACGCAGCAGAATGTGTGGATCAGGACTCTGCGCCTCCAGCGCTGGAGATAACTATGGCGTCCCGGCAGCACAGTTACTGCTCCGCACCAGGCGCCTGTCACATTTCGCCTTAAACCAGATTATGGCAGAAGAAGAAACAAGACAGGCATCCGGAAAATGAGCCGTCGCCATGGAAACATGCAGCGGCTCCCCCGAAATCACACATCTATCTCCATTTAGCAATTCAAGCGCAATCCATTAAATCCGGAAAACCTCCAGACCCCGGTATCATTCCCCTCCGATATGATCAGCACAGCGCCACCAGGTGGTCACACAACAGGGCCCATATTATGGAGCCGCACTGACCGAATGCTGGCGTTTCCCTACTTATTACTACAAACCATCTAATATGCAAATTAGGCTCACACACAATATATTTTATAAATTTAAATCCCGCTTGCAGTCAGTGAATAGAATTTGTGGTTTACATCTGGAAGCTGAAAATCTGCTCTGCGCCCCTCGTCTTATCAGCACATTTTCAGGATTCGGGATGAAGGCAGCACTTTATTCCATTCACTGTCTGCAAGCAGGATTGTAGCTTCTCCATGTGCACTGGGGATATGTCCTCACACTGCTGTGCTCTATGCTCTCTGCATTAAATTGCTGCACATCCCATTTTCACATCCAAAGTCCTGCTAATTACAACCTACACAAAGGTCTGATTACACATCTCTCTAGGGACAATAACACTGGCTGCAGAGAGAGCACAGCAGTGTGAGGATACACCCCCAATGCACTTCGCGAAACTACAATCCTGGAATACAAATTTATATTTCACAGTTCAGCTGCTACTAATAACACACACAAAGGTCTGATTACACACCTCTCCAGGCAGGGACAATACATAAACACTGTCTGCAGGACAAGGGTTGTGGAGAAACTCAATTCGGAGAGCTAAGAGCACAGCAGTGTGAGAACACTGTGTTTTTGAGCAGCGTAAAAGATGCAGTAAGAAAAAAATATATAAAATGACTACATCCTTTAATGCCATATTACACCAGAATTGGAGGACACTTACCTTGGCGGAGTGTTCCATTGTCACCACGACTTTGGTATCGGTGCTGGACACCAGATCCATGGCGCCGCCCATCCCCTTCACCATCTTGCCCTGGAATGAAAAAATAAAAATAGATCCAATTTATTTACTTACTATATTCCGATTTTCGGAAGCACAAAGATCAGCATAGATAATCAGATCCAGCACGAGGAGCCGCCGCTACTTGACCACAATATTGAGTAAGGTCATCCGTGAAAATGCAACCTACACGGTAAACAATTTTCTTTATGTACTCCTTCTAAGAACGCGGCCCGGCTACGGCTACAGGTCCGACATCAACACAATCCTGGATGGAGGCCGACCCTGCACCATGACAGCCGCCGGCATCAGAGCAGAGTCTACAGGAGACAAGAGGAGGAATCACAAACTCTGCGCACAAAGACCCACGGCGCAATACCGAAAAGACGCGACCCCGGGGTCACGACCTCCTGTGAGGCAACAAAGTGGAAGATAAGAGGATGAAAATAGCCGCACTTCATCTACCGTATCAATACCCTCAGAACTTTGGCTGAACTACAACTCCCAGCATCTACAGATGACAATATGTAATAGCTCAACAATAGAACAAACAGATTTGATCAAATGATGCAATTTACATAAAATAACTTTAAAATATATGTAAGACACAATGGATTATGAGGGTGGCGCAGGCAGAGACACTTCTGTGCAATCTCTGTGACGTAGGTGGCGTGTATCGTGACACATCGGGTTCATGCTGACCATGGAAGGGGGGAGGTCTCAGTGATGGGACCCCCACTGTGTGTATTATCCCTGTACTGTGACATCACTGTGTGTATAATCCCAGCTATGTGACATCACTGTGTGTATAATCCCTGTACTGTGACATCACTGTGTGTATAATCACAGTTATGTGACATCACTGTGTGTATAATCCCTGTACTGTGACATCACTGTGTGCATTATCCCTGTACTGTGACATCACTGTGTGTATTATCCCTGTACTGTGACATCACTGTGTATATTATCTCTGTACTGTGACATCACTGTGTGTATTATCTCTGTACTGTGACATCACTGTGTGTATTATCCGCCTGGGACTGCAGGAAGATGCCTGGAGTCATCTCTGGTGATGGCCTGAGTGCCCACAGAAAGGGCTCCGAGTGCCACCTCTGGCACCAGTGCCATAGGTTCGCCATCACTGTTCTAGGATAACATGGGAGAGCTATGTACTGTGTATTGCTCTGTAGCATAACAGCTTATATTGCCTCAAAGTGGACTGCTGAAGGCTCCAATCTGGCTCCAAGGTACTGGTATGGACAAGGAGAAGAAGAAAAATGGACCTTAGTGATGCCTCGACCTTCCTCAGGTTTCATATGTGCACATATGTAGCCTGAGAAAGGGAATGGCACCACTGAGGTCCATATGTCTTCTTTTCGTGCCACCACTAAGGTCCATATGTCTTCTACTGTAAAGTGAGAAGTCTTCCTCTGTTCCTCCAGCGTCCAATATGAAATTAGAACCTGGGCTCACCCAAGCATCAAAGTGAAATGATGCAGGAAGTCCCTTCTTCCCTGCAGAAAAACAGCCAATGTTTACAGGTTGTTCCAAAGGGAAGAAGGGACTCTATCCATTATTTCACTATGATGTTTGGAGTCCAGTCCTCTACATTGTGCTTGTATGGTGGCCTTAATTGGCAATCTCTCCATAAGGAGATCACCTACTGTCTGACCCTAGTCATTAGCCTCTCACACAGCCAATCCAGTTCCCTTTGCTGTACTGAGGAGACCCAACCAGGTCAAAACAGTGCTGTCTACAGTTGGGAGTCTGTTCCTTCTGGAATAGATTTATTGGTTTGGCTTAATCCCACATCATATCTGTAGGCTTCTTGTAGGTCATACTTGGTGTTAAGGGAGCTGCCTTTCAAGGTAGCAAAAGGAGACATTGCTTTCCATCTAACACCTTGGAAAATGTTTTTGCATGCTTCCCAGAATTCCCTAGTGGAGCATCTATGGCTTTAAGTCTCCACATGCCTTTAAGGTGGCCTTAATTGGCAATCTCTCCATAAGGAGAACACCTTCTGTCTGTACCAAGACCAACACATTTTTGCCAATATTGGCCAAATACATTAGTTATACAAAGAGAACCTGGCCCCTACCTTCTCTAGCTCAAGTTCCTTTACTAGCTGACTTGACACAGTTGGAATTTTTCCTGTAGCGGTTAATATTCTGAGAAATCAGTACACTATCATTTTAAGTATATAATATGCTAATTAGGTTCTATACTTTCAGGTGGGTGGATAGTCATGGGCTGGAAAAGACATCCTGTCACCTCCCAAATGGTAGGTGTTAGCAAGTGTTGGGCCTGCCCTCCAGAGTACTAAAGGATCCGGTCCAGGCTTTAATCAAACGCAAATCCCCAGAAATACACAAGACAACGACTAAAATTTTGAGGTGGGTAGGATCTATTTCTTAAAGAAAATCTACCATTTGTTTTTATATATTGTGAACCAAACATACCTTGAGAATGCTGTAGCTACACTGATGCAGAAACATATCCTGCTTAATCCCTGATCAAAGAGGTTCTGCTCAAAAAACAATAATAAAATTGAGGAGATTGGGATAGCTGGGTGCATACTGACTGCTGTGTTTCACAGAGCTTACTGGACTGTCCAGACATGACTAATCAACCTGAGCTGGATGACTCATACACAGCAGCTGGGGGATGGTGCAGCGATTGATTACTTCTGAAGAAAAAGATATATTGTTCACCGCATCAACGTCCTTGCCCGCTCTCTATTAGCCCACATCAAGCGCCGAGAGTGAAGTTAGATTACACAGTACCTTTCTTGATGGATTTATCAATTTATCAATTTTGGATTTGTCAATTAAAAACCCTGATCCCAATGGGACTCAATGCAGACTTTGAGATTAAATGTTTCCTCTAGTATCCCCCTGCAACTGAGTATGAGGTTTATAATCACTACTGAACACTAAACACAGAGCACTTTAATTTTTGCACATTAGTAGTAATACATAATCTACCTCGTATTTTATGTTTAATGTTATACATATATATCTATGTTAGAATGGAATAATACTTTGCTATTATATATATCAACATTCATTATGAAATCCATATAAGAAGGAAGTTACTGATAAGATGAAAAATAATTTTTTAGTATTAACACTTTCTTATATAGTTTGATATGCTTTTAATACATTTTTAATATGTATGTTCCCCCTCCACTTGGATGTTTCATCCAAGTAAATCTCACTGATGTATTCTGGGATAGTAATTACTATAAAGAGCTAACAATGCATGCACGTCGGTAAGCCCCGGAAGAAGCCGTGGAGGCGAAACTCGGAGTCGGGCGAGGAAAACCGAACGTGCATTTTTAAATTTCTAAAGGCCTTATTTTAACTTTTGTCTGTGAGTATATTGAATAAATGTTTCAACTTAATTACCCAAAAAGTTGTCTGCACCATTGCGTGTTATCTTCTCTTCCTTTTGACGAGTGAACCGGAGTGACCGCGAAATTTGTGGAACACACCACACGGTGGCAGCAGTTCCTGGTCGGAGGATTTTACCCACGCACCGGTAACAAACAACGATCCGGAGTTTTCGTCCAGCAAGACCGGAGGAAAGCTGAGTGAGAGCGTGGAATACGAACACACCCTTTTCCATCAAGAAAGGTACTGTGTAATCTAACTTCGCTCTCGGCGCTTGATGTGCGCTAATAGAGAGCGGGCAAGGACGTTGATGCGGTGAACAATATATCTTTTTCTTCGGTTCAATCTTTAGGTGTTTTGGACTTTCTCACCTGTGTTCCCCTGCGCCCCCCCCCCCCTTATCGAATGTTTTTTCTTTTACATTATAGGTTAAGGTTTGAGCTTTTGTGAAATTTTTGTTATTTGTGATTGATTACTTCTGCCTGTCAGGGACAACACAGTGAATACAGCATTCTCTGGAGCAGTGCATCATTAGGGTGAGGAGAAGTGCCTGGAGAAGCCACAGGTGTGACAGAGCCTCATTATCATCATTTTATAATTGTTTTTTTCACCAAAATCGCTCACCTCAGAAATTAAACAAGATATGTTTCTGCATCAGTGTAGCTACAGCCTTCTAAAGGTATGTTTGGTTCATAATGCACAAAAGCAAATGGTAGGTTTCCTACATGACAAAGTGATGCCTTCGATGTGTTTAACTAACAGAAATTATTTATTTGGAATGATGGATGCAGGAGAAAAACTCTTAAACCCGCCCAGACTTGGCAAAAAGTTAGTAGGGTTGATGAAAGGTTCTCTTTTTTTCTGATAAAAGTAAGATATGTTACAGGAATAAGTTTTGTTAAATAGCATAAAAAAAAAAGAAAATCTTGAAGAAAACGCAAGTTCTTTCTGCCTTTACATTTTTCCTTGCTTTAAAAATATTATTTAAAGGGATCTTGTCCCCAGGTTTAACGCTGCAAACTAACAGCCTTAGTGATGAAATATCTTTTCTTGAAATGTCTCTCCTTTAAGTTTAAACATATTTGTTTACTTATATAAAAATGGCATAATTACTATCTTCAGCTCTATAGAACCTAAATGTCTCATGTTGTGGTACTGTAAGCTATAAAGCCAGAGGTATCAGTAGTTGAAGACATTGCCACTTATTGGATCTTTACCTGCACCTTGCATGCTTACAAGCTTTATAAATTCTCCAGACATACCTTTCCTGTTTCCCAGCAAAAATGCACTTCTTTATGCAAATTACCTTCTTGGTGCACCAGGTTAGCACAGTCTCTGCTGGGGCACAGGTTTTGTTCTTCCTACACCTTCTTTCTGCATGGGATGTCAGTCATTGTTCAGAGGGGTGATCTTGCTCGGTGCTGGGGAGCATAAACAGAAGAAAACAGGTGCACCAGCGGGCATGACCTTTCCCTTTGTCCCTAGAAGCTAATTTGCATAAATATTAAAACAGACTTTACTCTGAAACTACATTTACAAGGCATGTCTGGAAATCTCACCAAGTGCCCTACACACAGCTGGCTTAATATGTGGTTAAGTTGGGAGGCGTCAGACTCACTTTAATTACAACCTTAAAGGAAATCCATCATGATAGACCAGGGACACTTACTCATAGATCCTCTTCCGGTGACTGTGGTAATCCTTTTATATTTGTTACCCACGGCCTCCTTCCTTCTAAAATCAACTTTTTAATTATGCTAATGAATTATGGGTTGCTGGGAGCGTTACCAGAGCACCGCAATGCTGTAAGAAGATTACCACAGTCACGCTGTCTGGATCTATGAGTAAGTGTCCCTGGTTTATAATAATGGATTTTGATGGTAGATTTCCTTTAAATGGGTATTCCCATCTGGGTGTTCCCATTTAATTTAATTCATTTTCCATATGTAAGTATTTCTTCAATTGGATGTTATTAAAAAGAATGTTGCTGTGTGAAGTTAATTTCTCATAAATGTAGCTATGTTGTCCCTTAGAAATGAGATAGCTTACTCAGATACGACCACCACACACTCTGGCTATTGAGTCCTGCCTGACCTCCTGGCCTCAGCAATCATTACTACAGGACGGCTGTGGGACCTACAGTAACTCCCAGACATTTCATATACAAGAAACCCTTTGTTTCTTTGTGCAATCGCTCCAGCAGAGGTGGTCGTATCCAGGGACACAGTCTTGTTTCTAAGGGACCATATGACTACATTTATGAGAAATTATCTTAACACGGGTAAATTTTTTAAAATAACATCTAATTGAAGAAATGTTTATATATGGCAGATTAATGAAACTGAATGTGAATGCCCAGATGAGAATATCCCTTTAACTGTCTGCATCTCTGATTCTGGAGTTCACAGAATCAGAATCATGGTTCTAGTCGATACAGGGACTAAGATAAGATGCCCCCCCCCCTCTAAAAAGCAAAGTCTTATCTGCAATACCCAGTACAGCCACTACTCAATGCATGGAGCTATGTGTAGTAGATGGATCTGAATTCTGCAGTCTCTTTTATGATGAACATTTCTGGAAAAACCTTTTAACTATGATTTAGCTTTTATGTTTTGTTCAGACTTTATTTTTACCAATACCTGAAAGTTTAGCAGAACCCCTCACAGCCCATATTTGACCATAGCCTGACCATATATCCCAAAAAAAACTTTAAAAAATATACTGTAGAGAAATGACTTATAATAGCCATCACATTGTAACAAGGAATCTGATTAGCTCTATGAGCAACTGCTGGATTGCCCTGCCCTGACCTTCAGCCAATGGCGGATCCTCAAGTAGACGATATTCATGGGTGCCTGGAGGACCATGAAATCTATAAACTAATCTAAACTCACCATCCTGCTTTTTCTTCCAGGCCTGCGGTTCCATCTTCTCCTTCAAGCCACAGACACTATGACATGGTGGTGCGGCCGTGTCACATCATAGTGTGTGCTTGCGCTGAGCCGCGAGGGCAGGAAGAGGAGAAGACAGAAAGAAGAAGCCATAAGGTGGGTATAGAAGTTTTTTTTTTTTTTTCAATAGGGCCCTATTGTGGACATTTCTGTAATAGGGGGGAATCTCTATTGCAGAGATGTAAAGGGGGGACTCTGCTGCGGACATTTCAATAATGAGGTGCAGCTGCTGCTGGACATTTTATTAGAGTAGCGGTTGAATTCCCTACCCTAGGGCTTATACTCCAATCAATGCCTTTTTGTGGTAAAATTAGGAGCCTCAGCTAATTTACAAGTATTTCCAGTATGATGGGAGTTCATCTGCAGATGCCGGGGCAGGTGCAGAATCCACAGCCATGTGGAGGGTTTTATGCAGTTAGGGAATGGGATTGGCTTTCCTAGATAGATTTATCCAAAAAATAAATAAATAAAAAACTTGAAAAAATATATTGTAGAGAAATGACTTATATCACATTGTAACAAGGAATCTGATTAGCTCTGAACTTCAGCCAATGGCGGATCCTCAAATAGACGATATGCGTGGGTGCCTGGGGGGCCATAAGAGAACAAATTACTTTTATGAACAGTATAAGGCCTCATTCACACAGCCGTTGGTGGGCGTATATACGGCAACGTCCCGGATATACGCCCTCCATAGGCCGGCATTGGACGTGCGGCGCCGAATGGAGCGGTACAGTGCCGAACGTGCTGTGAAAAGATCGGACATGTTCTATCTGTTTTCGCCATACGGCGCTGTGTGCCATGTTCCTCTATGGTGATGGGCGGGGGTTAGCAGCGCTCACCACATCCTCCTCTCCCCGGCGCCGAAAAGTGCCCACCGTGATATGGTATGGCGGGCACATGTCAGTGTGAATTCAGCCTAAGATCAAGAATAAAAAGGATATAGAGTATATACCTGATACACAGGATATAGAGTAGTACTAAAGTCCTATCATTCAGGCACATGTTGGTTTGGCCCTGTCTAGTGAACAGCCCGGGGCCCATGGGACACTTAATCCACCACTACCCTCAGCAACCTATTATGAAAGGTGCACGGTTTAAGAGGTCCCTGTTTTTCCATTGTGGAGCTTCGAGTGACACCAGAAATGAGCTGTGAATAAAGTTCCCAGTGTATATTTCATTGTATGTGATTGACACTTCTTGTGTTTTCCAGAGTTGAATAAAAATACAGATATCCCTTACATGTTTATCTGCTGCCAAGATAAACAGCTGGACAGGAAGGGTTGGTGGAATAGCAGTCATAAGCTTTCCTTCCAGAGATTAACAAGTCACTTTCCTTGTCACTACAGCATTAAGTTTCTTCATTCAACACTACAAATGTATTTTTAGTAAAAACTTTTGGGAGTGGGAGACAAATCTGTCTATCAGTATATATATATGGGTCTGGTCCTTCAAGCCCTGCATCTCATGAAGGTTAGATATTACATCTAAAAGCTGCACATGGGCCACCTACCCCCCTCCTCACATGTACAATGTGTTATAATCTTGTTTGAAGACACTGTAAAAATTTACTTGGTAAAATGTTGATAAATGTTTTGTGTAATTCCATGATATTAAAGGGAACTTGTCAGCAGAAATTAACCTAATAAACCACTATTAGTATTATGTCAAGCAGATGAACAACTTTCACATAATATTTCTTTCAGGGCTCATTGTGGTGGCATCATCCAAAAAATCTACTTTGAAGTAAGATGAAAAATGGTTGTGCACCATCACATAGACCAGGAGTTAAGCACTGAAGTCAAGCTCACTCCGCTTGCTTTGGGGACTGTACAACTTTTTGATTACTCTTTATACAAAGTTGTATGGCTTTTCGGTGCTGTTTACTGGGAATAACAGTTTTTAGATTTCGATAGATCAGGATTTTGGGGATGTGGTGATACCTGGCATGTTTATGATTTTATTTGTTTATTTATTTTATATGCGATTCATTTTTTTGTTAAAGTTTTTTTGTTTACTATTTTGTTAGGTCCCCTTGGGTGTTTGAATACTAAGGAGTCTGATCCATCATGCAGTATACTGCAATAAAACTGTATTGCAATATAAAGTGAATATATAGATCTTTTATTACTGTCTGCATCCAGCAGGCTGTGGTAGATAGTGTTAATTGGCTGGCCTAGAGTCCTCCCAGAGGCTCCCACCTGTCATGACAACCAGCAACCTCTGATGATGTCTTGGGGGTGCTGATTGGCAGTAACATAGCTGTGTTTGCATGAAGTTGCTGTTTACATGAAATGATGACTGTTGCCAGCACTGACCGCAGCAGTTAGCTGCAGGTGTATGCTGTATGCTATTTATACAATTTACACCTAAGCAAAAATACCTTATTAATAGGGATGAGCAGACCTGAATGCCCCCCGGTAACAATCGGGTGTTACCCTTTAATTTATGTCAACAAAGCCATAAGCACCGCCATTTTCTCTAGGATCGCTGTTTTCCCATGGAAAGCGTCAATCCTAGGGAAAATGCTGCTGATGGCATTTAAAGGGTCACGTGTGTTACCAGCAGGGGAAACCCCGAACGCAGAAGCTGAACTTCTGCACAGACTCAAAAATTGCGGGTCCATTAAACCATACTTGTAAAGCAGCCTCTCTGTGCTTTTTTCTGCTCCTTCTTTCTCCTGTAGTGAGCTATTTATCTGAAGATAAATTAGAGTAGTACTTTCCATCCTTAGAGAATATTTCCGTTGAATATTTCTCTCTTAGGTAATTTGACTATCCAGAGATGACTGTAAAGAGTTAAGTCAATAGCCTCTTTATGAGGTTCATATCTCTTCCAGCTATCTGTGAATACATAAATCTACCATCAGGAATCATGCATCCAGTAGATCAAATAGTAGATTCCTCCTACAACCTCTAAACTTGTGCATCCAATTACATTGTTTAACTTTTAAATGGTATATGAAATTTTGTAAAATTTTAGTTTGACTTTAAAAGGAAAAGTATGTAAATTATTCTTCATAAGGATGAAAACAGTCTTTGGTACCACCTATAGGTCCTGTATCTACTTTATGCAGCAATTCAGTTTCAGACCCATAAAGAGACTTACTAAAGACATAGGTCCAAATTTATCAGGGCTTGTATGTCAGAAATGTGTCATACAAGTCCTGAAATTGGCACAATTCCTGTAGCACAATCATAAATGGCACCTTTTTCCCATATTACGGCACCTCCCCGCAAGTGGAGGGGGGTGCAGTCAGTGGCTCAGTGGGCCAGCATCGGGCGTTCCTGCTCTGCACCTGTGCACCCGTTCAGGTGCAGGTCAGAGTGCACTTCTACACCAGGTCAGACCAGTGTAAAAGTGCCCCGCATGCACAGCATATCACAGCTGCCCACCAGGAGTTATCAGGAGGCCAGATCTTCAGGTATCGGTGGGCAGGGCACCATCATAAGCAGGCACACTTAGATAAATGTGCCCTAAAGACTAATTTGGTTTGATAGCTTTGTTGGTCTGGTATCTCCTGGCATGTCTCAAAGCTCTTTTAAATATCTGACATTGACTGAGAAGGTAGCTACTGATAGGTGGCACACATGGGACTTCCATCTTGGACCTAATTTGAAAAGGTAGATGGATCCTAAAAGTTTCATTTACCTACACATCAAGCTGTTTAAATATTAGGACAATGGCAGAAAGTAACTTAGAATGGGACCCGTGGCAGTGCCATAAGCTCTGTTTGTGGATTGAACACCAGCAGGTGGAAATACTGAAGTAAGACAGTAAACTGGATTAGCCAATACTGTGACATGACCTGCAGGAGCGTGTTAGTTTACAAAATGTTATTGATATTATTATTAATGAGAAATTTTGTAATATATATTGTCAGAGGAAAAGGTCTATTTTTCCTCTTATGTGGTTCTTTTTCTCCTGTCTCTTCTTCCTTACAAAAAAAAATTCCTCTATGCTCAATCCAACTAGGTCCTGAGGTCAATGAAATATATACATTATGGCTGCTCATAGAAGTCTACTGAGAGGGAAAGAGAGTTACAGAAACATGTAAGAGAAATAAAAGTTTCCTAGATTATCTAAAGTAGTATAGTCATAAATACATAAATACTACTGAGTATTGCTCTATACTGCTCAACCAGGACAGGTCAGAATTATATCTGTCGTATTTTTGTTAATATTTTGGTGTATATTTTTTTAAGCCTTTTTTTGCTTTCTGTCTCCCAAAGGTCATAATAAAACTTTGGGAAATATTTTTTTTTTCTTTTCTTAATTGAAAATTCTCACTGTAACTTTCATGTATTGTGTGAAAAGGGATACCCTAAGGTCCCTCAGACACTAATGTGAGGGGGGCCAATAGCATTTTGGCGCCAGATAACGGTCCCCATAGATGCCTATGGCACCCGGTCACGGTGTGGTCGCGCTGTCTCACTCCACAATGACATGTCCTATATTTTTCTGTATTAGGGCACTCACTTCTCTATGCAGAGGGGAGGGGTGAGCAGCACTCACCCCTCCTCTCTCCTCCTCTCTGTATGCTCGCTCAGGCTACAGTGATTATTGTCACTAACAGTGCTTAACAGTAATAATTAACACTATTTCAGTTGTGCTAGGTCTAGACAGAGCAAGCTGCCGCCTCTCACTAATCCAGGCGTTCATCTGTCCAGTCTCTATTCTATTCTTCTCCGCCAGGGTTCCCTGCAGCTGCCTGTAGGCCGGGACCCAAAATTTCTGTGCTGTAAGTATGTTATGACGTGGGCTTCCACCCCGGCCACGTACAGTGAGTGGTCGGAAACCAATTAATGAAGTTCGGTAATGAAGAATCTACCTCTAATCTATATAACAATATCTTCTCTTTCTTTTGACGAGTGAACCGGAGTGACCGCGAAATTTGTGGAACACACCACACGGTGGCAGCAGTTCCTGGTCGGAGGATTTTACCCACGCACCGGTAACAAACAACGATCCGGAGTTTTTCGTCCAGCAAGACCGGAAGAAAGCTGAGTGAGAGCGTGGAATACGAGCACACCTTTTTCCATCAAGAAAGGTACTGTCTAATCTAACTTCACTCTTGGCGCTTGATGTACGCTAATAAAGAGCGGGCAAGGACGTTGATGCGGTGAACAATATACTTCTTTCTTCTGTTGAATCTTTAGGTGTTTTTGGACTTTCTCACCTGTGTTCCCCTGCGCCGCCCCCCCCCCCCCCCCCATCGAATGTTTTTTTCTTTTACATAATAGGTTAAGGTTTGAGCTTTTGTGAAATTTTTAATATTTAATTTCAATTGTTTTGTTATACATAGCTATAGGGTGCTCAAAGGTGACCCCCTCTACCTCTGGTCCAGAACTTCATCCAGTAGGAGGTCAATAGGTCCAAAACTGTTTTCAGTTCCATAAATGGCTCCTGTGCCTGGATTATTGCTCAAATTAAGGAAAATTTGGGTACAATTATTATATAACAGTAGTCAAGTCATGGGTATAAAATAGAGTATAAGCAGCTGATTTGGAAATTCTGAAAATAATAGTCAAAATATTTTCTAAAATGCTGCATCTCTTTGGCTACTTTATGGTGACACTCTCGCTTTATGGCGGCTTTTTCCACGCACCTGCTGGTGGTCATTACCGGGTAATATCTACACATAGTGATGTATCTGATAAATGAGCTTCTATATCACTGGTGCAGTTGCTCTATAAGAGGTGATGACTTCTAAACGATTTCCTAAGCACCTTGTACTCTGTCTTAAAACCAACAGACCTGTTGTTCATCATATTGCAGCTGACGGCTGAATGTTCTCTTACATTTATCTCTACGCACTTGAAAGCTTTTCGGAAAACAGTTTGACCTTCATTTATTTCTGAATGTGAGATAACCTTCATTTCTAAAAGGACGGTTCTTGTATTTGTCACAGAGAGTAATGTTCATGTGTTGACGGAAAGACACTTTGGACACCAACACCATCACCGTAGAGATAAAACCGCCCATGCTCCACGTTCCCCTTCAAGCGATCAGGACGTTTATAGATACATACGTAATCGGCGTCTCTTATACGTCTCACTAAGATGTGACAGATGATAAAATTGAATGGATGATTTACAGAAATGACTGGGATCATCATAAAGAGCATTATGGAAATATTCTCATACTGGTGTCCTTACCTGGAGGCTTCAAGGTTAAATTGAAAGGAAAGAATGTTTATGTTTATTCTTGATCTTTTTTTAAAAAAAAATAATAACAATCTTTGAAAAAAAACTTAAATGGAAAGTTTTATAGCACCCGAGTACATGACACTGGTATAATGGTTCTCCTGTCCAACAAAATGCGGCTTACACGCGACTCCATTGACTTCTATAAGGCATTTTCATGGTGTAAAAGACAGGGCAGGTTGTATTTTTGCCCATCGTTGAAGTCACTTCATATCTGTAGATTATATAGACCAGAATATTGTATCAAGGAGTTTTCAGATAATATTGTGAGCTGGGATTTGGTTCCTCAACCACCCAACATTTATAATGAGAACTGTGGGAAGGCTCATTAACTATATGAGATGATATCATTATGGCCCCACCAATGAAGGAGCTTCCCTACTTGTCCTTGCATCATGCTCTTATTTACAGCTGATTTGGGGGACTTAGTGATGGATTCCCAAGAATATCGATACATATCAGAAAATACGGTAGATCTTTTTGCTTCTGAATGGAAACTAATTTCATGCCCTCCAAAGGTCCATAGAAATGGACTTCTTTGGTTTGGGGCGACTCTCCTTTTTTACAGATTTATTTTGAAAATACAAGATAAAAACATAAAATCCATCTTGTTCTCACATGGCGAAGGATGCTATAAGGGCTGAGTGATAATGATGTTCAAAGGAGCACGGTCAACGTGGAAATACAAGGTAAAAAACCTAAGTACTATGTGATTAGATTAAGTATTTTCTTCTTGAAAAACCTCTTACTGATTATCATGTTAGGAGAGCAGTAGAACAAAGTCCAGATGGTCCTAATGACAGGAGATGAATGAGCTTCAATATCTCTGAGGGCATAATCAGAATAATGTAGTGACCTGCTATAGTAGCTAGGAATGCCAAATCATAACGCAAGATGGCGACCACTCTTATAGCAGAAGTGTAAACAAAAATTTTAATTTTTGCTCGCAAAACAATAATAAATTATCATCAAAATGTTGGGAAAAACAAATTGAAAGCTTTTAATTCAGTAGGATATCATAGGTTAATAACACTATATTAATAATAACGATAATAACGATCCATTGACAGCCTAAGATTACATTATAGCTTTTAACTTATGCCATTTAGTGTAACCCCTGTAGTCTCTACATTGCTGACTTATATTCTTAACCCCTAGTCAGGTATTGATTTTACTCTCAATATTATCCTTAAATTTTGCCAGACAGGGGACTCTTGACACATAGGGGGTCATTTACTAAGGGCACGACTCGCGTTTTCCCAACGTGTTACCCGAATATTTCCGATTTGCCCCGATTTCCCCTGAATTGCCCCGGGTTTTTGGCGCACGCGATCGGATTGTGGTGCATCGGCGCTGGCATGCACGCAACGGAAATCGGGGGTCGTGGCCGAATGAAAACCCGACGGATTCGGAAAAACCGTCGCATTTAAAACAAAAAATGTGTCGCGGAGCTTGCACTTATCTTCACTAGGAATAGGCCGGTGAACTTGAGCGCATTCCGATGCTTTTCAGCGCAGCAGCGCCACCTGATGGACGTCGGAGGAACTGCCTTAATAAATCCCGGCCGGACCCGAAACCACCGCAGAGAACGCGCCGCTGGATCGCGAATGGACCGGGTAAGTAAATCTGCCCCATAATGTAGTAAGTGCAGATTATAATTTACTCTTGATGCCAAGCATAAATGTCAGGATACTGAAAACGTGAATTGAGCGGCAAGTAGGGAATTTCAAGAGGACCAAATTTCATAAATCCCTGTCTGATTCTGGAATATTGTTGCTAACTGAAACATTCCTTCTGTAGGTCACCTAGCAAGCTCCTAGTTGTACTCTAGTCAGTGGTGTAACTACCGCCTTAGCAGCCGTAGCGGCTGCTATGGGGCCCGTGAGGTTCAGGGCCCCAGGGATGCACGGTCCCTGCAAAGCTTTGCCACGGCCCCTGGTAAGTGGTCCGCAGATGCACTGCCGGATGGTGCCCCCAGGCCCCTCCTTCTGTGTCCTGGCTACCGCCAACATTTTTCCTGGCCCGCCCACCTCTCTCCTGGATCGCCCATCTCTCTCCTGGATCGCCCTCCTCTCTCTTGCATATACTGTGTATATATGTGTATACTGACTGTGTAAATGTGTATATATGTATATACTGTGTTTATATGTATATATGCATCTACTGTGTATATGTGTATACTGACTGTGTAAATGTGTATATATGTATATACTGTGTATATGTGTATATATGCATATACTGTGTATATGTGTATATATGTATATTGTGTATATGTGTATATACTGCATATATGTGTATATATGTATATACTGTATATATATACTGTGTATATGTATATACTGTGCATATATGCATAGATGCAAATACTGTATTTATACATGCATATATTTATATAAGCATATATATGTGCACATTTAAATATATATATATTATGTATATGGTATGTATGTATATGCTCTATATACTGAATGTGTGTGTATTTGCTGTATGTGTGTATATTCTGTATGTATTTGCAGCATGTATGTATATGGTGTTTTCATCCTGGATGTATGTGTATATATGGTCAGTGTATACTGCATGTGTGTATATGTTTATTGTATATGTATTATATGTATATAATGCGTATACTTTATTTGTGTATACACTGTATGAGTTTGTATATACCCTGTGTATTAGTGTATAAATGTTCATGAGTGCATAAATGTGTATGTATAAGTGTATACGTGAATGTATATGTGTGCACGTATACGAGTGTAGAACTTTCTGTGTGTGTATATAAGTATATAAAGGTGTGCATATATCATTGTATAAATGTGTGTAATTGTATAAACATGTCTGTATAAGGGTACATTCACAACAATGTTTGGGGGACGTATATCTCGCTGCAAATTTGCCGGATATACTTCCCTCATAGACGGCTATAGTGCCTCAGCTTGGTACGGTGAGCACAACGAGTACTCACAGTTTCAAGGAAACGAGATAGAGCTTGCTCCATCTTTGGCCATAAGAACGGCCATGTGGAGAGGGGAAGGGTGAGTCGTAATCACCTCTTCTACTCTCCAGTGCGCCAGACGTGTGCCTGCCAGGTTATATATATTGTAAGGGGAAGGGGGGCCCCATGCAGAAATCTGTTATGGGGCCCAGCCTCTCCTAGTTACGCCCCTGATTCTAGTCAATGGGACTGCACCTCTGTATGTTCTAGGCTCCCTGCATATGTACATGTTCTATCCACAGACAACACACAAGCAAATTCATTTCTATGGGCTCATACAGACGGCTGTGGTATCCATGGGTCTTTGATTGTGTCAACTGCCTGAGCTCTTGCCTGTATTCATGACTCGAGGAATCTTTTCTACTGTCATCAGCGTCATCAGATACTATCCGACCTAAGAAAGCACAATTTCCTGTGCAGGTAGGGTTAGAGTCATGTACATAACATCTCTAACCTAAGTGTTCTGTCCAGAAGATTTCATCTGTAATGACTACACTTCTATTTAAAGGGACCCTTTACTCAGCTTTTATAGCCCCCCTTGGTAGGGGGTGTGAGTATGTGTGTAAGAATGTATAAATCTGTGTATGAGTGAAGTGACTATGTTTATGTATATAGGTATAGAAATGCGTGTACATGTGTGAGTGTCTATATGTGTATATGAGTGAGTATATGTGTATGTATGAGTGGAACATGTATATTTTTAAGCAGGAAGGGGGACCCTGACACTCCTAGTTATGCCCCTGGCATTGACCATAGATCCCTCTCTAGGTGCGCAGTTAGTTTATAGAACAGTATGGATAATACTGCATTAAACTCATAGGATTACTGAGAGTTTTGGGGGTAATTCCTACTTTTGATGCTATTACATTTGATTTTTGAAGATTATGAATTTGCTTAAGAAGGATGTGGGCAGCATCTCATAGGGGAAGAGGAAATGAGCAGATATATACACTCACCGGCCACTTTATTAGGTACACCTGTCCAACTGCTCATTAACACTTAATTTCTAATCAGCCAATCACATGGCGGCAACTCAATGCATTTAGGCATGTAGACATGGTCAAATTCACTGACTTTGGAGTTATTATTTGGAAATTAAAACGTAGCTTTTATTTCACATTAATAAAAGTGAGGACAAAACTGTGATTATCAACATACAACATGAAAGTGATTGCTTCGTTAGTTTTTCTTTAGGTAGGTACATGAACTGTGCAGGCTAGTGTATCCTACTCTGATTGTTGCATCTCTTTTGCAACATTACTAACAGCAATTTTAACCAAGTGTTTTATACAGCACTGTGGTGATTTTGGTGTTGTATCACCACTCAGTGTTTCTGGCAGGGCGACTATAGTGGTGCTAAATCTGAACTGCAGCTTTTTCACTGATATTCTTTTCAGGGTGGCTAGATGGTATTATTATCTACCTTTGGCTTATTACGACTGTGTTTAAGCCACTGGTGAAGGTTGGCTGCTATTTTGAGCAGCCCTTCTACCCTTAAGCTATGTCAGTCTCATCTACTGCCTATCTGGTAGTACCATTCACCCACATACTCCTGACTATTCAGCTGTTTACTAGAAGCTACGAGTTAGCTCTATCACTGCCATTCACACTGAATTAACCCTAGGACCCAACGCGTTTCGTTTTGCCAAAACTCATCAGGGGTCTTTAAGGCACGAAAAATTAGGGTATAAATTATGTGGACGGATGTGCTGTGTGCACGCCCTGTGTGCACGCCCGGCATGTTGTTAGACATGGTCAAGACAATCTCCTGCAGTTCAAACCGAGCATCAGTATGGGGAACAAAGGTGATTTGAGTGCCTTTGAACGTGGCATGGTTGTTGGTGCCAGAAGGGCTGGTCTGAGTATTTCATAAACTGCTGATCTACTGGGATTTTCACGCACAACCATCTCTAGGGTTTACAGAGAATGGTCCGAAAAAGAAAAAACATCCAGTGAGCGGCAGTTCTGTGGGCGGAAATGCCTTGTTGATGCCAGAGGTCACGGGAGAATGGGCAGACTGGTTCGAGCTGATAGAAAGGCAACAGTGACTCAAATCGCCACCCGTTACAACCAAGGTAGGCAGAAGAGCATCTCTGAACGCACAGTACGTCGAACTTTGAGGCAGATGGGCTACAGCAGCAGAAGACCACTCCGGGTGCCACTCCTTTCAGCTAAGAACAGGAAACTGAGGCTACAATTTGCACAAGCTCATCGAAATTGGACAGTAGAAGATTGGAAAAACGTTGCCTGGTCTGATGCGTCTCGATTTCTGCTGCAACATTCGGATGGTAGGGTCAGAATTTGGCGTCAACAACATGAAAGCATGGATCCTTTACCAAATGTGCACAAGTGAAATATTATGCCAGCAACGGGTTTAAACAATGTATACTTTACTCACAGATACTATAAGTAAGAGTCAGCTGAATAATTCTGATCATGTATTATCTCATCTCCAACCATGTTGCCAATCAAACCATCTTCCTGTCTTGCCATCATGATCCACCTGAAAACAGTACCTGCTATGTTCCTCTGACCTGTATAGAGTGGTAGGGTTGATACGTTCCTAGGTAAAATCCTCTTCCAGGCTTAAAGGGGTTGTCTAGGTTTAAAAAATTGATTGTTTATCCTACACAGGTCATTGAGGACATATCCATTCATCACATGTCCAGTGTGCATCTCCAACCTATTATATGGCTGAAATATAAGCAATGATCTGCAGATCTATTTATCAAAGTGATCCTATAGAATCCCTTGAAGGCAGGTACATCAGTAAAAGCTGTCTTTGGTTGCATCTACAATGAAGCAAGGTGTACTAGCGCTGATTTCATTTGCCCACCACTCATGAGCCATTTGCTGCCAAGGGATAATGGTGTACTTGGCCTCTTCAAAAGGAACAAAACCACCTACATTAGTCTTTACATATCATTAAAATGTATTGCATGATGTTTCCCAATTGATTTTTCCGTTTTACGTAGCATTGGCCACAATAAAGAAGGACCTGTTCAGAATGGATTAGTTTGGTCTAGGAACCTAAAACCTCCTGAAGAGATGAGCAGACCCAACATTTAAGTTGAGTTCGGCATTTGGGTTCTGCCTCCTAACACGGGCGTATGGACGGCCCTAACAACCAGCCATGGCTGTGACTGCCAGACCTGAACTTGAATGTTGGGTATGTTCAACTCTACTCCTGATGGGTCCCTTTAATGTAGACCTGCTGTACTAGTGAATGTACAAGTTTACCTCATGTGCTTGAAGACACTGCAGAATACAAATGACTATGTTTAGACTTGCTCCGACTTTCCAAAAAAAACCCACATAAATTTAGATTCCTGGTGAAACCTGAGCAGAATTGATCTAATCTAGATTTGTAGTCAGAATATCGGGCTGTTGTATTAATATACTTTCTGCACTGTATAAACCGACTTTTTCCACGTCCATTTTTTTGCTGTAATGAGTTATGATAATGGATCTCTTGGTACCAGCTAAGACATGTACCGGAGCACGATTTTATCTCTCCTTTTCCAATATCCTTATTAAATGCATGAAAGTAAGCCAAATATAGTGACAGGTTTATTTCAAAGAGCATTTTAGATGTGCGCTCTTGGAGAATGTTTGCACTTTATTGCTATTCTACACAGTGTAAATTCTTAATAAAGATTACTTAGTGTCTGAGGAATCTCCAGAGGCTTTTCAAGTTTTTGGGAAAGATATTATATATTCCATTGCTAATCTTTATAGAACAAATGGAATATAATTAGCGTCTAATTCTATATTTTATGCATATAGATCTACATTTACCCTACTTTATTGATTGGTAAGTGACTCCTGCATTGGTTATATTTTAGTAATTCTGTATTTTAGTGGATTTAAACTTGTAATACTGTAATGTATTGTTAGCTTGTGGAGATTGACCTTTTCTTTAAGATACTATTTGCAAAAGCTTAAGATCTAAATGTACTGGAATAGAGTTTAGTAGAACTGGAACTATATTCTTTGCAAGTGCTCGGGAAATTAACGTTCAGAGTTTCAGAATAATTTTGTGTAATAAATTTAAGTCAGGGGGGAGTTTTATCATACAACAATGCTCAATACCCTGGCGTGTGATAAAATCCCACCCCTTCAGATCTGGAGGGTCCGTCTAGGTACCTGCCATAAAAATCTAAGCTAGGTCCTACCTGACTGTTTGCCGGGTATAGCGAGTGTGGAAGTGGCTTAAAGTGGAAAACAATGGCTCAAAGGTCACAAGGCACTGCAATTATTTTAGGGCTTGTATGCCAAAAAATCCTTTACAAGTCCTGATAAATCTCCACCATGAGTATTAACTAAACACACTACAAAAGAAGTCAATTGAAATAGTCAATAACTTCAGTTGTGACAATAAATTGTGCTGAGTTGAGCCACCCAGACGACCCAGGCCAAGTGTTTGTTTAATTCCAAATGACCCTTGGGCCAATTCCTTACCCTACTTTTGGTTCCTGTGGAGGGAAGTTCTTTACTGAAACTCATATTCCACGCAAAGGTATCAACCAGGACAACACTAGACCCTTATTTTCCCACTAACTCCGTTGTTAAACTATAATGAGGAATATGTATTAAGACTGACATTTAGACTACAGCACCCGGATCTATTAAGAAATCTCTTAGTAAATGTGGGTCAAAATGCCGCCAGTTCCAACCTGTCAACCAGGTCGGAACTGGCAGAGTTTTTCCTCTAGTCTCCACCGGAACTCCGGTGGAGAAGGCATAATAGATCTGGGCCACTGTGTCTATGGTATGGATGCCCTTCATAATATTGGTATGGTATGGATGCTCTTCATAATATTGAAAGCCAAACTGACCTCTTAGCAGTGACAGTCAGAACAGACACAGTCCCCCACACAATTAACAGCCAAATTACATTTACAGCATATCAATGATTGGGTCCCCTAATAGTCAAGCCAAGGCAGGACTTTTAATGTAAAAGATGTAGACTATGCCTTTTGTTCACACTTCTACAATGGCAACTAAAACTGTTTTGAGGACGAGCACCCTATTTGTATATATTTCCTATTTTATGTATGAAAATAACACTGGACACCTTATTATAGTAGTTAATATATTATATATTATTATATATTGTATATATATTATTGTAGTTTATACAATATGACTTAATATGTAACTGATTCTAATTTGCATCATTTTTTGTTAATTTTCAGAAGACTTACAGGATGTCATAATAGCTTTTAGATTCCAACAAATTGGATACATTTCCACCAACTTGGTCTCTCCCAGTTACTTAGGGCATCTATTTTGTCTAGTGTTCAAAAATTATTTTTTGTTTGATTTTTTTGTTGGCTTATTTTTGTAGATTAAATCTCTATGAGAAATCTATTTAATTCTTGACATAACAAGCACCATAGAAGTAGAACAAGGCTTCACTTTTCTTTAAAGCATAAATCCATCTTATTAAGTTTTTGCAGCACTTACAGTGTGCCTCAGGCAGACTGTAATAAGGAATGCCTGATGACAGCTATGGGAAACTCTAACAGGCTCCCAGCTGTCATGGCAACCATTCAATGCCCTCTCATCGACCATTCAAGATGGCCATGTCCAGGTAAAACAATGCGACTGCAGCAGTTTTCTGCAGGTGTCAGCTGTATGATAATTAAGGAGAAGGCTCAGCCCATGAGTCCTCTGCTGCATACAGCCTTTACTGTAGTAAGGAACTGGTTAAGGTATATTTGGCTTGTTATTTATTCCTGTGGGTTCTGTGAGTTGGATTTACCCTATGCAATGTATGTTTCTTATTGGTGCAGTGAAGGTTGAGTCTGCTCTGATACACAATATAGGAGCATATATATATAATTTTATTAGTATATACTTTAAGCAATATCTATATTCCGCTTTTATGCCACACCACAATAACTCAATGTGAATGTACTGTACGCTTAAAAAAAGCTAATTTATGCAAAGGTCTGAATACTAGATAGAAAATGTTATTAAAGCCAAGACGATAACAAGGTAAGTTGTTTCCAGAGTAAAGGATAATCTCGCCTATGTGAAGTGCGATGTGCGATTTCTAAGCCCCGAGAACTGCATCCAATTTGAGTAATTGCATGATTTCCCTTTGTTGTATCCTCCGCCTTCCAAGCTTGAAAGTCCTGCTCTGTACCCTGTGGAGTTCTGTGTTCCTTCTCATTTGGATCAGACACTGAGGAGCTCTTAGATGATAAATCCACTAATATTATATTATAAGAAGGCAATTCTCTGCCTTATTGAGTGAATCCTGATGTCTTATATGAAAGCAAAGGGTTACAATTCTTGTCAATATGACATCCATCTTTTACAATCTCTGGGAATCATCATGGGTTTCAATGGCATTATAAAGTCTTCCTGCCAATTATAAATCTGACAATCAGAATTGGCTGTTTGCAGCGATGTATGATATCTACCCATGAGCTTCCTTAATGGGAACATTACATAAATAGCGGTCTTGTACAGGTATAGGATGCTCTGCACTTCATCCAGAGGATATTTGACAACTTTTTATAACTGGAAGATCCCCTTTAAGGACTTTGATATAGATACTTACGCAGTGGCGGATATTTATCATATGTCGGCGCTTTGTTCGCTGGCGTTCCAGACTCCTGATAAATCTGGCGTCCAGGCCCTGCGAGCTTGAACAGTCACAGGCTATAGCAAGCGCGCAAGAGCTGCCAGATGAGCCCCCCTTTTCACTTGGCGTGAAAGTGGCATATAGGTTAAGTTAATTGTAATGGCTAGTGGTTCACTAGACATTTGTATTATTTTTAGGAATTGTATGCTGGAGAACTTGAGTACAAGTCCTGATAAATGTCCTACAGTATCTTTAAGATATTCAATCAGTATAGATTGTTGATGGACCATCTCTGGATTAAAGGTATACTAGATAAGAGAAAAAGGGAAATTCTAATGCTCCACTCCTTATCAGAAAGAAACAGTTCCATACGGTTAGAAGTCACTCTCACCACTCCTCCATAGTCAGAAATAGAAGACCCTTAGCGATCATTCCAAGGATAGTTTCTCCCCACACGAGGTCCACACTATCGGCATCTAACAACCTCCGTGTCAAAAACCAGTCGCGAATCCTACTTGGAAATGGATGTACACCATTGTGCAGATCGCCTACGCATAGGTATAAAATATTTTATTGGCATACAAGTAAGCTTAAAACTGTGCATCTGGGTTCAAAAGTCTTTAAAAATGCTAAGAGACCTCACCCAGAATCCCAGATCTCAGAAGGCAGAATCTCATGTCAGTTGAGATTTGAACTTTCAAATTTTGTTGTCATCTTCCAGAATGAGAATCATCAAGAAATCTATCCTTTGGGATGGACAAGATTGTTGCTATGCTGAATAAAACCATATGGATGAAATTGGAAATAGACATTATTTCTTGGGTTGTCATTAATAGAGGTGCAGCGTAGCCGTATGCTAATAAGACCAGGGAGGCTAGTCGGCGATTAGTGACTTTTTTTAGGAAAATTGTTTGAGAATGGTGGAGCAAAGACGACGAGATTGGGAAAGGACGTTTGGCAGAATGAAGGAGGGTGCAGGGGGTTTGTGGGGAAAATATGCATGATTATTGGTAAAAAACTTTGTTGAACATTTTAAAACTTGCAAGTTTATTTGGTTATTTGAAAAATATTTTGATTTGGAAGAAAAATCAGAAATCTGTATTGTGTGACATGCCAAAAGGGATCATCTTTTGGATACATTGGGGCTCAATATCTTTCACACCACTAACATGCCTGCTTTCAACTCATTGTTGTGGGTGTAAGGTGTCAACTTTAATGCCATAAGATGACGCTGATATACCCTAGGGATATTCATGGCTAGTAAGACATATTTAACTACTTAAAAACTGGCCTATAGTCTTTTTACGGCGGTCATTAAGAGTCCTTGTTCTGAAGCACTGCCTTTCTATGGCGGCGCATCAGAAGAAGATTTCAGGATATTGGGTCCTGAAAGTGCTGGTGTCGGGCTGTGACATCACAGCCCAGACTTGACACTAACACCTGGGATTGGAAAAACGCAGATCCCGAATGTGTAATCCCTTACACACTGCGGACAAGCATGACCGCAGCGTGTTAGTGTGTCCCCCATGGATCAGGCGGGCCCGAGGTCCGGCGAGTGCCCGAGCTTGCCGGCTCTCCTTCATGCTGGGTTCCGCCTCCTAGCAGGACCTGGCTGTAAGTAACTGAGCATGCGCATATCACCTGCATATGTTAAAGCGTTCGGAAGTTATAACCAATTATTGTGACACACCTCAGATTCTAAAAATTGAGTCTGGTCACTAAGCTATAAGCTGGCTACGTCCTTAACCGGTTAAGATGTTCCATTTCTGGATGCCTTTGGATGCTCAACCAACATTCATCTAATGTGTATGACCACCTCACGGATCAATATCAAAATCCCAAAAGATTCAATTTACATTATATTATGTATTTGATAATTTTTCCAAAATGTAATTTAAAGGTTTTATAAGCTTCAAACTGGAACTTTTCTATTATTTTAACTCTTACACTCCACTTAACAAAAAATAGAGCTACATCAGTTGGCAAATTAAATCACTGAAAACCTTCCATCAATGGAGTGAGGCTAAGCTGCAAAACCATGGAAAGACCATTTTATTCACTCATAAAATCCCCTTAAATTAAGAATTATAGCCTGGGGTAGATATATTGAATCGTAACACGACTAAAAATATGATTCAAATTTAATCAATCTACAACCTGTGATTTCCAAAGGCATTTCAAATGCACCTTTGCATATTATAGTGCCCCATAGAGGTCTACAGGTGTTGTCATACATTCATGTACATGAGCCGTTAGACAACTATTTGGTACAATGTATCATTTCCCAAAGCTACCATCATATAAAAGAAACATTACTCATGTTTGTGAACAGTTAAAAATAAAAAGCAAGTTATGAAGTATGACCAATACAGTACAGCGGGTCAGATGAGTAACCAGACATTGACTCATGCTGCGGGGAGTAAATATGACTACAACTTGTTGATTTCACAGAAGCCAAAGTTATTTTTCTCCTGTTGAAATCAATGAGTTTTATGTTAGTAAAATAAAGTAAAAGCACAGAATAGAAACAAGCAAGCTAATAACATAAAATCACTGTGAAGTCATGGGGCTCTATTGGATATAAATAGGACCGTGTTATTTCATTGACTTGATAGAGCTGACTCCATGGGCCTTTGAAGTTTTGCTACCTGAAACTTTTAGATATGTTTTGCACAAATTTATCACTAACTCTGTAATGAAATTTAAAATTCAATTATACTATTCATTTATAACTACTAAATAATAGTTTAATCGTTTTACTAAATGTTCCAGTACAATGACCAGGATCCCATTGGCAGCTCAAGACATGGAGAGGTACTAGGAGGTACTGGAGTGGTGATGACCTTCTTTTCCTTGTTAATTTCCCTTATAAATAGACTGCATTTGGTGGATACCATTGTTTAGAACTATGGAAGATAATGGATACTTTCCATATCAATGGTAAGGACCAGCACTGCATGAAGTGCTGGTCCTTACTTTATTTCATATCGTTTCCAGACGGCTATGGATGGATCGCTTTCCGTGCACCGGGAGGTGTCCAGGAGTTGTAGTGCCAAAACAGTGGTCCCAAGGTTGGATGAGCTGATGTTATTTTTTCAACTTTTATGTAGTTAAAGTGATCTTGTATCCATATCAATGGTGGTCCAACCAATGGGACCCCTAGTCATGTAGACAATAAAGGATTGAAAGTCCCTTTGTGAATGCTGTGCCAATGCACATTTATGACTGCAAACCCTTTCACTTCTATGGGGCTCGTGGACACAAATATTGTTCATTTTAGTAACTTTTTTTTAAAGTGAACATTCCCTGTAATCACTTATTGGTCTGACGACACTGTAACATAAGGTATAGGTAAGTTTATTTTCATTGATTTAACAATAAGCTGCATTAAGAAAGCAAACCCTTTTTAGCATGACCTTTAACCCCTCAATGGCATTAGACATGCTATTATATTATAATGTTGTTAAGGCTGTATGGAGAGGACTCTATAAAGCCAGGTGTCTACAGTATTATAAAGACACCCACCACTAAGCGACTGTCAACCTCTCAGGGGCTCCTAGGGCAGGCATAGCCCAACATGTACTACACCCTGTAAGAGGCGAGGTATAGTAGGAGAGCAGTCTATTGGCAATAATATTGTAAAATAAGAGTTTTTGTAAGATATTAAGAAAAAGATGTGTCCTTTGGATTGCATTTTTTTGTCAATTCAGACCCGAATTTTCATATTCAACTACAGGGATCCTTTAAATGGCTGAAGCCATTTTTAGTAGAAAGTATAACCATTCCTTGTAGATGGATCTCCTGGCTGTTTGCTTCTGTTACTCTTCTATGATTCTGTGTTAAGTGAAACAAGCATACATTTTAAATGACTTAGACATGAATATTAGATACACCACTTCGATGTTTAGCATTAGGCTTTGTTACATATTTATCAACATGTTACTTCTGTCTATTGTCCAAGTTATGTCTAATGTGTATTTGGAACAAAACAGAAAAGATATAATGCCAGGGGAGGAGCTTATCCAGGGAAATAGTGAGATGAATAATTTATAACATTATGTAAGAGTCAGGAGACAAGCAATGCTTTCCTATGTTCAAGAGGGAAATCTATGGCCATTATATTTATATCTCAGACACTTAGTACATTCATCTACTAATGTGCAGGGCCAGCCTTCCCATAAGCCTCGTCAAGCAGTGCCCAAATAATGACACCATATAAGGGACAACTATCATATCATTCAAGTTATAGAAGTAAATGAATCTGCAGTGTGATACTTCTCAATTCTGTCATATAGTGTCTGACAAATACTCAGAATACACATGAATCTCATCAAGCCAACGGTAGATGTGTATATCCAATGTACAGGCAGTCAGTCCCTGGGTTACGTAAAAGATAGGTTCCATACGGTTTTCCTTTAGTTGAATTTGTATGTAAGTCGAAACTATATATTTTAGAATTGTAGTTCCAGACAAAAAATTTTTTTGCCCCAGTGACAATTGGAGTTTCAAAATTTTTGTTGCTGTAATTGGAACAAGAATTATCAATAAAGCTTCATTACAGACAACTTACAGGTGATCATTGCAGTGTGGGATTAAAGTAACATCCAGAGATCTTCACCAAAGGTCACAGAGGAGGGTTTGTCTCTAACTAGGGGTCATTTGTAAGATGGGTGTCCTTAAGTAGGGGGCTGCCTATATATGTTAAATCTTACAATAAATCTGATATGAAATACTATTTACAACATGTCCCTCAGGTGGCAATTTATTTAAAGGGAACCTGTCAGCAGAAATTTACCTAAAAAACCACTACCGCTATGTTGTCAAGCTGACAAATACCTTCCAGATAATTTTTCTTTCATGGCCCAGTCTGGTGGCATCATCCAGAAAATCTCCTTGTCTTCTAATCTACTAAGTGAGACGTAAATTTGTTGTATAAAGTCATGGCCGAGAGGTCAGCGCTGAAGTAAAGCTTTCCTCACTTCAGAGCATCATTCACCAGACTTCGAGAAATGGTTATTGATGTTCCTGGATGCAGAACCATAAATTATAGTGAAGGGAGTATTCTGTGGCCGGGAGAGCTTGACTTCAGTGCTAAACTTATTTCAAAGTTTATTTTCTGGATAATGCCACAACACTGGACCATCAGAGAAACATGATATGGAAGGTGTTAACATGTCTCACAACATACTGGTAGTGGTTTTTTAGTTCAATTTCTGCTGACAGATTTTCTTTTATAATGTCCTATTATGGCAATGAGATGATATCAGGCATCATGGAAGAGTTCAACACCTTCCACTCTCAGTACATTCAAACATATGAAAATGTCTTAAAAATGAAGACTTTTTCATATCCCCTTCAGTAAGAGGTATAAGACCAACAGAAGAAAGAACGCTAAAATAAACAAAACTTACAAAATTAACATTAGTTTTTTAAAGGAAACCTTGTTGGGGGCTGGATAAAAAAATGTACCCTGCTCCGGTTCCTAGTTCCTAAGTTGCCCTGTTGCTTCTAGTCACAAATCAAACAGCATACACTTGACCAGAAATTGCAGAAGGTCACAGGATCCACTGCAGAAAATGCATGGTCTCATCAAACCAGGGGACATTATTTCCTTTGTTGTCCCCAGGTCCAAGGCCACTCTTTAACCAATAGCCCCCTGGAACTTGCGAGGGGCACAGGACCAAATCCACAAGTTCTGGATGAACGCCACCCACCTCCAGCACACGCTGGGTTTTCCAAAATTCCAGGAAAAACCCATTGATAATTTTGTATCGATTACTGTTTTTAAGAAGTGTCTATGAAAAAGAAAGCTGTTGCTTCTTTCCAACATAATAAAGACATAAATAATAAAAAGATTGGTCATTCCTACAACACAAGTAGAAACTTAGTACCTACAGCAAATTAATAGATTCCATCGTCTCTGCCAAATACTAATTATTTTGGACCAAAGAGAATAACCAACAATTATTTTTGAGCTGAACTACTTCATCCCTCATCTGCTCCTATAATATGACAAAACAGAAGAAACTAATTAACTATCTTGGAATGTGGATTTATTAGCATAGTGGGACAAAATGCTGCATTTGGCAACTACAGTTAATGGAATCCATATATCTGCTGAGGCCTGGGATAGAAGTTATGAAATGGAAATGAGAGTTAAATATTAAAGTCAATATCTAGTATGTCATTCAAAATGTTGTTTTGTAATATAATGGCAAATGGATTTTTGACTTTTTCGTATTTGCAGCTAAAAAATATGTTAGTCCATTTTTTTTTCCTTTAAATTTATCTGACAGCGTTTCCAAATTCTCATTTAATGGCAATATGATATTCGATTTCAGTCTTCTATAATATGTCTTATTAAGGGAGTTTGAATGACAATAGATGTCGTCTTAGATAAAGGGAATTGTCTGGAATTTGGGACACCAGGGGAAAAAAATATCTGTCATGAAGGAGAGCTACAAAAATAATTATTTGACACATTCTGTAAATCTAAGGAGGAAGTGGAAAAAGTAAGAGTTGAGTGACTGGTAGATTCAAAATGTAAGAATGTAAAGTGATCTAGAACTTACATGGGACATGCACTTCAAAATGTTGTTGAAAAGTGCTCATTCAGTAAACCACTGTCCCTCATGAGTCTTCCATGTACATGCACACTTGACCAAGCATGCCTGTGTTATGAAGAAAGAAGGGGAACAAAAACTTGTTTCTCGTGTGTGATTAGTATCAGCGCAATGATTCATCTGTTCCTCCAAAAGGAATTAAATTGTAGGGTCCACCATCCATCGTTCTGCAGAACATTTCTATTTCTAGTTGCCTTGTTATCTTTATTAATGCCACTGGACAGTAAGGACAGCCTGTGTTACCAATAGGGCAGCATCATGTGATGGAGCCTCCAACTGGTCAAGTGTATTTGAGCCCAACTGGTCAAGTGTAAGGGATGAGGATGGAGAATAGATAGTCTTTCCTAAAACATTTTCATACTATAAAAAATAAATTGTACAAGTAAAATCCAACTTCAAAAACAACAAAATATTGTTGCATCTGCAGAATGAGTTGTAGAGCTGAAGGGGTCCCAATTATGAATGAGAGGATCCAGTAAGGTTTGGGTTTGGCCAAGTCTTAAGGTCTCGAACTTACACTGACTACCATTGGTAACATCCATGATCAATACTGATCCATGATCAATACTGGTGTGGATGACATTTAAATGCTGCCATTTTCCCGATGATTGTGGCTCCCGGAGGAACGATCATCTGAAAAGTGGCTGCACAGCATTACAAAAGCTGTCACCCTGATTGTTTGTTTTAAAGGCAGGGGAAGGGGAGACCTGAATCCAAACTTCTTGGTGAACATGATCTCTGAGATAAGGTATGAAAGAACACATATAGTAAAAAGAGTATATCAAGCACATCAGCACACGCAGAGGCAAGTTGTGTATACATCACTCACATATTATTTTAATGAAAACTGAGTAATAGTTCACTACCGCACTACTTCACTTCTCCACTAGGGTGGCTGTGAAGCTGTAGAGTAAAAAGGAATGAAGTTTTAGAAAAAAAAAAACATTATAAAAACCTGATTAGATGTTCCTCTAGGGAAGTTTAATTTGCCCTTTGTAACGCATCTGCCGAAAACAAATGGTTCCAGGTTTGTAGGGCCACCGGCTGATTGTCACCCTTTTATTTGAAAAGAGATAATCCCTTAGAGATGCATCCTCCATGTCTATGTTTTGCCTCCAGTCTAAACAGTGTCGGGAATCCCAGTTTAATTAATGACATTTCTCAGTGTAATCCGATGCAGAGGCTGAGAAAGCACAGCGCATAGAGTCTGTGTGATACATTTACATTCATTTGGACTAATTTGCAACTCTCAGCTGTTGTTTTTTTATCTGGTGCTGTTAAAAATCCCATTTTCTTCTGCATTTCGCCTGCCTACAGCTACAATGTATCTGTTGTGATTACGTTTTTTTTCTTAATTCCCGGAGTTGCCAAATTTATTGTCATCCCGCTCTCTATGTAAGCAGCCTTATGTATCACAGTTTGGCTCGGTTCCTTGTTGGGTTTAATAAGAGTGTTCTGCCTTTTTTACTTAATAATAGGAGGGAAATCCACTTGCATATTTTTCCATATTAATTATTTTTAGATGAAGCCTTTGAAGTGTCAGAAAGCAAAGACGAGCCTCATCATTAATGAATTTAATGTATCATGGGGGAAGCCTAAACATGTACTGGGAATTCCATACTACATTGCTCTATACGGTATGATGATGTCTATGTTCTCATAGACGCCTGGGAGATCGTAGAACCCATAGTACTAAGCACGTGTCATATGGGAATCCCCTGTGGATTTATGAGCTGAGAATTCTGCATTACAAATTTTATAATTGAATCAACTTCTATGATACTATAAGAATCGAGACATACACATGGCATATGAGACATATATAGTAGATCAGGTACATTGCCGTTGAATAAGCAATATGTTAGATATTACTAGGGACATTGGGCAAAATTGCCCCATGAGTGTTGGTATCGATTTACACTCAGCATCTCATTTGCGTCCATTCACATTGATGCTTCATGTGTCCGGTAGATTTCTCCATGATGTGATAGAGGGACATCAGTAGGTTTCAAGGCCAACTTTAGTTGTTAAAATGCTTTCAATTCAAAAGCTTGTAAGGTTTTGTATTGCACATTTCCATAAAGTGAGGAGACATCTGAATGAAACCTACCTGATAAATTTGGTCTCAGATCTGCTCTTCACTGCGTTAGCGCCTGATATGGTATTTGTTCTTGTTAAATGGGTTTTCTCGTAAAGAGTATTTTTATGACATATTCACAGGATATGTCATTTTTACATCACACCTATCTCAGGAATGGGGGTATGCAACGCATGTGGTCAACTGTATAGGAATTATTAAAATAGCTGAGACTATACACCAAGTGCTCCCATATAGTATGCTATGTACGGATTTCAAAGACAAATTCATTGGCCAAGACACACTCATAACACATAAGACATTTCCTCCCCTTCTATGAATATTTTGTATCAGCGCTTGTAGCTTTTTTTCTCCCTATCGGACATTTTACTATCATTTCAACCAATGATAGCCAATGATGCAATGTTGGCTGGTATCACCGGGTATACAATGACTTTTTAAGGTCAATGCCCAGAGGAGTAAATATCCTACATTTAGGACCGTACTTATGTATTTAATCATGAAATCAAAGCACTGAGGGATGATGATGTTACAAAGCCAAAAAGAATCTTTCCTTTTTATTTGTCCATTAATATTCTTCAGTCATCCTGTGTTTGCTTAGTGACAGTGGTGACACATCCCAGCTTTTATTGTATCCAAGTAAACACACAGCATTTGTTCATCTGCCGAATGCCACTTGCCTCTGCCAAGTTTTCTTTCCTTATAAAAGCCCTTATATGGGATAATAAAAGATGCACCAGTCTACCCCTACGCATCGCTATAGTAATGGAAAAACTTCTGAGCTGGTGAGACATTACTCCAACTGATCAGCACTGTACACACACATCCCAATGAGTCAATTCTGAGGGTGTGTTGTCTTCAAAGTTCTGGTTTGTTCCACCAAAATGTTGACTTTCATCCAGGCAAGACTAAATCAGTGGTGGGAGTGAATGAAACATATCAGTTTCATTAGAAAGCACTTAAAAACAAATTGAGATATTTTCACGACACCGATACAAGAGTAGAGGTCACTCACAGAAGCCAATCAGATGATAGATGTCCTTTAGTGGTCGCTGTGGTCTTGTTCCTCTAATCTCTAACATCTTCCTGTCTCCCTAATGCTATTCCTCCATTGGCTTTTATATATAGTTTTTGATGAAGCTATTTATACCCTGTTTCCCCTAAAATAGGACATCTCCCGAAAGTATGACCTAGTACAATTTTGTTCAGGCTTAGAAATATAAGGCCTCCCCTGAAAATAAGACCTAGCGGCAGTCATTGCAGCAGCTCTCCCCACACCGTACATTAGTATTAGTAAACCTTTTAGATGCTGCAGAAGGTTGAGACATGGGAAAGAATTCATGGAAGTAAATCACTGACTGTTCTGCAAATGTCATACCAGCAGCTACCAGGATAAGAAGGGTCATTTATGGAAAGTGCTTTTACTAAACATGAGAGACTGGGGCCAATGATTCTAATAGAAATGTAGTCACAAGAAATACAGCATGAAATTCAGAGAGTTAAAGGAGAGAGAAGTTGATTTTTTGTTCAACGATAAATGTAAAGTTCATGGAACAATAAGACCTCCCCTGAAAATAAGACCTAGAGCCTCTTTAGGAGAAAAAATTAATAGAGGTCACCTCTCAATACTTTTGTTTCTTATTTTGGAAAACAAAATGAAGATGTCGCACCTTTGAACCAGCTCAAGATTCTTCATTACTTTGGCAGCAGCTGCCTGAATACCTCCAAAATTTTTTCACCATCTACATGGTATGAGGATTACTACTACTACTACTGAAAAGGGTTCAGATCCACTGATTGAATGGATAACATGAGCGCATACATGACATTTAGGCAATATGCCATGACCTCATGTCATCGGCGCTTGAGGTACACTCACACATTGATGACAGTAGAGAAGAATGTGAAGCCACAAACTTGGGCTCAGGCAGTTTGGCTTACACATGGGGCCAGGAGACCCATGGCCATGTGTAAGAGCCCATAGAAACACATGGGACTGTGTGCTATCTGCTGAGTCAAAAACAACTGTTGGGGTAAGTGCAATTTCTCCTTTTACTTCAAAGGGATTGGATTCTGTTGCTTCCATAGAAAGTGGTGTTTATCATGCATGTTCAATACTATTCACACTGGTCCTGCAGGCATCTTCTGGCACACTCCGCATGACCGGGTGTCCAATAGCGCTGTTGGATCCCGGCCATGCGCACCAGTGCCACAACGCCGGAAGTGGGGCAACCGGCGAACCCGGAAGCTGTCCGGGACGCATGCGCCAACTAGGTCCGTCTAAGAGCATAAAATCCGGCCTCCCAGCGTGAGTTTCGTACCCCTTGAAGAAGCGTGGGCGAAACACGCATTGGGGAGTCCAGGAGGCAACCACAGATTGCAAGAAATGGGTAGGACACTAGTCTTTTAGTTATAAGCTCAGTGTTTAGGCCTCTTGTGAATTGTTGTGGAAGTAATACTATTTGTTGGATATGCCATTTGAGGAACAGAGCAATATACCATGTAATGCAGTGTTTTTGTCTGATCGGACTTATTTTTGGATTTCCTCTGTTACATTGATCATTTCATGATGATACATTTGTGTGTTGTTTTATACATTGAATAAAGTTTACATATTTTTGGTTTTACTAAAGAACGTTGTAACTCCATTTTTTGTGGTAGTATATTTACACTGGTGACCTGGGGACATATCATTTTAAATCCTGTTGGGATCAGACTATTAGAGATGTGAGTATGTAACCACTTTAAATTTACCAAGTCCTTCTAGATGTACAGTGCAGGTCTGTTCCAGCTTCTCTCTGCCTGAACATGCAATGTACATGAACAGTACACATGTCAATATAATAAATCCTCAAGGGGTTATGAACAGGTGCAGATTAAGACTGTTGGGTGCTGAGCTGTCTTATTATTATAGCCCCTACAAGTCTGGAATTCACTTTCTACATATGGTACTAGAATCAAAATTATTGGGGAATGGGGGATGAGTCCCTTCTGCCTGCTTTTAATCTGCAGTTTCATGACCTTTGAACGATTTTTAAAGGTCCTGAAATGGCTCTTCTGTACCTGTATATTGAGGACAGGAACATATGTATATGGTAAAGGTCATAGGTCATAGGAAAAGGTCCTTCTGAATATAAAACTTGGTTGGTGGTTTGGGTGCCCCAGGGCCTCCTTAGGCCTCAGGCTACCACCCAAGACACCTACATTACAGTCTCACTACTGGTTATGATAAATGCTAGGTATGTTTCTAGTATGACTCCAAAGCCTACCCACTGTTCCTATGATGTAAACCTTTCTCAAAAAGGTCTTTCCCAAAAAAATTATATAAACATTACAGAATTTTTAATCTCCCTACAGAAATACCTGAACACTCACTGTCAGGTCTCCCCAGTGGAGAACCCCTTTCAATAATAGCTCAATTAATGATTTAGTTGGCTCTTTTATCATGCTTTACTAAAATCTTGTAAATTTCCTAGTTTTCCAAACAACACACCCGGAGCATATTGTCCATAATTCCTAAGCAAATGCATATTGCTCTAGAGAATATGAACAATAGCTGTGGTTGGAAGGTGGGAGACGGGAGAGTCCTAGGTAATAAATTGGTTGTAGATTTCTGCTGTCTTTGCAGTCTGGGCGATTCTGATTCAGGATGTTCCAGGTAAAGCACATTGCAGTTATCAGAGGATGAGAATACAAATGTACCATCTAATGCTGAGGAACGCTCTGTGGAAATCAAATGCTTAATCTTGCTTGTGTTCTTCTGGCGAAATTGGTATTCAGTCACGGCTGGCACGTGATGTTTGTCTATGCAGGGATGTTATAGGACTGCAATGTTAATGCAAAACATCCGATTAAAGCCGCATTGTTTTTAACTCAATTCGTCTCCAGTCAAACAGTACGGAATAACCGTGCAAAAAAGGTCCTTCATCTCCTCCCCATGCTGTAATACATAACTATGTAAGGGTGGATTATTTTTTATAGTAGGTGTGTTATCCTGGGGCCTACGATACATGTGAACATTGTGGCCACGGCCTGCAGCCACACACCATGCCTTGTCATACTGGGCCCTGTCAGTAGTCTTCTACTTAGTCTCTACCTCTGACTTGTCCTTTGATGGGGCCCCTGTCAGTATTGGGCTGCCTTGCCCTTATCTCCTTTCTTTTATGAGGACCCTGTCTATGGTCTGCTGCCTAACCCAATATATTCAAAACAAAAAAGATATAACACAGCGCAGGCAATAAATAAATATCAAGAACGAAATAATCTGTTTGGTGAACCCGGTGTTAAAGAGAGTATGTGTTGTCAGAAAGAGAAGCAGAGGAAAAAAACAGGTCTGTACAGGCAGTCCCCGGGTTACATACAAGATAGGGTCTGTAGGTTTGTTCTTAAGTTGAATTTGTATACAAGTCGGAACTGTATATTTTATCATTGTAATCCCAGCCAGAATTGTTTTGGTCTCTGTGACAATTGGATTTTAAAAATGTTGGGTTGTCATAAGAATCAGGATTAAAACTAAAGCTTCATTACAGACACGTGTGATGACTGTTATAGCTGTTTATTGTAGCCTAGGAATAAAGTAGAATAAATTACCAATATCCAGAGGTCCGTTTGTAACTAGGGGTCGTATGTAAGTCGAGTGTTCTTAAGTAGGGGACCGCCTGTATTGCGCTGCTCTTTGGATACAACAATTTTATTCAGAATACAAGAAGGTACTGGACAACGCGTTTCGGGAACGGACTGTTCCATTCATCAGGTCCAAATGAATTTCTAAAAGAGTTTTTATAGATAATAAAAAGTAAATCTACAGGTAATAAATGCATGTAAATAAATAATAAATAGGTAATTCTATAGGTAAATCTGTATTAATTGTCGTGTTTTACATGCATTTATTATGTAAAAACTCTTTAAGAAATAAATTTGGACCTGATGAAGGGAACAATTCATTCCTGAAACGCGTTGTCCAGTCACTTCTTGTATTCTGAATAAAATCATTTTATCCAAAGAGCAGCGCAATACAGACCTGTTTTTTTTTTCCTCTGCTTCTCTGCCTAACCCAAGGATGCCTAAGATTGTGCCTGTTAATGGGCCCCTGTCTGTATCCTGCTGAGTAGTCTTTGATTAGGACTGTTTCTGTTATGGGGGTTCTGTCAGTATCCTACTGATTGCTTCATTGTTCTGACTTTTCCATTATGTGGAAACCTGCTGATTGGCTCTTGGTGTGGGATAGGACCCTTTATTTTCTGTGATAGGACCATTCTAGTGATCAAGGGGCCCCACAATGATTTATCACCCATTCGTAAAAAGTATTGATAAGAAATATGGTTAGCTTCCAGAGAATGGTTTTGGGTTCTGTGATGATGGAAGATGGGTGGAAGGACGGATAGATGGAAAGATAGATACAGGTGGTCCCCTACTTAAGAACACCTGACTTACAGACAACCTCTAGTTACAAACGGACCTTTGGATATTGGTAATTTACTGTACTTTAGCCCTAGGCTACAATAAACAGCTGTAACAGTTATCAAATGTGTCTGTTAATCGTTGTTTTTATGACAAACCAACATTTTTGAATTCCAATTGTCACAGGGACCAAAAAAAATTTTGGCTGCAGTTACAACTTTAAAGTATACAGTTCCGACTTACATACAAATTCAACTTAAGTACAAACCTACAGAACTTATCCTGTACGTAACCCAGGGACTACCTGTATATAGACAATAAGAAAGATAGTAGATAAAATACCTTGGACACAGAACAAGACTGAAATGTGGCTGTTAGTTGAGCGTTCGGTGCATAGGGACAAAATTAAATGTTCCTCTTCTGGCTCACTGGGCTTCTCATTCCATCTGTTGGGTATTCTCCAGGTAATTTTTATAGATACACAGTCTGACCTACAATATACTCACATTTTTCATCTATCTATCTATCTATCTATCTATCTATCTATCTATCTATCTATCTATCTATCACTCACTCTGGGAATAAAGTATTCCCTATTGTTTTCATTATATTTTGGTGTGCCGCCTTTATAATGGAGGAACCTAACAAATTCCTTGGTTGAGCACCCGAATTTTACATAGAATGATGCAGCTGAAAAATGTCTTTTTATCTATCTATCTATCTATCTATCTATCTATCTATCTATCTATCTATCTATCTATCTATCTCTCCTATCACATACTTAACTAATCTTATCTAACTTTTAAAGCTTCATCCTATTTCATGTAAGATCATAAATCTATAATCTTAGCATCAAATGTATTGTTTTTCTTTTTATTCTTTTGCTTAGAATAGAATATCTTGAAAAAACCCTGTTTTAGAACATAGACGTAGTAACCTCACCGGATCCCATAATAAAGTGCGCGGAACGGTTTATTTCTTTCTGTAACGATTCATAAATTGCTGATTTCTTCTGAGTGTTCCCTTCAGCTTACTCCCGTGGTGCATGGCATGAACACAAAGCCGTGGCTTGTAGGAGATGTCTGATAGAACATTACAAAGTGAGGGATTTCCTGCTAGTGTTAATAGAAAGCACATGGCGCAGACCTGGGTAGTGTCTGATTAGAGGTTTACATGTGATGACTAGTGCTGGGGCTGAGATTTCACAAGTACGAGCCTCTCGCTGCTACAATCCTCAGCGTCAAAATAAATATTCAAAAGGGCTCAGTGTGTTTTCCTCTCTGTTTCAGCCCACGCAGTTTTTCGCTGCTGGTTCCTCTTGAGATATCTTAATTTTGCCCAGCAGCGTTTCTGCTAGTTGATGTATTTCCCCATTTGTAGAGAAAAAAAGGGGCTTTTTTTTTTTTTAAATTTCCCAATTGACAGCAGCATTTTCATATATACCGGAAAGTGCAAATGTAAGCTCATGACACTATACAGTAGACATATGGGACCCCACTGTTCGGATTTATTTATTCATATTATTAATATAGAATTCATATTAATACATTCTGTATGCTTCATATAAATTATAAGCAATTCAGCTGCTTTATGTGTAATTAAAGGGCTTTTCCAGATTATATATTGATTGGAACTAGAAATAATAGGAGCAGAGCTGCAACTGCAAAGCTAAATGACTACACAGAGAACAGAACTGTTCTTTCATTCTGTTCTCTTTGTTGATTCTGGCGCTGATGTAGGATGTCCATGATCCTATATCCTATAAAAAATCACTCAATTACACTACATAAAAGCCTCACTGTAGCCCCCGGTCTTATCCCACAATGTTGATCCCGAAGCAGCAAAAAACTCTGGTGAAAATGAAGCCAATTTTTGCTTTGCTCAAAGCTATTACTGTACAGAAGCCCCTACTATACATATTTCTTCTAGACATATGTACCCCCTCTCTTGTTTAAGTTGGTGTGATAGATCTCTGTTTTAATCTTTGCCTATTTTCTGGGTACTGTACCCAAACATGTTTTTACACCATTAAGGAGGTTGAACCAAAGTTACTGCCTCTCCACAGGCTGATCGATGAGAGTCCTAATGCTGGGAACACCACTGATCCCAAGAACAAGACCCCCAGCTCTCTAGAGAATGGGGGTTTCCATTCTCCGTAATGGGTGAAGGGACAGGACACCCATTGAATTATAAATGAGTGTCTCCTATAGACCGTAAATTCCAGTGCCGGAAATAGCGGCAATTTCCCACACTCCTATACAACTGAATGGAGTGGAAGGACCCATTAGTGATAATGGGACCCCTATTTTCCAGATTCCTTTCTAATGATCAGTGGTTTCCTTCAGTTAGACCCTCACTCTAATTCAGTTATAATTTGATCTAGTTATGATTGGATCGTAACCAGTAAAGATTGAAGTTGGCATTTGGCAAACTCAATGCCGTTAACACGCAAAATCGGTGCTGGCACATTTGTGAGTGGTAACTCTATAAATGTCTACACTAAAGCCACTGCTGGCTGGCACACCCCTATTTCAATGCCACCTTTTACCCAAGGATCATTGTTCCTTGTGACGTCATTGAAGAAAAAGGTGTCATGCTTGCACAATCAACATTTAAATGCCATTGGTAGCTTTCCCAGTAGCATCTAAAGGTTTACACCCATGAACAAAACTTGACCGAACCTGAACCTTAATGTGTCCCCTTATCCCTAATTTTAACCTCTTTAAATATACATCATAATGGCTTGGCAGCACAAGTTTACTGTCAGATTATTTCATTGTGACCATTTTACTCCAGTGTTTTACTATTTTGTGGAATATTCTTGGCATGTAGGGGAATATTTTTTTAATTATTTATTAGTGTTCAGCATGAATTTAATTTCTGCAGCTTCAGTAACTATTAATATTACCACTACATCTGTTGCTCTCAAAAATAATATGATATACAGATTAAGAAAAATTGTATAAACTGAAGCCAGGAAAATCCTGGCACAAGAAGCCGCAATTGCCTTCAGGCTGCTATTGTTTTTGTGGCTGCCACTTAAAGGGCAACATTTCATTTATTGATACTGAAAATATTATTTTGATGTTTTTATGCTAGAGGATGTTATAAGAATTTGTAGGGTTGTCACAATTCACTTCAGGACAAGAACTAGGTTACTGGTCCACAATATATGGGTGTCAAACTCCAAGGAGATGGGTAGGTGACATAACATTCTGAACATTCTAAGAGAGGAAAGAACTATGGTGAAGCATAGGACACTTCGTTGTTAGCATCTCCAGCTTTTGGATATTACCTCTAAGCTGATTATACTACTTTATCTATTGCTTTTCTTCTCATACTTTCCTGCATCTCTGGTCACATTTTTTGGCTTTGTTCTAATTCCAAAAACTTAGACTTTTCCAATGAACAACAAAATGTCCCACAAGCCCCCAAAAGTTATTAGGGGTGTTATTATAGGGAGTCAGTCTCTTTGCATATCAACCTCTTGTGGGCATACCCTAACAATCCTTCCCCTCATCCAAAGGTCCTAAATCTCTTCTTCATCAAAACATTTCCTAAATATCTTAAAGAGCCATCACACAATATTAGGAGACACTAACGATTTTTAGCCTACAGGTCCCTTTTCAGCTACTGAGAGCTTGTACAGTATTTAAGCAACCTGTCAGAACTTGTTGAATGGGTTCTTGCTGCTCAGCTTTGGACTAGTGAACCACACCCAGTGCTGAACTTTGTTGGGTTGATTGACAGCTTGCCCAGCAGAGTTAATTTCCTTCCTTGAAATGTGCTCTGTGAAAAGTTGTGTAATTTTATTTAGTTTCCGAGCTGAGGATGTGTCAAAAGAGTTGTTGGAGTGATGGACGGCCAAACAAGTCAGCTGTTGGAGCAGCATCCAGGAAGTCCATTTAGACTCCCTCCTCCCTTTATTTTGGGGTGGTTTTAAGTTTTTTACTTTGTGTAGTATTATTATCTCTATTTTGCTTGGGGTGTATTCTGACCCTTGATTTGTTATCTGACTACTCTTTTGCCTAATGATTTTAGATCTTGCTGCCTTCTTGTGTTTGATTGGGTTATTCTAACTTTGGTTGCATCTGTCTATCTATCTGTCTGTCTTTGTCCATTTATCATCTGTTCTGAGCACATACTTAGAGTAGGGACTGTCATACAATTGTCCCCTGCGGACTAGCACAGTCTAGGCAGGAAAGCAGGGTAGGGGTCTTGGGTTAGCTCAGAGCCTGCACCTTTTTTTGCGTTTTTAACCTAACCATTGAGTTTTTCTCAGTAAAAGTGATAATATCCCAATCTATAGAGTTGAATAAATTATTTAAAAATTTTTAACATCAAAATGAGCTTGAAAAAATGTTGTATAACTAGAGGGATCTGGGTTGTACTGGATAAATACCCCTCTTGTCCTCCATATGTAATTTGGCCCAGTGTACAGCAACTTGTAGCACTTTTATAGAAGAACAATGAGAACTTCAACACTGAATAATCTCTCCAAAAATGAATAATGTATCATGCCTCATATTTAATATTCCTTTGCAATTATTCTTCAAGTAAAAATAGAGCCCCACTGTCTACATAATGTTCATTTATAAGCATCTATGCATTATTATACTCTTCTGGCTGAATAATTCACAACGTATTCTTTCTTCACAGGAACATTTTACACCTGAGTGCAAATTTAAAGAGTCGGTTTTTGAGAACTATTATGTGACATACTCTTCAATGATCTACAGACAGCAGCAGTCAGGAAGGAGCTGGTTTTTGGGTCTCAACAAGGAGGGTGAAATTATGAAAGGAAACCACGTCAAGAAAAACAAGCCTGCAGCACACTTTTTGCCCAAACCTCTAAAAGGTAAAAAAATCTATATTTTTATATCCCATTAACATAATGGGGATATTAATTTGATACTCTATATTCATTTCTTCTTATTATTACTACATTTTTGCCATTAAATTATAAACATAATATATATCCCTAATTTTGAAGATACAGTAGAAATAAGGCCATTACATGCCATGTGTCCCTCAGAACATTCTGATAATGAAGCTAAATGATATAATAGTATGATCAATAATGTAAATATAGGTTAGAAGTACTGATGAGTGGACAATGTTCAGAAGTTTGGGTCTGAGTTTGGCTCCCCCCCCCCCCGTGCCGGTTTTACATGTGATCAGTGTTAATTTTTTAAATGCTGGCAGCATGTGTCACAATTTAATTTAGAATCATCTATCCCCATCAATGCCATGGGGACTGACAATCCTTTGGAAAATGTGCCACAATTGGTGGCAGTATTGATCCCAGCTGTTACCGTGGGGCAGAGCATTTGGGTTTGGTACCCAGACTGAACTTTCAGATTTGGCCAATACCGAACAGGAGCAGGTTCACTCATCCCTAGTTAGAAGTTAAAACTGATCAAAAAGGATTAATTTCCCTCAAAGACTGTAATATCATACAGCATGTTCTTTAATAAATAGACCAGCAGAAATATCTAAGAAGCTTCATACATGTTTAGAGATTTAGAAATGTTTAATGCAATTTCATAGTTTATAATACATCTCAATCAAAAATATCCTACTGTAGTCATATGTAATTGTATCTACTGTATCCATCAACCAGCTATCTATCAAGAAGAAGAAGATGAAAGTGAATCTTTCCGTCAACCCAAATCTCCACCTATGTGTCACCAAGGTTACAGACTACAAACAAATCCTGTATTTATTCTGAATCTCCAGTAATGTGTCAGCCCATATGCCTTGAGGTTCAGATTAAAAACATGATTTATTTCTAGTCTGTAACATTGTAGACATGTACAGGCAGTCCCCTACTTAAGAACACTCGACTTACATACGACCCCTGGTTACAAACGGACCTCTGGATATTGGTAATTTATTGTACTTTAGCCCTTGGCTACAATGATCAGCTATAACAGTTATCACTGGTGTCTGTAATGAAGCTTTAGTGTTAATATTGATTCTTATGACAACCCAATATTTTTAAAATCCAATTGTCACAGAGACCAAAAAAGTTCTGGCTGGGATTACAATGATAAAATATACAGTTCCGACTTACTTACAAATTCAACTTAAGAACAAACCTACAGACCCTATCTTATATGTAACCAGGGGACTGACTGTAGTTGATAGTTTGAGTAGATGTGCATCAGAATCGTGGAGTCTTTTCTAGGGAAGACATACCTGCTACTTTTAAAGATGTGTTTGAATAGCAGCCCATTTACTGAAAGGAAATTAAATAAGACTTGTGTTTGAATGCCAGCCTTAAACCCCCTTCCCTGTCGGCACACAGATCTAATAATGGGCTCTGGCCTCTTTTAATCTGGAAGTGATCTCCACCAGGTAGACCTGGTCTGACCTTTCATCTTACGTCTTGCTTTTTTTTCAGAGACTATAATAAAGGTGTCTGGCTGGGTGTTCATTCTCCCATCCACCCTGCTCTTCCAGAGGGGGTGGAATTCTGACAAAAATTAGTGAATATGGGTTTATTACTGGTGGGCAATGCATAGAAAATTTCCCTTAATATGTGATGTGAAGTAGTTACTTAATTGACTCAAATGTTGAGACTCAAAAATTGTTGCTAATGCACCCCACCTCCATCCACCCCATAAGAAACCAACCAATATTTCTCAATATCATATTATGCAATATTGGACAAGATGCTGAAAAGGGGGGCAAAATGGGAGAAAGGGTCAATGAGTTTGTCACTTAATGTTGATATCACTCAGTTTCTTAAAAATAACTTTTTTCTTTTTGTTTATTTCAGTGGCAATGTACAAAGAACCTTCTCTTCATGATCTCACAGAATTTTCCAGATCCGGTAGCGGCACACCAACCAAAAGTAGAAGCTGTTCAGGAGTACTAAATGGTGGTAAATCTATGAGTCAGAATGAGTCAACGTAGCCAGCTGCAGGCAAAATAAATGGCTACGGTACACACAGATATGGAACCTTACCTCTGGATGCTGTTGAGTTCTTACTAGAAGTCTTTCATCCAAATATTCAATTTTTTCAGGACAAGCAGTGAACTTGCATAGGTCATTCACGTCAACCATTAAAGCTTCAGATTTTTCAATGGATTCCATCATTATAGAATGTGCTTTTTGCATTTCAGAAGGCACCGGGATAGCCAGCAAAACATACGGTGGAATAAGCCAATGAGAGGACATAAGCTGCTCTCTGGTTATATCACATATGCTTTGTGGGAAGAGAAAACACTTCACAGAACTGAATGCTAATAAGAATTTTTGCTTTCCAATCAAGAATAAAAGACCACTTTTGCTCTTTAAAGAAAATTTTACTGCTTATATGTTTTATAGGGGGCAAGCATACAAAACATAAAACATGTTGTTGGCTTACAGTTTTATATATAAGCTTGATCACATGTATTCATTTGGAGAAGTGCAACACTTTGATTTCCGAACACAGCTTCCCAAACTGGTCCGGTTCCTCGAAACTGGGTCTCATTGCCAAAATCAGGTCAATACTGAGGTGACCCCTCAGGCTCATGTAAACAGTGTTCCTGTAATGTATCGCACACTAAACCATTTTTTATATACAGTATGTTTGTAGTATCCTGGTTTTAGTGTTACTCCATTCATGTAGACACAGAAGCGTATCGTCGACCCAAGACGGTGGAATCCATCACGGATTCTACCATCCACCCACGTAATTTTCTCTTAATTCCATTTTTTTTGTGTATGATGTTATATAAATGTTGTGGCTTCTTTTCTAACAAAAACCTGTGGAATTAAGGTGACAATTTTTATAAAAAATGTCTTATTTGTAAATGTTCTTTTTTTTTTTTCCTTCTTCCCCCTCAACGTATGACATATGTAAGTATCGTAAATAAGGAGACATTTTGGACAGGCTGTGTCTACACAACAGGTATCCATGCCTGCTATGTAATCCAAATGTTGAAGATATATTATGTTTTCAATATAGATAATCCAAGCCGTTGCATGGTCAGATTAAGGATTGGAGTCAAGGTGCATGATATGTTTGATTTTGTGCATTAGATAACGTTCAGATTTTTATTTTCTCCAGCTCCAGCAGTGTTAGAAAATAACGTCATCAGTTTTGGACTGGATTATTGATTTGCTGTATACACAATAATGCACTGATTTCATAAATTTCAATCAAATTTATTATTTTAAAAAAATTATATACCGTAAATATATTTTTCTTTATTTTTCTTATTTTTAAATGCAAATTCCCAATATCAATCTGTAATTCTAGAGTAAAAGCAGGCTATGCATTATTACTGTTTACATGTCCAGTCATGACATTTTCTTTGAAGTCGAATGATATCATGTATTTTCTTTTTAATAGGACCCTGTTTACGTTGAAGCAGATTGTGCACTTGTAAAATAAATATGTTTCCTTCGGCTAAATACGTGTGGTTTATTCTTTATTGTTTGCATTGCACAGAAATGGTAATTGAAGTCAAACATTGCAGACACTTGGGTAAATACACTTAATAAGTTGCATATTGGTTAGAAAGAAATGTATAAGGGATTTCCATATATATTTCCATTATGAAAGAGCAAAATTCTGAATATTCATTTATCAAGATTTATTGCTAATTCGACATTAAAGGGAACCTGTCAAGTGGGATTTTCCACTCCAAACTGGTTCTAGCATGTATTCTTCTTCTACGGCATCTCTCAATAAGCTTTTTGTGCCTGAAAGTCAAGCTATTAGCTTTTTATATTTTAATACACTACCCGTGGTCAGTCGAAGAAAAGCATGTGAGGAGCTGTATCCATAATTTTTTTCCGGGGGTAGGAAGGATGTCAGACTGATGTAGACAGTGAGGAACATACCAATTATGAAGTAGTGAATTATAGTTTGGTCATTTAGGTTGTCCAGTAGGGGCCCAAGGCTCCAAAGGGGCACATGGCCACCAAAATCAAACCAAAATGTAAAACCATGTTTGGTATGGTCATAATGGTTAGCGATAATAAGGAAAAATGTCTTCAACCCTATGCTCTCCTGTTTTGCCAAACACTAAATTACTACTACTCTATTTTCTGTATACATGGCCACTGCCAGTACTACTGATTTTATCCTGCATATATGGGCACTAAAAACAACTACTAAACGGCTACTCTGTGAAACCATGATTTTATATATATATATATACTGTTGGACTAGGTGAAGTAGCCCCACACAGCCATCAGAATCATGGTTTCTTTCTTCCAAGAGCCATGAAGAAGACTTGAAGGGATCATACGTTGCGGCTGGAGAATGAAGGGAGGGAGGAACCAAGAATGAGAGGAAGGACTTTTTAATTACAGAAAGTGCCACATCTCAGAACTTTTTTCCTGACCCCCTTTAGAAAATGACTAGTACTTTACCTGGTCTTCCAAGATGGACTTCAGCTCACCGGATCATTAAATTAAGGCTCAACGTGAAAGTATATTGATAGGAGAGGATGGAGAAGAGATAAAGAGAAACAGAGACAAGGGAATAGAGGTTCTACATAAGCTAATATATAGTCCAAACGAACATAAAGCACATACAGTAGCTTCACTAGGAGAGGCAGGGCCCCGTAGGGAACTTCAAAATGGGGCCGCACTTAGCCCTTAAAAAAATACATACAGTATATACACAACATATATACATATGCATACTGTACTATATACACAGACATACAGCATATACACATTACAAATACACACATACAACATATTCACATCTAATACCCCAGATGCCAGGGCCCCCTGACACTGGCGGACCCACAGCAGCTGCTATGGCTACTACCCCTGTAGTTACGCCCCAGAGCACATCCCATCTGGTCAATACTTCATTATAAACTGCACCATTTTGCATCTACACCTGCTGCTAAGTCTCCCATATTATCTATGAGCACTTTATGGGAGAAATAAAGCAAGGTCTAGTATCTGCCGCTATTTCAGGGACAACTTAGAATTGGAGATAACCTGCGAAACTAAGCAGAATAGAAGTTATATAATGGGCAGACATAGTCCTGCTCTTTGTGTTCACATACTGGGTATAATATCCCGAAAACCTTATCCAAAAGACTAGGGAAGCTTCAAGCACAAAACTAATAAAGAAATGGGTTACATATACAGCACAAAAAGTAGCTGGAGGTATGAAAAATCAATTTCTGTATTAAGGACAAGAGTTCCTCTAGGGTCCTGTGCATTGCATATAGATTAATATAATGTAATGAAATGGAGCAGCTCAGGATAAGAGGAGAGTATGTACTGTACATTTATATATCAGTACATATAGTAGACGCAGCGAATAATAATAGTCATTTCATTGTCTTGTAATGGAACATCCTCCTGTGGCAATACACAATATAATGGGGCAGTTTATCCAGTACATATAAGTGGTAGAACAAAGTACACACAGTATCATGAATAGATGACAGGAAGATAGCAGTACAGTATATACTGTATAGAGGTTTTGCAGGTTATATCTATTGATAACCTCTGTGTAAAATAGGTCAATATCAGTGGGACCTGTCACCTGGCACCCACATGATTATCTGTTCTTCGTTGCTTCCAGAACTTTGAAGGCCAAAAGTACAACTCCATTCTCTGTTTTATTGGTTGAGGTAAGCTTCTGCAACTCAACTTCCAGAGACCATCAATTGCTATATATATATGTATATATATATATATATATATATATATATATATATATATATATATACACTCACCGGCCACTTTATTAGGTACACCTGTCCAACTGCTAGTTAACACTTAATTTCTAATCAGCCAATCACATGGCGGCAACTCAGTGCATTTAGGCATGTAGACATGGTCAAGACAATCTCCTGCAGTTCAAACCGAGCATCAGTATGGGGAAGAAAGGTGATTTGAGTGCCTTTGAACGTGGCATGGTTGTTGGTGCCAGAAGGGCTGGTCTGAGTATTTCAGAAACTGCTGATCTACTGGGATTTTCACGCACAAACATCTCTAGGGTTTACAGAGAATGGTCCGAAAAGAAAAAACATCCGTGGCGGCAGTTCTGTGGGCGGAAATGCCTTGTTTGATGCCAGAGGTCAGAGACATGGGCAGACTGGTTCGAGCTGATAGAAGGCACAGTGACTCAAATCGCCAACCTTAAAACCAAGTAGGCAGAAGAGCATCTCTGAACGCACAGTATGTCGAAACTTTGAGGCGAGATGCTACAGCAAGCAGAAGACCACACCGGGTGCCACTCCTTTCAGCTAAAAAAAAGGAAACTGAGGCTACAATTTGCACAATCTCATCGAAATTGAACAGTAAGATGTTGAATAAAACGTTGCCTGGTCTGATGGTCACGATTTCTCTGCTGCGCTTCAGATGGTAGGGTCAGATTTGGCGTCAACAACATGAAAGCTTGGATCCATCCTGCCTTGTATCAACGGTTCACGGCGTTGTGTGGTGTCCATGGTGTGGGAATATTTTCTTTTTGGCACTCTTTGGCCCCTTGGTACCAATTGAGCAGTCATCGTTTGCAACCCACAGACACCTGAGTATTGATGCTGACCATGTCCATCCCTTATGAGCCATGTACCCAACATCTGATGGCTACTTTCAGCAGGATAATTCCCATGTCTAAAGCTGGAATCATCCAGACTGGTTTCTTGACATGACAATGAGTTCACTGTACTAAAATAGGCCTCCACAGTCACCAGATCTCATCCAATAGAGCATCTTTGGGATGTGGTGGAACGGAGATTCGCATCATGGATGTGCAGCCGACAAATCTGCGGCAACTGTGATGCCATCATGTCATATGGACCAAAATCCTGAGGAATGCTTCCAGCACCTTGTTGAATCTATGCCACGAAGAATTGAGGCAGTTCTGAAGGCAAAAGGGGGTCCAACCCGTTACTAGCATGGTGTACCTAATAAAGTGGCCGGTGAGTGTATATATATATATATATATATATATATATATATATTTATATATAAGTATCCGTAGATGGAAGTACAAATGCAATGCATTAAAGTAGAGAACAGTATAATCCATGATGAATAGGGATTATGGGGTGGACTGGGTCATCTGAGCACCTAATAGGTTGAACTTGAAACACAATATTATGGATCATTAAAACTAATTAGAGTTATGTTCTACATATAGATTTCCTGGCTCTGTATAAATGGAAGTAGGGGCCTCAGCATTATCATCTGTGGTGGGCCCACACTATACCCATCTCTACCGGACCCGAGGTAACAATCCAATTCTATAGGTAGATAGCGGTAGTGCGGGTAAGAAGCAGTACATTATATGTAACAATACGTAGCAATTACATAGCATTGGGTACTTTGAGTGGTTATATAGAGGTAGTACAGGTAGAGTGCAGTGCAAGTATTACAGATAAATAGTAGTATACTAAATAAAACACTACAAATCAGATAGGAGCTTCAGTACTAGATGCCTAGCAGGGGATTTAGTGCCAAACAATCATATTCTCTCTCCTATCTTCACTACATTTTAGTCAGTGCATAATAGACTTGACTAAGGTAGAACAACTAAAGGTACAACTCGTTAAATACAAGAAAGAGTGGATGAGCTGTCCATCACCCCAGTAACCCTTTGCTGGACAGGACTAAGCTGGATGTGGCTGGATAAACAAACGGCTAGACCACAGTTCACACACTGGAAACCCAAACAGACATGAACGACTTCTTAGCTGCATTCTGTAAACAGAGGATGATGCCGGCATGGTTATTACATTAGGATAACAAAAAAAATACATTATCTAATTCACTGTTATTAACAAAAATACAGCATTTCATAGATATGAAACCTTTCCATCAGTCCTCATGTTTACAATTTTGGTTGTCCCTGTCTTCTGACTATTGTTGGGTTCTTCTCATGAATAGCTTCTCTTATCTGCACACTGCCATGCTCTCTGCCTTCTCATGCCCCTCCCCAATTACAACACTACTTCAGACACAGGCACTTCCTGCCTCCAAGCAGCAGTGTGCAGAGACTCACTCTACAAGCTACAGAAAGATAAAGTCTTTATAGCAGAGCTGACTGTGTGTTTTATTGATTAGGTGAGGGAGCAGAGCTGATTCTGTGTGTTTTTGATTAGGTGAGTTAGCAGAGATGAGAGTGTCATTGTGTTTTGAATCTATCTAATGGATCTCATCATCTTTTATTTTCCTATGTGTCAGATACTAGCACAATGTTCAAAAGCTAAATAAAAGTGTAGAAAAACCTGTACCCTGAAAATCTAAGCACTTTGTCAGCACACAGCATCTCATAGCACAAAGGAATCATAATGGGGCAGATTTACTTACCCATCCCTGCCCGATCCCCGAGATGCATTCCCCAAAGAGAATGCACAGCTGCCGCAATTCAATAAGATCGTGTGCCCGATATCCTGCATCTGTCGCTTCCCCGATCAGGTCCACCGGAGTTCACCTTCTTCTTCCTGGTGCATGTAAGTGATTGGCTTGTGACACAATTTAAATGTTAAATCCTGCGATTTGTCCGAATCCGTTGGATCGTCGATGGCCCGCCCCCCCGATTTCTGTTGCATGAAAGCCGGCGCTGATGCACCAAAATCCGATCGCGTGCTACACAATCCCTGGCTTGTTCCCCGAAAAGTCAGGGACCCTCAGTAAATAAGCCCCAATGTGTCTGCTTAGAGAGTCCCCGTCCACACCCTGGAGTGATAGGAGCTAAAACAGCAATAAAACTGAGTAAAATTGCAAAGTAAGGGGGTTAAAAATGATCTTTATTGTGTAAACATCCCTAGGGGGTTACAGTTTAAGAACTTTATTTCAAGGACAATCCCCTATAACACAGGTCCAAGGGTTTCAAGATGGCTACAGAAGCAGATCATTTCAATTATTAGGGCCACTTGGGACCCTCCCGCCATTCATTCTAGCTTACGGTAGTTGAGAGGTAACTCTACAAGCAAGTTTTTTTTAATTGCTTGTCACATTTATTTTTCTTACTTTAGGTTATAGACCCAATTATCAGCGATATCTTTTTTGGCTATTGGGTATTGTATACCTGTTGGTTTTTAAACCTCCTGTTAGTAGACGGGTTCATAAAGACTTGACATCTGTACAACTCCTCGGTAATACAGCTGATATACTACATTAACTTCTTAAGCCTTTCTTCTCCATTATGCAGATGTTAAAACAGCTGAATCACTTGATTGCCTAAATCCCTGATGTTCACACTTTGCTGCAGAGATCTTAACGCTCGACTGGCTTTCTGTTTTGTTACTGTGGCTGTCATGTCATTTTCTAAAAACATGTAACAACAAGATTAATAGGATGACTTTGCATCAAACCATAAAATGCTTAGGTATTTTAATTCTCACACCTCCAATTTTAGTAGTGGAAGTGAATACATACAGTGCTGGGAAATGTATGCACCACTTTTATGAGTTTTTACATTTTTGCATTTCGTCTAACTGCTGCTTGCTTTTAGGGCATAATGGGCGGACAAGCTGCAGCGACAGCAACAGGTATAGACCTATAGAACAGTGGGTGGTGAGTTGGGTGGAAGGAGTGGTCTAGGTTGACTCCTTAGATGCCATGGACACAGCATCCAAAGTGTTTATTCATACTGTAAATCTAATTGGAACCTTATATCAGACCACCATGGGCCCTGAATGAATATTATAGCCCCTACTAGTCAGGAATTATCCAACACCATACGTCCTACATATGGTACTAGAATCAAGCTTCTTGTAGAATGGAGGATGTGTCCCTGCTGCTTTCAGTTTGTGCATTCGGGAACTTTGAAGGATCTTCAAAAGTCCTGAAATAGCTCTTCTCTACATGTGTATTGAAAGCAGGAACAGATGTAAGAGAATTTCATTGGAGAAAGACCTTCTCAGTATAAAATCTGATGGATGGTTTGGGTTGCGAGAGGCCACAAGCTACTGCCCAAACCACCTTTACTATAATCCACTACTGTCTGAAGTTGTTGGGTGTAGATGTGTTCTGATGACATCTATGACTAACATAAGATTCTCGATCTTTGGAAGCTCATCAAATCCGTCCATAGGCAGAAATTAAAAGTAATCTAAAATAGGGAATCAAATTTTTTTGTACATCCGGAGGTAATTCTTTTAAAACTGATAGGCAGATTACAAGAAATAGTAAAAAATGAGGCTGGAATAAGGAAGCGATTCTCCTGATAAGAAACGTAGATTCCAAATGGTAGATTTTCTTTATTAGGGTCTTTGTAAGTGTCTAAGAGCTAGATTTCAATAGGGTCTGGATACTTATGTCAATGCCATTTTTTTCTTTTTCTATAAGTTCACAAACACTTCTATAATTCTGGCTTAGGCATGATGTATGCACTTTCTCTTGTTGCGTGGACTGTTGTTTGAGGTGCGACTGTCAACAGTTTTTATGTGCCGCTCATGTGCAATAGAAAAAGACTGCCTGAGCCGGAAACTAAGCCAGGAATAGGACCTGCTCTGTATTTAAGGCTCGGTAGTCCATTCTTACCTGGGACCATGGAAACCAGAGCCGTGCACATGGGGTTGTGTGAATGTTTTATGTGCATGGGCCCTTAGATTGATCGTGAAAAAAATGTTTTTCTTAAAATACCAAAACAGTCAAGTGGTCTGAAGACTTACGGTCAATGCAGTTGCCTTTTTTTTTTTAAGGATCACATTCCTTTACATTTTATTACTAAGAAAGAACGCCTAAAAAAGTACCACACACAAAAATCACATTTTTACCAAAATTTATGCAGCTACAAAATTGTGCAACTTCAAATCATTTCCCTTTATCTGAATTTGATTGTGTGGTGTTCAAGTGCATGGACTTCTGCAAGTGACTTTGTAGAGCAGCAACAATTGTCTCATGTATAATCTATTTTGTCGTTGGAAAACAAATGTTGTGATTTCATGTTCACTTTTGGTGCAAATTTTAGCTATGATTCCATTCTAGGATAATTGATCCTTTATGTCTGGACGAAGGATCAGACATAGGACTTTTGGATTATCTGCTAATGTTCCAAAAGTCACAGAATCCCAATGAAAGTGCTGGTTTTTGTCATGGCTTTAAGCCAAGAACTATCACAGCAGGAGGGTAAGGAATAAGTTGGATATTACAAGTCATGTTATAAAATAACTTGAATTACTTAAATAAATGTGAACATTTCAAATCATATTTTACCCAGCAGATTTATAATCATTGGTTTTTGGTTAATGAAACCAGAATATAATTGTTTCAAATGCATAACCTTGTTTTTATTCAAAACAGTTGAGAATGATCGAATTACATGATTTAATATAACCTTGTCCTATTTCATTTCTCAGAACAAGAATGGCTCATAATAGGATTTCTCTCCTGATAAATGCATTGTCTTGATGTTCATAGTTACAGATGTCAATTCTATTTTAATTTAAAAGTTTAGCAAATCGCTTGAGGCTTTGGAATCATCTCCCCAAACAACAGTAATATCGTATTCATGTGACATATCTCTTCTACATTGTTATCATTACATCGGAATTAAATAGTAACTTGTTGCTGTGGTAGAAGCCGTTCAATTAAATAGCCGTTCGATTAATAAGATCACATCAGATTTAATTCTGTCGATGAGAAATTTTTAGCTTATTCTTAGATAAAAATGTTGTTGTTTGGTGTATATAAATATATATATATATATATATATATATATATATATATACACAGGTAGTCCCCTACTTAAGGACACTCGACTTACAGACAACCCCTAGTTACAGAAGGACCCCTCTTACCACTGTGACCACTGGAGAAGCTCTCTGAATGTTACCATAGTCCCAGACTACAATGATCATCTGTAAAGTATCTAAAATGAAGCTTTATGGATAATCCTTGGTACCATTACACCAAAAAATTTTGAAACTCCAATTGTCACCCGGTCAAAAAAAAAAGTCTGGATCTACAATTATAAAATACACAGTTTCAACTTACATACAAATTCAACTTGAGAATAAACCTGTGGAACCTGTCATATGTAACCCGGGGACTGCCTGTATAAATAATTAATTTTTTAACCACTACCTTACAGTTGTATGACTGTACATGACTGTATGACTTCATACATAAGTAAGGGCTGTATCCTGAGGGCTCACAGGTGCATTGGATGTCAGATGTGCAATACTGGTAGAGCTCTTGCCAGCACCAATTGCTGCAGTTAACCTGTTGTTGATAGGCAGCTGACTTTTTGTTATTTGGAAAAAGTCCTAGTAACTCTTCTAAGATTTCTGAGCAGTAAGAAATGTTTATCTAACTGCCAGATACCTGTCCAGCAAACAGCACAACCACAACCAGACTTGGCGCAAGCTGGGTTAGTGGGGGAGAACTCATCCTGAGATGTCCCTGCAGGCTAAAGACCAGCCTAAATCAGATAAGTTGCCCTAAAAAGGGCAAACCCGCTATCAGGACATTAACGGACCCTCAGAGAACTTACAAGTTGAGAGGGAAAACTTATTTCATCTGGCAGCTGCTGGATGGTGGAGCAGACAGGTAACAAGAAGTCGGAGACCAGCATTTTCAATAGGGCAACAAAATATTTCAAGCCAATAACCAAACACAGTCCAAGATTGGGATAGCAGGATAACACCAGAAAAAACAAGACAAGGAGGAACAAAGAAAAGATAACAGAGACAATCGAAATACAACAGAACCTCGTCTAATCCAAGATGTTGGTGAAGCATAGAAATGAATTGCAAGAGAATGGTCAAATAAATGTAGCTGAGGTCAGACAACAAGTTCCTGAAGTTCCTGGATGAAAACCCCAGCAGCTGACTGGATCAGCCATCAATCACTTTAACAACCCTTACCCTGGAAAGGGCTGAGCAGCAGAGGAAATTAGTATGGCTCAAACAACCCCAACTCAGCAGCAACCTAAGCCACAGTTCACACACACAAAACAGGGAAGAAGATTAAGCCTAAGCTGCACTCGGACAGAGAAAGACTGCACAGATGTTGCACTAACACCATTGGTGATGTCTATCATCTTTGGTAATGTGTTAGAACACATTTGAATGCTGCAGAATATAAGACTACCCAAACATCTGCTTTTTTATAGGTGGTCACACTTGCTGATGATCACTTATTCAAGGTCATTAGATCAGAAGGACCTGGTCATGACTTAACATTTAAGTATCTATTGCAGCAATAAGGTTGTACTCACATTTGCACACAGAAATTCTTAATATTACCTAGTGTTTGTTAAATAAATTATGTTATTTATCAATTGTTTACCTTAGATCAATATTTTAGGACCAGATGTTTATATATTATACCCTGATACATTAAACCATAGAATCCAAGGTTGGTGTATATTTTTTTTCTCATGCCTGTGAAAAACAGAATCTACTTGTAAGTCAAACTCTTCAATGACATACATAAGACAAAGTCTTTACATAACTCTCGGCTGAGGGATGTTGTTGCATTATACCTGTAATAACACGCTGTCACAGTGATAATAGAATGGTTGTGAAATACAGGCAGCTTGGATCCCCCCGTAGCTTGTAGTATGATGCTGGCATTGACATTTAATAAGCACTTCGGAGTTAGATTTGGGTCATGTCACACTGCGTGCAGAAAGAAACTTCTGGATTTGTTTATTGTTGTGGGAAGTTAGAAATTTGTAGATTTGTAGGTTAAAGTATTAGGAAATGGATCAAAGCATACAGACCATATCAGGGAGACGGAATATTGTTTACTGAATACATATGATGGGCAACTTATGCATAGGTTATAGAAAAGTCACATTTAGGGGCCTCTATTTGAGCTTCTAAGTAAAGTCTAGGGGTCATTTTTACTTCAAAACAAGTGCAACAACATATTTACAATTTGCTTAGCTCCTCCTGTTCTATAACATGCTTAAGGACACTCCTTTATGTATAATCTGCGCAGATCATCCTACTCTATAACATGCAGTCTAAAGCTATGGCACTTTGTACAATTTGCTCATTCCCTCCTCCTCTATAACATGCTGCGTGTAGGTAGGAAACAATGTACGATCTACTCTGCTCCTCCTGCTCTATAACATGCTGCCTAAAGTTATGACACTGTGTACAATTTGCTCATTACCTCCTACTCTATAACAGGCTGCCTTTAGATAGGACACTATGTACAATCTTCTCAGCTCCTCCTGCTCTATAGCATTCTGCCCGTAGAAAGGGCTCTATATACAATCTGCTATGGTTCATCCTGCTCTATAACATGCTTCCTGTAGATTGTAAACCTTGTATATTCTACTAATCTTTTAGCTAAGTGTTTAGAAAGGAAGATCTAACTATATAAAATGTAAGTTTCATTCTACACATTATATTATACATTATACAATACAGGTGGTCCCCTACTTAAGAACACCCAACTTACAGACGACCCCTTGTTACAAACGGCCGTCTGGATTTTGGTAATTTATTGTACTTTAGATTTAGGCTACATAATCAGCTTTAACAGTTATAAAAGGTGTCTGTAATGAAGCTTTATTGTTAATATTGATTCTTATCATAGTATCATAGTATCATAGTATATAAGGCTGGAAGGAGACGCAAGTCCATCAAGTCCAACCTTCAAGAATTAAATAAATGTTTTATCCACATAACCTGTCATATTTTTTCTCTCCAGAAAGTCATCCAGGCCTCTCTTGAACATGTACATAGAGTCGGCCATAACAACCTCCTGCGGCAGAGAGTTCCATAGTCTCACTGCTCTTACAGTAAAGAACCTTTGTCTATGGTGATGGTAGAATCGCCTCTCCTCTAGGCGTAGAGGATGCCCCCTTGTTCTGGTCACAGGCCTAGGTATAAAAAGATCTTTGGAGAGATCCTTGTACTGTCCGTTCAGGTATTTGTACATTGTAATGAGGTCTCCCCTCAGTCGTCTTTTTTCTAAACTGAATAATCCCAAATTTTGTAATCTGTCATTGTATTCTAGTCCCCCCATTCCCCTAATAATCCTGGTTGCTCTCCTCTGCACCCGTTCCAGCTCTACTATATCCTTTTTATATACTGGTGCCCAAAACTGTACACAATATTCCATGTGTGGTCTGACCAGGGATTTGTATAAGGGCAGAACTATGTCTTTATCATGGGAATCTATTCCTCTCTTGATACATCCCATTATTTTATTTGCTTTAGCAGCAGCCGCCTGGCTCTGGTCACTAAAATTAAGTTTACCATCCACCAATACGCCCAAGTCCTTTTCAGCTTCAGTTTTACTAAGTAATTGACCGTTTAGAACATAATTATACTTTTTGTTTCCATGGCCCAAGTGCATAACTTTACATTTATCTACATTAAACCTCATCAACCATTTCTCTGCCCATCCCTCAAGCTTCCACAAATCCCTCTGTAATGCTAAACTATCGACCTCAGTATTTATTACTTTACACAGCTTAGTATCATCTGCAAATATTGAAACTTGACTGTGTAAACCCACTACAAGGTCATTAATAAAAATATTAAAAAGAATATCCAACATTTTTAATATCCAATTGTCACAGAGACCAAAAAAGTTCTGGCTGGGATTACAATGATAAAATATACAGTTCCGACTTACATTCAAAGAACAAGCCTACAGAACCTATCTTGTACGTAACCCAGGGACTGCCTGTATATGTGCGGGTGTATTGCATATTCTTTGCAGTCACTCTTCATTCTATAATTCTCAATACAAGTTTCGAAAGCAATGAAGTTAACAACTTTCCTCTGCCATATCTTTGCGATGCCTTGCAGACAGCAGGACAGAATTGGTTTTGTAAAATCCCCATTTGCGGTAACAGCAGGCCTCCTCCCTGCTTTACAGACCTGCATCATTTGAGACTCTGCTGGAGGCCATTTATTTTTAATTAAACTACACATTTTTAGAGAATAACATGATATTTCCAGGTAAAATATACACCAATGATTTCAGCAGTGCTTATTGCTTGGCCAGAAAGTAAGAAATGAAATGATTCTCTGTATATAAATGAATTGGGTATTATATAAAGTAAAATGTAACAACGTGATGTGGGATGATGTGAATCCAGCCTGCTGCTATCCAACTGTTGTGGAACTACAACTTCCAGTATTCCCTTGTACCTGGGAGTTGTTGTTCTGTAGCAGCGGAAGACTAAGAAGGTAAAAAATAAATGTACTTTGCACTCTGCTATAATGTTGAAATGCTGAAATTTATCTAAAACATATAAAAACTTTACATATAGTAATAAAAGTAAATATACCATTTGTACTTGATCAAAAGCCGAGTATAATGTGCTGAAAAAATTAAACTCGGCTTATACTCGAGTCTATAAATCATACTCTGTGCACCAGCAGCGACAGGTCTCTGTCTGAATAGCAGTGCACACTGTATGTCAACAGCTGTCTCACGTCATACTATGGGCTGGCTATATAGTGGGGGCATGAGCTAGCTATATACTGGGAGCAGGAATCTGGCTATGTACTGGGAGCAGGGGGCTGGCTATATACTGGGGCATATGCTAGCTGACTATATACAAGGGGGCATGGGTAGGATAGGTGGCTATATACTGGGGGCCAGGGCTGGCTGGCTTTATACTGGGGAGCATGAGCTGGATAGCTATATAATGGGGGGTAGGGTGTTGGTTGGTGATATACTGGGGGGTATGAGCTGGCTATATACAGTAAGGGCATGTGCTGGCTGGATATATACTGATGGGCATGTGCTGGCTGGCTATATACTGGGGGGTATGTGCTGTCTAGCTTTATACTGGGTGAAAGCTGTGTCCAATGCATTTTCCAACCTAGGCTTATACTTAAGTATGTATGTTTTTTCATTTTTTTGTGTTAAAATTAGGTACCTCGGCTTATACTAGTGTCAGCTTGTAATCAAGTTTATAGGGGTAATAAAACACTGGATCACACATGCAACTGTAGATTTTGGTGTAAATTGAATGATAGCAGTAGCAATTTATGGAGCAGAACCTCTCTATTACCAAAAATTGCACTTTTTTTTGCATGTTTACACTTTTCTTTGGACCAAAAATAGTGTAAATTGTAGTTGAAATCCAGTCTGATACCATAGTCATGTTCATGTCTACTGATCGTATGCTACAGCAAATTGTGTGACCAGAGTTTATATCACTGTAAAGTGCTGTTATTGTCTCTTCTGCAATGCAAATAATGTCATATTTTGTAAAATCATATCAGTTTGCTCATTGGTTTGCATTGACATAGCAGTAGATTTATCAATTTATTAAAGTTGGATATTCAAAATAAGTGACAAAACTTAAGAGATAGAAAATCTTTTCAGACATCATATAAAGGACTACAATATGGTTATGTCCGAAATGCATCAATGGTTTTCTATCTCTTGAGTGATGTCTTGTGTTATCGCTTGTGTGGTGTTTGTTTTGAATATCCATATTTAATACATTTTTAAATTTTTTTTTAATTTCAAGCTGGTGCAGACTTTCTTATTTTTTCAGTGTATCTATCTTGGAACCAGACCAAGTCCCTCTTTGGAATCATCTTCATCCTCCTCACATGGGTGAGCTTTTCATTTTTCTAGTTTTCTGACATGCAAGCCTTGAAATAATTACAATTCCTTGTGCATAGCCAGGAAAGGCTGTTACTTTCCCCAAGTGGATATGAAAGGAAATGAATGGGGCAGCATTGGGCATTGAAATGGGTCAGCATGGGGCATTCCTGTATTGCTCCTGTGCACTAGGTATACAGTATTTTTCGGACTATAAGGCACACCGGAGTATAAGGAGCACCATCAATAAATGCCTGCTAAAACTTCTAGGTTCATCTATAAGGCGCACCGGAGTATAAGGCGCACCTGATTATAAGGATGAATGACCAGCAGGTGGCAGACCTGTGCACAGTTCAAGGCAGCTGTTGTCTGTAAGTACGGTTCATATATAAGGCACACTGGACTATAAGGCGCACCTTTGATTTCTGAGAAAATCAAAGGATTTTTAGTGCGCCTTATAGTCCAAAAAATACGGTAGTTATAGAAAAATTCTATGCCAAACAGGGCCCGATTTTCTACCTTTGGCCGGAGGCCAGAGCCCTTTATATATCCAGCACGGCGGGAGGGGCCATGCGCCATCATGTGATTAATAACCCCCATAGACTATAACTTGTTGGTTTAGATTGGAGTGATATCTGATCTAGACTAACCTCTTGGACAAGAGAATCTTTATGTGCAAAGTGTTTAACTCTGGAATCACTAGAGACCCTGTCAACCTGAATTCTTTCTCCCAGGCAGTTGTGCTAAGCTCGGAGCAGTAAAGACAGCAGTCACTGGATTGCATTTCATTTCCTTCAATTCTTCGGAGACTTGTTAAGTGAGGCTTACAAGATTATGTTAGGTGGAATTTCTCGGAAACACAAACACTTTGACGGGATTATTTACAACGCAGTTCATGTTATGTAACAATTCATTGAAACCTGGTTACCATAAGCCTGGATCGCAGGAGATTTAGACTATGGCTCTTTCTATGTGAGTAAGGGACAAATTATTGGCCCTTACTTTAGACTACATGTACAGATATGTCAGCAGGATAGCCATCGAACATGCAGAGATAATACGCTAGTGGACCATATTGCTGAAGATCATTATCAAATTTAAATTATGAAGAAATGTAGCAGCACGTCCAAATGGTTATCTTTATAATAACCCCATTTTTTGGCAGGAAAAATGTAATTAAGTTAAAGTAAATAATAATGGAAATTATGGTTTGAAGAAGAACAAGTATAAGGTCACATGGTTGACCCATGGGGGCACATTTACTAAGGACTTTTAGTTGCAAACTGTTTGCACAGGTATTTAAGAAGTCCCTGCACCACGAATGGTGCACAAAACCATTTTGGTTTGCAACTATTCTTCATGCGGCACAATTTTTTGCACTGAAATAGGCATTTCGGTGCATGTCCAATGTTAAAGTTGCACCAAAAAAAAGTGTCGGGGCAGTGCCGGGGATGCCAAATTCATGAAGAAAGTGTGCAATGGTGCTTCGTAACAGTGTGGACCACAAGGATTGAATACATCATTAGGAAATTTAGCATTATTAGAGATAATGGTCTGATCACATGACTTCAAGGGTGTGTAAGGCAGGTGTTCCCAATAAACCACCATTTCTTTGAAATGCTCCTCAGTGTAGGCCATCAGAACCATCTCTTATCAACCCACACTGCGCTAGCCTCTATGAACCCATAAGTTGTTTAAAATAAAAATTCATTTTACAAATTGTTTAAAATCACTATGCCAGCGGACATAGACTTCAACTAACTACAGTAGGAAAATAATTACAGAGGAAGCCGGTGGCTTTGGGGACTGGATAGCTCAGTCACCATCTCATCCAAAGAGGGTTGATATTATCTCTAACAGTGACCCAGTAGGCGTGATTTATCTTAGTGTTATCTTTTTTTTTCCCTCTTACTTTTGCAGCTTTTTTGGCACATTTCAATATTTTCGCTAAAAGTTTTGACTTTTTGATTTGCCCAGCAAAGTTCACCTCAACCTTTTTTTCTTAATATTTTTTTTAAAAACCCAGATGTGGTAGCACTAAAACAGAGGACGGTCGCTAGTGTCAACCTTTCTGATTTGTTTTGGAAAGACATCCAGTTAGTAATTTGCTGCCCCCCACTTTTGCTTGTTTCAGTATCCACAGAGGAGAGAAGTAAAGGTGATTTTGTATAATGTTTGAACACGCCACATGTTTTCCAGTACACAAATATTTCCGTTCAGATGCACCAAGCATTTTGTCATTCGGGGTGAGAACAGTTTATGACTGAATTTGTCTTGACCCATTTCCCCGAGGCCAGAAGATCTTTTGGTGAGAAAAGAAACAGATGTATAATGTAGATCTTCAGCTCACCTATCTGGCAAAATGTCCGTATTCCAATATCCCACATCCAGAGCTGGTGTGAACGGTACTCGGATCTCAAGGGTTAAAATCCTGTGCCGTTCCAGGTGTATTGCTTCAGAGAAAAGTGAAATTGATCCAGCACTCGTATCAAGGATTTAAAAGCTCCATATTCTTTATTTTAATCTGTGGTAATAAAAAACAGCAAAAAAGGAAAAATTTCAAGTATATCACATGTATAGAGCTAACATGCTCACTGTTAAAAAGTGCGTGCGGCATACCTACGCGTTTCGGACATAACTTGGTATGGTTTCCTTAGTCATGGTCTATCTCTTTTGGTGAGCCCGGCTGTAACCAATACTGGAACCTGGAGATACAGCCAAAGACAACCTAATTTGAAGGCCAGTAGTGTTTTTGTCCTGATGATGAAGAGTTGGCACCCAGAATAATTTTATCTGGTGGGGCTCCCTCCGACGCTGTGGTCTATTACTGCAGCAGTATCTCGTATGCCTCCTGTTCACCCGCACCTGGACTCAAAGGAGTTTCTTGTACATTTTATATGCACTAACGTCACTATCCTGCACTCTCTCCTGCAGACGATTAAGAGTTTTTTTCAATTATTTAGACAAAATTAACGCTAATGACCACAGCTACGGTGTCGTACTGACATCAAGTCGAGGAAGCTTCATCCCAGTCTAAAGTTACAATACTTTCAATTTATTATAATTATTCCAAATCCTATTAATGTTGAATCAGGGGGACACTAATGAAAGTTTTGCACGGGTTCAGGGACAAGGTTTGCATGCTGTTATTTTTAAGTTTTTGAAGGGTATATGTTTCCTTTTCTATTACCTTTGCATGTTGTTGAATCCTCATCTCTACATTGTTTAAATTCCAAGGACAAATTACAAAAAAAGTAGGATTTCTACTTGCCTTGGGGAATATAGATGTAAAAATATGTATGTAATTTGGATTCTTTTTGTGTAAATATGTCTTAGTGACATCGGAAATTTTACAGATTTCGGATTTCCTTGTTTTATTTGCCACAATACAGTCAGATAGGGGCCATTCTTATGATGGAAAGTCAAAATTTAAATGAGTTAGATCTTCTTAACACGTTATGACAAGAGAACCAGTTGCCTCGGCAACAGGGAATATGTGCATGAGCCGCCTGTTCCAGAACCTGCTTTCTATTTTTTTTAACTTTACTGCTTTTTCAAAGGAAATCCCACAGTAAATATGCTAAGGTTTCCCCAGAAAATTTGCTATAGTAAATTGGCAAGATTCACTTAAATATTCAACATTGAATTATTTATTTTACACATTTTATTTTTCATTTTGCCTAGAAAATAAATGTAGGTAAATATTTGAAATTACTGGAATAAGAAAAATAATAATAAAGATTGTGAATTTCTACATCATAGGAGTCACAATTGTCAGCAGAGATTGGACGTAAGGTGCAAAGGAAAGGTCAGAGTCAAGCACAACCCCGAGAGCGTGGCCCTGGTGCCTCTGAGATATGGAGATATCACAGAAGAAATGGAGATGATGGCTGGGTCAGTCAGTAGATGGCAGAGACACAGGAAGTTACGTTTTCGAAAGCTTTATGTAGAAAGAGAACAAGTTGTTAGAGACAAAAGCCAGACAATCAGCTGTGTTATGTAATAGGGTGGGATGACGTTACATGAAGAACTGTATAGTCTGGTATCAGTATCATAAAGATGGTAAAGAAAGCCAAATTTGTCAGGGGTTTAAATGCCATGGTATAGAGGGAATAGAGAAAAGGACCTAGGACAAAGCCCTGAAGAACCTCAACAGTAAGAGAAAGATTCATAAAAAGATACACGGAATGTGCCGTTATATGTGCAGTTTAAAGAAAATCTACCATAAAATTACAGCCTTATAAACCTTCCCACTTCCCTATAGACTGAAATCACAAATATACACCTATAAAATTTTCCGAACTGCCCTTTGTAGATTAGCATTGACATAACATCCATACCATTATTGAGAGTTTTGTGGGCTCATTTTGGTTTATATTTATGTTAATGAGACACTGCAGGTTACAACTTCACTGCTTTATACACTAATAATACTGGCTAATAATTCTTTCCTCTAGGAGGTGAGGTCAATGCAGTCTCGGCAAGATTCACAATGGCCATTGGCTCCTCAGCACAATTTAATGATATTCAGTGTAATTAAGCTGTGATGCTTGCAGCTCGGCAGCACAGGGGAGATCATAGTGTGCATGCAGGGGAAGCTCCAAATATGGGACAAGATCTTTAAGAGGTACTTATGGGGGTGTTTATTGGCCAGTAACGCTAGATCCTGAAAGGGCTCTAGTAACGCCCCCCAGAGTACTTATGTCTCATTTACATAAATATATTCGCTAATATTTAATAAGTGAAGGAGCCCATAAAAACTAAAAATAATGATATGGATGTCATGTCAGTGTTAATCTATACAGGGTTATAGGTGTGAAATTTGTGATTTCCTTCAACTGTCCCATATTTTGCAGATATTGAATGACAGATCAATGTCTAACCTCACATTACACTGTCTGACTATAGTTAATCAATGATCCATCATTGTTGCGATCTCAATATCTCATGTGCAAGAGATTGAAAGTGCCCAGTCTATGCCAATTCTATATATATATATATATATATATATATATATATATATATATATAAATACTTCCCTCCTACTGGTGTTTATATTGTAACCTGTAGCCTGCAATGGTTTTCCAAGCATATGAAGGTAGTGTTATGGGGACAGTTACAGCTATGATAGTGCACTCTAAAACCCCGGTTTGCCAACAGGTTTGCCCAGGTGGTGATCAGGGGGTCCCTTCCTATGCCAAAGTGCACAAAACAAAGCTTAAAAGGTACAGAATCAGATACCTGAAGGATAGTCACAGAATAAGAGCTAAATATCGGAAACCAGAAGTTTAGCAGAAGTATAGCAGTGAGCGGACAATAGAGCTGCCAAGAAAATATAACCAACAAAGAGCATAACGGGGCATCTAGTGGAGTAGGACATCTGCTCTTGGTGAAAGGGGCCGAGCCCTGAGAGACTCTAGCAGGACCAGGTCAAAGCTTGCAGAGAACCCGGTGTGGTTCTCTGCAGCCCAGCCCAGCCACTAGAGCACTGTGCTGACTGCTGACTGGAGTGAACCAAAAGAATTCAACGTCTTATCATCCTTACAGTATGAACAAAGGAAGACTCTTATACAGATGCAATAGATATAGGGGCACATTTACTTACCCGTCCGGGGGAGTTCACAAAGCAAGGAGTGTTTGGCGATAATGCACTCTGACACGATTCACTAAGATCATGCGCCCGATATCCTGCATGTGTCGCTTCTACGCTCAGGTCCGCTGGAATTCACCTTTTTTTTCCTGGTGCATGTAAGTGACACAATTTGAATCTTAAATCCTGCGCTCAGTCCGAATCAGTCGGATCGTCCGATGGCACTTCCCCCGATTTCTGACACACGAAAGCCGGCACAGCTGCACCAAAATCCAATCGCAAGCAACACAATCCCCAGTTAAATACCTGTCACAGGGTAGTAAATTAGTAAATAAGCCACATAATTATTATTTTTTTTTAAAATAAATATCCTATTCATATGCTACGACTTCAGATACATTTTATACATCTGACATATGCTCCGAATGAGATGTAAGGCAATCTTGGTAACAGTTTTCCACTCTGGCTAATAGATGATGGTCCTAACAGGGGTTAATTCACAAGGCATGCTAATAGAGAATGTATTGTTTTCCCAAATAATGCATATTTATTTATGCATAGATGTCCTCATGCTGGAGAGCAAAGAGTGAGTTCTAATTTTGCTGATAAGCTTGTAGTTGGAATCTGCAGAGTTGATTTGTCATGCAATTGGTGGGGAATACAGTACTGTACTGTGAAAGAAATCACTGAACCATATCACATTGACTATAAGTATGATAAAGTACCTGCAACCTTCAAATGACATCTCAGAAAATGAACACCTGATGTCCATCTTATTTCACATCACTGGATAGCCGCATGACATTGTTTTCTGAAGACAAATGATGTGTAGTTTTCTGAATCATAAACAAGATCATTTCATCATTCTGTCTAGAAAACCATAACTAAGTATAGAAATAAAGAGAAATATCACATGTATGTTTGATGATTTGACTTCCTTTTCTTTCAGCACTTCAGAGGAATAGATAGTAAAACTTATACCGATGGTTTCAAAGTCAGATCACAAAGCCCGATGTAAAGGAAGACTCGGGTCTAGCATAATGGCTTCAGACACTTTACATTGATCTTGTTTGTTAATAATTTATCTTGTTCCGAAATGTAAAATTAAGCAACTTTGTAAATGTTCCCCACTAAAGCCTGTGTATTATTTTGTGGTTGTATAAACTGTGCAACCCTTGTACATAGAGGGTAATGTTGCTGCTTCTGATATGGATCCATCAGCCCATTGCTATCCATTGCCTCTAGGTCCTCTAATAGTGGTCCAGGGCTGGCTACAGGTTGCCATAAGCCCCTTGGTGTCACAGCATAAGTGTTCCACTTTACAGTGTACTGTACTCATGTGGTGGCATTATATACTGCCCCCTGATGGATAACTTATATAAAGCCCTTCACTATGTGGTTTAATTATATGCAGCCCAGACCCATGGATTTATTATACACAACCCCCCAAGGATTAATTATATACAGTACCTTCATGAATTCATTATATTCAGCCCCCACCTCATGGATTCGTTGCATGCAGTACCTTCGTGAATTAATTGTACACAGTCACCCCCCTCCATGGACTGATTATATACAACCCCTCCATATACAGATTCTGCAAATATAGAGATCCTGAAAATATTCTGAACTCTCCTATTCACCTGATTCTTCTGCCAGCTGCCACCCAGAATCTTCAGTGCAGAGACACATGCATTCTGCAGGATGCATGGATCGATGCATCACTCTGCCCGTCAATTGCACCTGTGTCTTAAAGATCCAGATGCAATTGATTTCTCTGATTGTACGGATTTGCCAGCATTTGGCAAGTCCATACATCAAGTATACTGCTAGAACCCAGGCCTTACGATCTGATGACTTCCAAGGTGAGATATGTCCGTGAATGGGCCCCCCTGGCAGCGATGGGCCCTGGCACTTGCCCTGGTATGCAGACTGCTGGCCCCGGCCCTGCTTTGGCCAGTAATAGAGGGAAGTTAAGCAAAGGAAAAGAGAGTGTGGATTTGGAAGAAAGCTATAAAATATTTATATAATTTGATTATTTGGGTTGTAGTGGAATAGAAAGTAGAACGGATTGAGAACAGAACATCCTAAGCAGACTCTGTAGGGTGTGGACGGGAGATATCACAGACACTTATTGATCAGTACAAGGCAAAATAATTCTCTAATGTACTGCAAAAGGTGAAGGTTTGCAGTAGAGGAATGAAGCTGCACTCAAAATAGCGCTATCAAAAGCAGTTGCATCCTGGCTTTAAAGAAATGAACGCAGCATTAGACCTCATTCACAATGCCGTGTGCTTGTCTACACTGGGTATAAAAATTAGGAGGGGTCGAGCGCTCCCACCTCCACTGAAAGCCGATTGTCCCCTTAAATATAGGACATGCCCGGCTCGGTCACAGTGTAGTCAGACACCACATGCTCAGGTGAACAGGTGCCATAGACCTCTATGAGGGCTGTAAAATCGTGTGGCGATGGATCATGTGCCCCCATGTAGTCATGTGAATAGGACCTTAGCCACAAAATTGTTCCAGATCCATTGAAACAGTCCTATATTTCAGGTGCTGAATTGTTATTCTGGATGTTTTTACATTGGTCTTGTCTGAATTTTTGGTTTAACCAAAAATTGTCTCTAATTTAAAAAAAAAGTACAAAAACCAGGAACTTTTAGGAACTTTTTTTTATAAAGAAAACCCCCTTTGTTTTAGAAAACTAAAAAGGGGCAATATATCAATTTCCAGGACTGTTGAAGAGAGTATCATTTTGGACTGACTCAATTCTGACCCAAATCAAATCTTGGGAAACAATTGTTGAAGCAAAGTGGATCCTTAATGATTCGCTCATCTCCACCAGTAAATGTTGCACGGCACGGCATAGTAAAAATGTGCTACTTAGATAAATTGCATGGTAAATCGCGTACTCATCACTGCAATTAAAAAAGCGCAGTGTCTAATCTGTGCAGAGGAAATAATGGATGGCCTGCACGGCTTCTTGTAAGCTTTCACTAGATGTATTCTTCATTGATATCTATGGGGCTGTCTTCCCTGGAACAAGCAATTAGTTTTACACCCTGAAGGGAAAGCAAAGTTACCTCATTCCTTTGATGTATGTTCATGCCTCGATTTAAACGGGTTGCCCAGCCTTTTATTTCTTTTAAAGGGTCAGAATGGTTTAACCCTTTCAGGGACAGACCCTTTTCCGTGTTTTTAATACTGTATTTAAATCTTCAGAGTGAGGGCATGTTGTCTGCGGTACAATTTTTACTACCTATTGGCACTATTTAAAGGAAATTTTTCCATCATAATCATAAACCAGGGACATTTACTCATAGATGCAAGCACTGTGGAAATCTTTGTTAAATATGGCTCATTCCTTCTGAAATCAACTTGTAAAATTATTGTAATGAGCACGAAAGACATGTTACTAGAGCCCTTAAGTGCTGCAGATTCACAGGCTATACATGGATTTCTCCCCTCTCACTATGTCCTCACTGATCACTACTGCTGAGATAACAGGACGTTCAGGGGTGAGGGGGAGACTGAGAAGTGTAGCTGCAGTGTAACAACAGTTTGTAAAGCCAGACCAAAGAAGGTGGATCATAGTCCTGGATCATGCCTACTTTGTGTTGCTTACCCTTTTCTTACCAAAGTTATGGCATTTTCTGTTTTGAAAGTGTTTGACAAAAATCTTTCTCACCAGAGTTGAAGTGGGCGGAGACTAATATCTGTCTGTCTATGCACCCAGGCTGAGGCCAGTTAGCTTGCCCACAGATCCCATGATGTCTTGTGTTCTCTCTCCAGGTAATTTAGCATTAAATCCATTTCGATTTCCACTAGTAAATCTATTGAACACTACAGTGCACATACAGGATGTATATGGTTGCTAGCCTGGTGGCTTCCATCACATGGAGAAGCAGGGAACATGTAAAAAGTGGACTAAATCATAAGTAACCCAGTTACATGAAGTACATAGCCTATGCTGTGTGAGCACTAAGGGTTAATAGCTTATCTGCACAGTGCACAAAGTGCCAATACAAGGTGGGGGAAGGTAGCAGCATGAGGAGAGAGACAGAGAAAGTTCTTTAGAAGCACAGAGTGGGATGGAGGGACAGATAACAGGGGAGATTTTGTACCTCACTATTCTTTGAAGGGGGCACTTCTATCTACAGTCTTGAACACATCCAGATCTGCCCCATACACAGCTCTGTCACATGACCTCCTCCTCTGTGATCAGGGAGCAGAAGCTTCTCCCCTCCCAAAAGTCTGTACAGTTTGTAGAGTTTGTTTATACTGCAGACGTAGGTATATAGGTAACAAAGATATTAGGCAAAGTTGTTTTACATCCCAAGAGTTATTGATTTTTGAAAAAAAAAACCCTTTACAGTTACCCTTTATTATTCAATGCCATGTATGGATGCGACGAAAAATGCAATTGTGCCATTTCTTTGTTTTTATGGCTTTCATGGTGCAACTCAGTTGACAATTCCCATTTATTCTTTTGGTTGTCATCAACATGGATACAAAATGTATATTGGGTTTAAAAAAATATTTATTCTGAGGGAACAATCTTTTCATAAGGATGTATGTAGGGTGCCATTTTATTACTATGATTTTGAATACTGTATTCCCCTTTTGATCACTCCATATACCAATTTTTATAAGCTCCAAAATGTTAAAAAGTGGGCATTGAAAACTTTGGGTGCTGCAACGGGGTCACCGCCACATATAATCTTTTTCATAGTTTAGAAGATGGGGACTTTAGGGACATGGGGATGTCTAACATGTTTTTTTTTTTGTATTTTAGTATGTCAGGAAGGGGTTAAATAATTAAAAAAAAAACTTCTATAAAGGTTCTATAAATGAATGGTCCTGTGTGATCCTGTGTTATATGTCCATAGGTGTTACCTATTATTTCTGCCCGTGATAAGAATGAGATAACTGATCTCCACAAAACAGGAAGTGCTAGCCTATTATGACTGCAAAACAACATTTCACTGTTTTCATGTTGTTTAAATCACATTCCAGAAAAATATTTACAAAATCTGTTTAATATAAATCCTGATAGAAACAATAGGTAATTTTCTGATGGAATCTTCAATTAAACCATAAAGATAACATGTGCTCATGTAATAAGCACTAACAGGATTCTCTACAAGATGTTGTTTTATAACAACTAAGAAAAGGGAAAAAAAAGGTTATGTAACATAGGAGCTTAGAATTCCCGGTTTGCGACAGCCAGATCACTATTTCTGAAATAAGAAAGATAAAATAGAATATATTTCTAATGAAGATGTATCCCTCTGCTGCCATAAATGTCAGGATGGTCTCTACTGTTGTAGCACAAGTGTATTTGTTATTGAGTAGCATTTCCTTCAAGGTCCCCTCTAGGGGTTATTCTCTATGGAATTCAGCCATAGGCAAAGAAGGTGCCATCAGTTTATTAATACATCCCATAGGGACTCTATTAACTGGGAGACCTAGTATTGTTTTCTGGTGATGTTCTTGTCATAAGTTTTGTCTCATTCCAAAGTCTATGGTTACATAATAGATGCAACCTTGTATGTAAAATTACCTCGTGTCAATTTATTCTGGAAGATGAAAGGAATGTAGAGTAGAGCAAATCTGTGTTTTTGAGTTCAGCATGATGGGTCCAATGCATTTTAGGAAGATTGACTGTTTAGCTAATGATAATATAGTATATACTCGAGTTTAACCCAAGTTTTTCAGCACAAATTTTTTTTTATATTCGAGTCAAGAAAAAAAACAAAAAGTGCCCTCTCCTTCCAACACCCCCACCCCCACCCCCACCGGCAGGACCTCTTCTATACATCGATGCTCCAGCATTGACTGTCTTTCCCCGTGTGGTCTGGCATCGTGACATCAGCCCTCGTTGATGTTCTAATGTGTGCGCCGGCATTGGGGCTTCGGAAGGTAGGTAATCATTTAGTTTTTTACCTACAGGCATTATACTGGGGGCAGGGGCTACTATATATTGGGGGGCAGGGGCTGCAGACTATATACTGGGGAGCAGGGACTGGTGGCTATATACTACAGGGGCTGGCAGGCTATATACTGGGGGGGTGGCTGTGACCAATGGAATTTCCCACCCTCGACTTATACTCAACTCAATAGGTTTTTCCATTTTTTATGTTAAAATAAGGGATCTCTGCATATACTCGGGTCGGCTTATACTCGTGTCGGTATATACTCGAGTATTACATGATGCATTTATTAGAAATGGCTTCATTGAAACCTTTTTGCTCCCACAATTTAACTGTTATTTTAAAGCGACATTTTACTAAAAAATTTTGATGGTGCACACATTCATTTAAATACAAGCACAATTGCGGATGTTAAATGGCGGAGGAGAACCCAAAATTCCCACTGAAGTCTATGTTAATTGGTGGCCGTACCCGATATGTTCAGAATGGATCAAACCCGCAATGTTTGCCTCTGATCATCATTAATCACAATCTCACTGTGTAATAAAACTGCATGAACTGCACTACACTGGCTCGTTACTGCTACGGTCACGGTGTTATCAAATTGGAAATGATGGAACATCCTTCCTTACTGTATGCTTGTAATTTTAAATTTTTGATGGAAGGATTACCACACTGTCTTCCCAGAAGGCAAATATAGTACTGTCTTTAGTTGCCTCTGTGATGTGGAGCTCAGGTATCATGGGATTGATAGTAAAGTCCAGTTCAGTCCAGTGTGAGAGAAAATAAACCACCAAGATAGAATCTGATCAAAGCAGAAAGGAGGCAATGGGGCACATTTACTTACCCGGCCGACAGAGTTCACCCGAAGTGCATTGTCCTATGATCATGTACTGTGCTGCAATTCACAAAGATCGTGCACCTGATTTCCTGCATCTGTCGCTTCCCCGCTCAGGTCTGCCGTAGTTCACCATCTTCTTCCCGGTGTATGTAAGTGCTTGATCTTGCGACACAATTTGAAATATTAAATCCCGCGCCTAGTCCGAATCAGTCGGATCATCCGCCGGCCAACCCGCCAATTTATGAAAGCCAGAGCAATTGCGCCACAATCCGATTACGTGCGACACAATCCCCAGTTAAATACCTGTCACAGCGGCGCAAATCCCGAAAATTTTGAAAATCCGATGGAAGGACCATTTCAAATAAGCCCCAATATGTTACACTTGAGATTTCTATAATATGCATAGCAATCGCTTGAGAGTCGATTACCTCCATGGAGAAAGTTCTTCCCAAAGGTAATCAGCTGTATATACTTTTCAAACTATCCACCGGTCTGCCAGCACCATGGAGGATGTAATACCCGAAGATTTGTCACCAGAAATTGCCCCAGCGCACCAGACAGGACTCAAAGACTCTTCCTGCAGTTCCAAGCAACTTAAAAGATGCTGCTTTCAGTCATATTCTGATACTTACTTCGTTACTAGTGACAGTAGGAAGAGGGAGAATGAGTAGACAGGGCCGAATTATCTTTGAAGGACCTTCTGCTGCCCCACGATTCTCTGTATAGAGGGACCCTGGAAAGAAGCTAAAATGAGGAAAATTTTCCATCTTGTCCTCCGGAGGCCAATATGACCGAAAGTTGTTGAAAAACGGGGAGCAATAAGTTACTGCTTTAATTTCTGGTTGGCACCTCGTTATGAATAAGGGGGGGGTTGGGTTCAGTTTGGGCACTCGGCCGCTAAAAGGTTCACCATCACTGTTATAGGGTGTGTATATAGTTATTATGGGTGTCTGTATATAGTTATTATAGGGAGGTGTATATAGTTATTATGAGTGTCTATATAGTTATTATAGGGGGTGTATATAGATATTATGGGTGTATGTATATAGTTATTATAGGGGGTTTTATATAGTTGTTATAGGAGAACTGTATATAGTCAATGCTGTGGGACTGTATATAGTTAATGTTGGGGGTGCATATAGTGATTACTGGGGAGCTGTATACAGTGAATACTGGGGGGCTGTATATAATGATTACTGGGGACTGTATATAGTGAATGCTGGGGGGCTGTATATAGTAATTACTGGGGAGCTGTATATAGTTATTTCTGGGGGGCTGTATATAGTGATTGCTGGGGGGTTGTATATAGTGATTGCTGGGGGGTTGTATATAGTGATTACTGGGGGGCTGTATATAGTGGTTGCTTGGGGACTGTATACAATGATTGCTGGGGTGTTGGATATAGTAATTACTGGGGGCTGTATATAGTTAATATTGGGGGACTGTATATAGTGAATACTGGAAGCTGTATATAGTAATTGCTCTACCTTGTCTAAACTACATTCAATGGTGGACCCCACCATATTTTGCGCCCAAGGGACCCCACCAGCCTTAATCTGGCCCTGCCCTTTACAATTTTACAACTCAGTGATAGTCATTGTAAAGTTCCAGAGTGTGGGCAGGGACTCTCTAAGCCGGGGTTCCCCAAACTACGGCCCGCGTTTGTCGTGCCAGAGCCGGGACCTCGCGGCCTGCGACAGTCGGGCAGGAGCCTCTGAGGGGCAGTTAAGGAAATAATTAACGTTGGGGGGAAGCATAGGACATAATTAATGGGGGAGGGGCAGCATAGGAAATAATTAATGGTGGTGGTATAGGAAATAATTAATTATGAGGGGCAGTCTAGTAATTAATGGGGGGGAGGCATATTCAATAATTAATGGAGAGAGGTTCCAGTATATTAATTAATTAATTAATTAATTGGGCCAATATATAATATAGTTTATAAGGGAGTGCAGTATATTAAATAATTAATTGAGGGGGGTACCAGTGTATTACGGATGCGGTCACATGTACCGCTATTTATTTTTAAACTTTAGTCCGGCCCTCCAACGGTCTGAGGGGGACAGTGAACGGGACAGTGAAAGTTTGGGGACCCCTGCTCTAAGCAGACACTTCATAATCCCTCAGTGCTATGAAATGCTGTGTGCTGACAATGTGCTTAGATTATCAGGGTACAGGTTTATATACACTTTTATTTAGCTTCTGTACACTCTATTGCTATCTGACACATAGAAAAAGAGAAATGATACAGATCAGAGATGAGAGATAATGAGATAGAATGACACTATCAGCTCTAATACATCACAGCTATAACACACTGGCAGCTCTGCTATACCTTTTTTCCCTCCTATAAAGACTTTATCTTATTTGTAGTTTGTAGAGTAAGTCTTTGCACACTGCTTACCAGCAGGAAGTGTCTTTGAGTGTTTGAGTGCGACTTGCAATGCAGTTGGGAGAGGCTGAAAGAAGTGTGCAGACAGAAGAAGCTGTTCATGAGCAGAATCTGAGCAGAATCTGCCCTGCCCGACTATAGTTAGAAGATTTATGGTTGTATCCAGGGACAACCAAATTGTATACAGCAGGACTGATAGAGAAAGGTTAGAATTATCTGTGAAAGGAAGTATTTTTGTTAATAGCTGTGAATTGGAAAATATTATTTTGTTACCCTGAGTATATTTAAGAATATTTTCGGCTATTAGAAATTTTTTGGATTTGCTGTGACAGCTATTTAGAAGGGGATTGTATCGCACGCAATCGGATTTTGGTGCCGACAGAAATCGGGGGGCGGGCCATCGGACAACTTTAAAATTGTGTTGCAAGACATGCACTTACATGCACCGGGAAGAAGAAGGTGAACTCCGGCAGACCTGAGCGGGACAGCGACAGATGCAGGAAATTGGGTGCACGATCTTTGAGACTTGCGCAAAGTTAATTCTCGTCGGACAACGCACAAGGGAGATCGCACAGTACCGGGTACGTATATGTGCCCAATTGTCTTAGTGGCAATAGCCCTTTAACATTAAGAAAGCAAATGAACAGAAAAGGCAACAATACTTTGATGATTTGAATGCTAATAATTTTGATAATCTGAAATTTTGAGGGAACACAGCACTGCCGTTCACTGCTTTGAAGCCGATTAATTTAATTGAGTCTCATTTCTGATTGTCCAAATGACAAAATGCCTTGTGCTCAACATATTGTCAACATCAAACAACCTGGCTGGATACAAGATGTTTATTTTTCCTGGTTATCAACAATATCTAACCAGGACTTATAGTAGAACCACATTATAAAATATGGGGAATTGGTAGGAGGAAAAAAGCCTAGTATGGCAGACGCATTGTTCAGTGGTACATCAAATTGTCATCTTTTATTAACACACTGTTCACTTCATCAGATCCAGGTACCAACTAAAATACTAACATAAGAGTACTTATAATAAAAGTGGCAAGGTCAATATTAATAAAATGTATATTGTGGCTTAATAAAAGATGTCAATTTGATGTACCACTGAACAGCGCCTCTGCCATACCTGGCTTTTTTTTCCTACCAATCCCCCATTGTTCCATCCAAACATCTGTTTTGGACACCAGGAGACGCTGCAAGTTCACCACTTGAGATAACCTGTTATTTATGTATTAACAATCCGTTTATCCATGTGTTATTTCTATTGCGCTGTGTAAATGTCTACATCTATACATTATAAAAAAGTCACCCTGTTAAATAAGCCAATGAGTGGAATAGGAAGGTTATGGTAATATTGAAGTAAACTAATAAAGGCAATCATATGCAAGTAAAGTATTAAAATAACAGATAACAAAAATTTTGTGTAATGTGTCATTTGGACCTCACAGTAAAAAGAAATCTACCATCAAAATCAAGCATGACATTTCAGGAACACTTAGTCATAAATCCAGGCACTGTGACTGTGGTGATCTTCTTATACCGGTATTTGTTATCCATGATTTCTTTCCTTCTAAAATGAACTTTTTAATTATGCTAATGAGTCAGATGGGCTATGGGAGGATTTTACCAGACCACTTTTGCTGTAGCTTTAGCACTCCCCCTCCCCCTGCTGTAATCTCACCACAGCATGGAGGGCTGTATGTATTAACAATCCGTTAACGGGATCATCAGAAATTGGGCTAATAAACCACTACTAGTATGTTGCCAGGTTTATTTTTTGTTTCTTTCATGATGTTATCATCCAGAAAATCAACTTTGAAGTGAGATGTAAATTAGTTGTTAAATGTCAAGGAGGAGGAGAGTTTAACACTGAAGTCAAGGTAGGAAGCTCTGAACCCCTCCTTCTCTGTGATTGACATCATGCATCAAACTTCAGGAGATCTGGTTAGTGATGTCCCTGGATGCAGGAGCATCAATTACAGTGAAGTGGGCTTTCTGAGGAAGAGAGAGCTTGATTTCAGTGTTAAAATCTCCACCTCTTATTGACTTTATACAACCAGTTTACATCTCACTTCAAAGTTAATTTTCTAGATGTTGCCACCACACTGGGTCATGAAAGAAACAAAATCTGGAAGGTGTTCAGCTGCTTGACAACATCTTGGTAGTGTTTTTTTAGGGACATTTTTGATGAAGGATTCCCTTTAACGCCCTTAGAGCCCTTCTGGTGCATTAGCATAATTTTAAAAGTTTATTTTAGAAGGAAAGAGGGCATGGATAACAAATATAAAATGATTACCATAGTCACAGTCCATGGTTCACCATGCCTGACTTTGATTATAGATTTCCTTTAAAGCTATAAATATATATCCCATTATTTTTTGTTGGCCCTGAACTTGGAACTTTATTACTTCTGCCCAGTAAAGAACATGGAATTTTTGATGGTGCAGATAGGAAGTATAATTTATCTAGTAAAAACAAGCCCTCATATGGTTCTATATACGGAAAAGCCCAATGGGAGGGTGTGATGGGTCTGTTAGCAACCCTAATTGCCACTGCTATCTGTTAAACACTCTATGTTTCAACAAACTTAGAGGGAATCTGTCACCACATTTTTCACAATACAGCTAGTGGCAAGTTCCTAAAGAGACCTTTTAACTGACACTTTTAATCTGACACTCTTCTATTAGCTAAAAATATATTCAACTTTATAATTTTACCTGGTACCCAAGGATGTCTTTAGCGAGTCGAGGTAGGCGTGGCCTCCTTGAGCTGAATCCAGCAGCTCATCCCCATGTTTTCTGTGCATGTGACAAGAAATGTCATGTGACCCGGTTGACTTAATCACAGGTCTTTTAGCCCTTTAATATTAACAAACTGTACAACAAGCATATATCTCATTAAACCACAGCATATTATATCTCATGAAATCACATCAGTCTGCATGGAGAGGAGTAGAAGTACATTCAGGCATCCTGTGATTTTTTTTATGTGGTTAGATATGTGCATTGGATACAGTTTGCTAATGTCAAGAGACTAAAGGACCTGTGATGATGTCGCCCATCAACTTGATCTTATGATCTTTAGATACCAGGCAAGTTTATAACTCTGAAGTGGGTCAGATAGTTACTAGGGATCTATAGTAACCTGCCACTACCTGTATATGTGAAAATTGTGATCATTTTTCTCTTTAATAATTATTATTTGCCCGATTAATAAATATTTTACAGATTTAAGGACAATGTAGTGTAAGAAATATATTTTTCCATGTCTAAGCCACCTGTGTATATTGTGCTTCATAAACACTGACAAATCAAATTAGCCATAACGAGTAATGGGAGTCTAAAGTGACAGCGCTGTCTGCTCTAACTGTAAAGACAAAGAAATAATGAAGAATACATAGCCATCAATATACAAAAAAAAACAACCTGTTTATGTAATTTGTCTTTTGGAAGAAAGTTCTGAAATGAGAGCAAGTGATCGCTGTACATTTCGTTATATATTGCACAGATTTACTTCAAGCTCCTATCATACCTATTTTGACTTGCCTGGAAAAAATCCAACGGAAATCAATGAGCGTCTGAAGGAAATGTAATTACTATTGAACAGATCTGAATGGCTGTTATTGCTATGTTGTATAATATATTCCATCTGTTTCTGCTTTGAATATGACTCCTACACAAGATAAATTCATTAATTACGGAATTATATGCGCCTATCTGCCAGCTGTCATTGATCCCAGGATGGGAGTTGGTTACGTAGTTAGTTTTGTTGATATCATCTTTTTTTTAGGTATTATAATGCATCTTCTGTATATTTTTCATTACTTAATGGTATAAGCAATTCCATTCATGATAATGTTTTATAAAATAATATTATTGTGAGGCTTAAATTATGGCAGAGTCATGGCCTTCTACCTGCCTGGCGAGATCCATAGTTTAATAAAGAGCTCCCCAATCCTTCCAATGTACTTTATTTCAGGACAGAGCTGCTTTAATACACTCCAATTCTTGACAAGAATCAATGAACTAGATGGAACAGAAAAATCCCCAAGAAGAAAGACAAAGTTACATGAATAAGTTACAAAACGGTTGTCAGAGATAATGTACCTTGTAATTTGCCCGGACATGCTGGTATTTCCAGATTCGTAACAGTTGGAGAACCACATGTGGTGTAGACCAGTGCCAAAAATCAATAGTGACAATATGGTTGGAAGCAATATAATTGGTGTCCTTAACCCCACTCCAAATTCTGGTTATGTAGCCTACCCAACTCCAGAAGATATTGGGGGTCATTAATCTTTATTTTTCTTCCAGTTTTTTTTTTTGTCTTTTTGAGAAAATTTTTGGTGCATTGCAATTTTTCCGCCTTTTTGAGGACATTTTAAAATGTCCGCGGACATTTGTTTTTTGTCAATAAGACACGTTTTCTAGCCTAGAAATAACAAAACAGATTGGAAATATTGGGGCACATTTACTTACTCGGTCCAGTCAAGATCCAGCGGCACGTTCTCCGACACTGATTTGGATCTGCCGAAATTCCCTAAGGTCTATGCGCCCGATGTCCACCAGGTGTCACTGCTGCACCGAGGTCCGCCGAAGTTCACCTGCTTCTTCCTGGTGCATGTAAGTGCTGATCTTGCGACACAAATTATTTTTTAAATACCGTAGTTTCTCCGAATCCGTCGGGTGGTCCGATGGCCACACCCCCTGATTTCTGTCGCGTGAAAGCCGGCGCCAAGGCACCAAAATCTGATCGTGTATGCCAAAATCCCGGGGCAATTCAGGGCAAATCGGAAATCGTCCGGAAACCTGACGAAAGTGCGGGATTCAGACCCTTAGTAAATCAACCCCATTGTTTTAACCCTTGTGCACCTAACTATTAATTTGCATAAAAATAGAAAGTATGTTATATAGACATGAACAAATTGGAATGAATTTTATTGAGTGAGCTATTGATGTCTCTGTAGGATTTATTAGATTTGGTATATATTGCTTATTATTGCCTGGCAGTATGGAAAGGTTAACATGGATCATAAGTTTTATCATTTCATAAACTGTAACTTTTCTCAAAGTTTAATCTTTTTATTTGCTCATTTGGGATTGTAGGAATTATGACTATAGCAGAGCGATGCCATAAACATGACCTATATTGTCATTTGTCTTATAATCCTTGATACATAGACAATCTCATTCTAAGATAATGCTTCTAATTACAGTTGACCTTCCAGTGAGGATAAAAATAACATCTTCATCCATAACAGAGCAGCTGGTCTGGACTCGAGTAAATGATCCAAATGGCAGAGTTAGAATGAGATTTTCCCATGTACTTTAAAGCTTCCAACATTATAAATGTCTGACATTTCTGTTTAATTTATCTTTACTGTCTGTATGGTGGATATTACACAATGCCTAGACTATGGACAGGGACAGAATCCCTCCTGAAGGTGTACTGCTTGCATGCATTAGTTATAAATAACTAGTGATGAGTGGACCCAACCTTTGGGTGCTTCCCATGCATGGTCACCGTGTCCCCTGACCAATCACATCATGGCTAGAAGTTAGGGGAGTTAATCCTGTAAAATGTCCAAATCACATGGGATGCACCCGAAACCCAGACTCAACCTTTGGCTCTTCTCTACAGATAACAAGACATTTACAATGGATCTCATTACCAATATGGCTACTTGTACTGACTTTGAAAAATTTAAAGGGCCAGCGCGTTGATGATGGGCGCTGGCGGGCCCTGTTAAATTTCCAGCCCCCTCCTTTGTCCTTAGACAGATTTTTGTGCCTTGTGCCTGAGAGAAAGCTTCCTGTTATTCTAGCTTTATTGTGATTCCTTTTGTGACCTTCTGCCTTGCTTATGACTTTGATCCCGTGCCACCTGTCCTATCATTGTCCATTTAGATGCACTGAAAAGTCCATAGCAATATCCCTTCTCCACCTGAATGTGCAGTCAGACAGTTAAAGTTCTCATTACATTTAAGGTGCTTTCTATTTCAGAAAACCTGGTCTGAACAGGTCCAATCTGGCATAGAAGTGTCCCCCAGAGCCTCTTAGTACATCTGTACCGCTTTGCGTCGGTAGGGGGGGATTAAGACTGGTGTGCCAAACACATTCACCCCATTGAGTTACCCATTACATTGTCTAAAAGAGAAGAACTATTCATCATAGCAGAGAACAGATTTCTAACACTCCAGCGCTCAGTGGTAGCATTTACTTTCCATTGATCCGCCTTCAGGGAATCTCAAGAAACCTTGGATTTTTGATTGTTAGCCATAGAAGAAACACAGCTAGACTGTTCTTTCTATATCGTCATACTGCGGTAAACAGAAAATATAGTAATATCTCTAGTGGTATAGTTTGTATGGATCCTCAATGCTGACATTCACTAAAAAGTGAAAAAAAGAACAGCAGGATGATGGAACCTCACATAATACAGCTTCACTCAAGTGAAATATGGGAATAAGTTGAAAAATTGGGAGAGTACTAGTCACTAGGGATATCTGGACCCACTGAAGTTCTGGTCCTACCAAACTCAGTCAAACCTGAAATGAAAAATTCTGTTTGGGCCCGAGTACTAGTACTGAACCTGGACCAGGACTACACCCCGAGTAAAACCTGCAATCGGTTCCGATGTCAACTGTTTGATTCAATAGGGCAATTTTGTGCTGTACCAATGTGCAGGCATACTGCTCATCACCATTTTGGGAAGGATCAGTGCTCCCTATGATGAGATTAGGGTGGCATGCATGCGTCAGATCATTTCAATGTAATCGGTGACTTTGCTGGTGGCATTTAAACAGTTGACTCCCATGTTTAGTGCTGGCACCGATTGCTGACTTTAACGGTGGAGGGTTTTGAGCTGGTTCCAAACATCTAATGAAGTCCGAAGTCTTTTGTAGATCTTTTATAGGCAGCCATACAGCTTCTGAGTGAAAAACCACATATAATTTGGTAAAATCATTATAACTTTACAGTCACACTTTAAATAACTCAGGCATTCAGCTCATATTTCCTGAGGTCCTGCAAGACTCTTCTATTCTATACCTATCATATACCCAATGCAATTCTGTTTTGTACTATTATTCATAATTGTTTTCGCTTGTATGTGTTTCTACACCAAAAATAGCCCAATTAGGACTACCAAGGCTGTAACTGACCTTATTTACAAATCTGTCCTGAGACAGAAAAAAGCCTTATAGCTCAGGCCTAAAACTCAACTTTTAATGCTGTATTAAAATGCACATTATTTGATTATATATTCCCCGCTGTGATTAAAAATCGCATGTAGAGGCTGCTATGTATCTATCTATCTATCTATCTATCTATCTATCTATCTATCTATCTATCTATCTATCTATTTGTGACCATAGTATAGGTTCCTGCAGTAACCAATTGGTAAGACAGCCTCTATAATACATTTAAAAAACAACAACATGTCTGGGGGGGGGGGGCTTATTTTGTTGTTTTTTTAAATGTATTATAGAGGCTGTCTTACCAATGGTTACTGCAGGAACCTATATATGGTCACAAATAGATAGATAGATACATAGCAGCCTCTACATGCGTTTTTTAATCACACCGTGGATATATAATCAAATAATGTGCATTTTAATACAGCATTAAAAGTTAAGTTTTAGGCCTGACCTATAAGGCTTTTTTTTGTGTCTCAGGACAGATTTGTAAATACCATAATGCTTGTTAGGATCAGTGGATCCTCTGGACCACCGCGGGAGATGTAACTAGCCAACACCCGGAACCGGAGCCTAGCGGCACTGGTTTTCACCAGAGCCCCGCAAAGCGGGTTGGACTTGCTGCGGCAGGTCACTAGGTGTTCCCAGGTGTGACTAGCCCACGGTGGCAGCCGAGGTCGAGGTACTTAAACGGATGACAAACTCGTAGTCGGGTCAGGCACCAGGGTCAGGGCAGGCGGCAAAGATAGCAACGTCAGGTTCAAGTCCGGGGTCGGCAAAGAGGTCCAGGCAGTAGGGAACGGGAACACAGGCACACCGCACAGGGAGGAACACAGGTAACACGGCAACCAGGACTCAGGAACGGGAACCACAGGAATACACTGGAACGCAGGAATACGGAATACGCAGGAACACAGTCAATACTCGCTAGGAAGCTTCTCTAAGGCTAAGGGCACAAAGAGTCCGGCAGGGAATGAGGAAACAAAGGGTTATATACAAAACAGGAAATGACCAATACTAATCACCTTTGGCGCTGGCCCTTAAATCTTGAGGCAGTGCCGCGCGCGCGCACCTAGGGAGTCGGGGCCGCGCGCGGAGACCCAGTCCGGACGGGAGCGGGAGCCAGGAGAGGTGGTGCACCGGAGCAGCACTGGGGCATCGGAGGGAGGCAGGGTGCACCCGCGATCCGCGATAGGATGCGGGTGCCCGCAACGGAGCAAGGGTGCACCCCCGATCCGTGGTATGGATCGCGGGGGTGCCCGTACAGACTCCCCCCCCCCCCCTTCGGCCTCCCCCTCTTCTTCTTGGTCCCAAGAAACCTCTGGAGGAGAGTCCGATCAAAAATATTCTCTTCAGGCGCCCAGGATGTCTCCTCAGGCCCGAACCCCTTCCAATCTACAAGGAAGAATGCTTACCCTTACGAACATGTCAGAAACCTCCTTGACTCATATACATCAGAGATGAATCAGCCTCAGGAGCCGGAGGAGGGGATTGCTGGGTGAAGCGGTTCAAGACGACTGGCTTCAGGAAGGATACAATGAAAGGAGTTTCGGGATGCGCATAGATGAGGAGGCGGAGCTTGTATGCCACTTGATTAATGCGCTTGATTACCTCAAAGGGGCCAAGGAAACGGGGCCCAAGTTTAGCTGGGTAGCTTAAGCCGGACGTATCTGGAGGATAGCCATACTTTGTCACCAGGAGAGAAGACAGGAGGAGCTCGACGTCTTTTATCAGCCTGGGTGCTTGGTACGGTCTGAAGCTCGTAGAAGGGACTGGCTGGTCTGGTCCCAAACAGACTTGAGATCCTGCACAAGATCCTCCACCGCAGGGACAACAAGGGAGTAGACAGCGGGAGAGGTGGGCGAGGAATAGGTCCATAGACCACGAGAACGGAGCCGAACCAGTAGATCCCGAGTCCGAGAATTGTAAGATAACTCAGCCCAAGGTAAGGTCGTCCAATTGTCTTGACGGGCTGAGACGAAGTGGCGCAAGTAGCAGCCCAAAGTCTGGTTCACCTCTCTACTTGACCATTCGATGAGGGTGGTAAGCAGAAGAAAAGCAAGGATGACCTGCAGTTGGTACATAAAGAACGCCAGAATTTAGAGACAAACTGGACTCCTCGATCGAACACAATTGAAGCGGAAGGCCATGCAGACGAAGATGTTTGAAGAACAAACTGGCAAGCGTGGAGAAGACGGAAGACCTGGAAGGGGAACCAAAATGGGACATTTTGGAAAACGTTCCACCACCCAGATGACAGTATTGCGAGGAGACAGGCAAATCAAGTAACCAAAGTCCATTGCACGTGAGACCACGGGCGACTGGGTATCGGCAACGGGAGTAACAGTCCAGACCGTTGAGATAGAGGCTTTATGCGGCGGGCACAGGGGAGCAGGATCCCACAAACTCCCGACAATCTTTGACCAGGTCTGGCCCAGTAATAGGGAGAGATGAGGGCCAAGAGCGCTGCACCCCAGGGTGCCCACCAGACGAGAAGATGTCCCCAAGACAGAATCCTCTTCCTGAGAGCAGGTCTTAACTACGTCTTGGCCAGGAGGCGCTGCCGAAGGTCCACCGGAGCTGCAACAACAAGCTGATCAGGAGAAATATGTGCCGAGGACTGGTTCATCTCCAACAACATCTGAACGAACGGGACAGAGCATCAGCCTTGACATTCTGTCTGTCCGGACGAAAATGAATCAGCAAATCAAGCGGGAGAAGAACAAAGACCACCGTGCTTGCTGGGATTCAGCGCTGGCTGTCTGGAGGTACAGAAGATTCTTGTGGTCAGTGTACACACAACAGGATGGAGAGCTCCCTCCGAAGATATCGCCATTCTTCAGAGCAAGTTTGATGGCTATAGTTTCTGTCTCCAATGGAATAATTTTCTCTCAGCTGGAGAAAAAGTCTTGAAAGAAACCGCAATCAAAGTTCGGCCCTTGGGCCCTTTCTGATGGACACCGCTCCAGCTCCTATGGAGGATCGTCCACCTCCAGAAGAAAGGGTTTGTCGTATCTGGCCAGAGAGTACGGAGACCGAGGAGAAAAGCAGACTTTAATTGGAGAAGGCCATTTCAGCAGCTGGAGACCAGGACGTGGATTGGCACCCTTTTGGTGAGCGCCACGGGGGGACACCAGAGTGGGAAGAAATGGGGAATAAAACTGAGGTTAATAGTTCGCAACCCCAGGAACACTCTGTATGGCTCGGAGACCCTCTGACTTGGCCACTGAGAAGAACTGCAAACAGCTTCGGGGTCATCTGGATGGCCTCTGTTGGAAATTATGTAACCAAGGAAGGGACAGAGCATGTGGTTGAAACAGGGCATTTTTCTAACTTGGACATAGAGGTGATTGGCACGAAGTCGACCTAGAACTTGTCGTACGTGTGCCTGGTGGGACTCAAGGTCTGGAGAGTACACCAAGATGTCATCGAGGTAGACCACGACACAAGTATAAAGAAGGTCCGAAAAAATGTCGTTCACAAACTCCTGAAAAACAGCAGGGGCATTACACAGCCAAAGGGCACACTAGGTACTCAAATGTGCCCGTCAAGGGTGTTAAACGCCGTCTTCCACTCATCCTTTGCGGATCGCGATGAGATTGTAAGCACCACGGAGGTCCAGCTTGGAGAACACCTTGGAACCACGTAGGCGATCAAAGAGTTACAGTAATCAACGGCAGGGGGGGGTAACGGTTTTTTACCGTGATCTTATTCAGCCCACGATAGTCTATACAGGGACGTAGGGAGCCGTCCTTTTGGTAACGAAGAAAAAAACCTGCGCCAGCCGGAGAGGAGGACTTGCGATATAAAACCCCTCTGCAGAATTCTCCTTGATGTAGTCGGACATGGCTAGGACTAGGTACAGAAGAGGTTGACACGACCTCTGGAGGAGTGGGCCAGGAGAAGATCCACAGGGCAATCATAGGGACGAGTGGGTTGGTAGAATCTCCGCCTGCTTCTTGGAAGAAAAACGTCCGAAAAGTCCCGATAACAAGCTGGCAGACCTCCAGAGACTTGGGAGCCAGAGTCGAAGTCCTCACAGGTAGCGGACGGGGAACTGCATCAACGTGAAGCACAGTTCGCGACCCCAACGGAGGATATGCCCGGAGGGACCCAGTCCAGTACAGGGGCATGAAAGCTGCAACCAGGGGAGACCCAGCAGTAGAGCAGATGTGCTTTGGGGCAGCACAAAAACGAAAGTCTCTCTTGATGTAGGGCACCAACTTGCAGAAGCAGGGGCTCCGTGCGAAACCAGATGGGTACGGAGAGAATCTGGACCATGACCGAGGCAATAGACAATGGCTTCTCGAGACGAACCACCGGGAGTGAGCCGAGAGACCAAGCTGCATCCACGAAGTTCGCTGTAGAGCCGAGTCCAGGAAGCGCAGTAACCTGGATCTGGGGGTACCGGTGCCAACGCTGAGGAGCAGCGGAAGAGTCAGCGTGGAGAGCTGTATTTACACCTAGGGACGCTTCTCCCAAGAGGCCTAGGTGCTGCGTTTCCCGGGATTGAGGCGACAGGCAGGAACCGATTAAATGCTCAGGGCTGGACAGTACAGACAGAGGTTCTCCTGTCGGCGTCTTGAACGCTCTCGTAGAGTGAGCCGGGTTCGGTCAACCTGCATGGGTTTCCTAGCAGAAGATTCAGGCGGAACCTGGAGCGGCCTTTGGAAGACTGGCGCCAGGCGAGGAATGCGTCTAACACGGCCCTTGGGGATACTGGAGCGTAGTTCTCAGCTCGCTCCTTAAAAGAAACATAATTCGAGTGGGCAAGGTGATGAGGTCACTCAGAGTAGAGGAGAGATCGAGCTGCCAGTTGCGTCCTTGACTGCCAGAGACCCTTCTTAAATGTAGCGATGAGGGCTGCCTCGTCCACGCAAGTTCAGAGAAGCCAGGGTGCGAATTGAACTGCGTACTCTCCCACGATGAGTTGCCCTGACGCAAGTTCAACATGCAGACTCCGCAGAGGAGGCTCGAGCTGGTTCCGTAAGACTGACCGGAACTTGACGAAACGCAGTTGAGGTTAGACACAACCGGGTCATCTCGCCCAAAGCGGAGTAGCCCAGGCAGGGCTTTCCCGGGAAAGAGGCTGAGGACAAATGCCACCTTGGACCGCGCTGTGGCAAAATTGCGACGGCACAGTTCTATGGCAAGGAGCACTGGGGTTGAAGCCCCTGCACATCTTTGGATCTCCATCATACTGCGGGCAAAGAGAGGCGTAGCCTGGGTTCAGCAGCAGGAAGATAAGCACGGGAGCAGGGGTGCAGCGGCCGTTCAGGAGACTGTTTGCTGATGTTGGGTAGCAAGTAGTTGTTGGAGCATGGCTGTGACTTGCTCTAGTGATTCCGCTGTGCTGCAATCTGCCGGGACTGGTGGATCACGATGGTGGCGAGATCAGGCTGACTGGGAGAAGGAGCCCGGCGGGATCCATGGCCCGGATCTACTGTTAGGATCGTGGATCCTGGACCACCGCGGGAGATGTAGAATAGCCAACACCCGGAACCGGAGCCTAGCGGCACTGGTTTTTCACCAGAGGCCCGCGCAAAGGGGTTGGACTTGCTGCGGAGGATACCACTAGGTCGTTCCCAGGTGGTGACTGCCCACGGTGGCAAGCCGAGGTCGGAGGTCACTTAAGGATGACAAAATCGTAGTCGGGTCCAGGCACAGGGTCAGGCAGGCGGCAAAGATGCAACGTCAGGTTCAAGTCGGGGTCAGCAACAGGAGGTCCAGGCGGGGGGAACGGGAACACAGGCACACAGCAACAGGGAGGAACACAGGTAACACGGCAAACAGGACTCAGGAACGGGAACACACAGGAATACACTGGAACGGAAGGAATACAGGAATACGCAGGGAACACAGCAATACTCGCTAGGAAGCTTTCCTAAGGTAAGAGGCACAAAGATCCGGCAGGGAAATGATGGGAAAAAAAGGGTTATATACAAACTAGTCTATAAGGGACGTAGGGAGCCGTCCTTCTGGAACGAGAAAAAACCTGCGCCAGCCGGAGAGGAGGACTTGCGTATAAAACCCCCTCTGCAGATTCTCCTTGAGTAGTCGGACATGGACACGAGACTCAGGTACAGAAAGAGGGTAGACACGACCTCTGGGAGGAGTGGCGCAGGAGAAGAAGATCACAGGGACAATCATAGGGACGATGTGGTGCGTAGAATCTCCGCCTGCTTCTTGGGGAAAACGTCCGAAAAAGTCCCGATAACAAGCTGGCAGACCCTCCAGAGGACTTGGGAGGCAGAGTCGAAGTCCTCAAGTAGCGGACGGGGAATCTGCAACACGTGAAGCACAGTTCGGACCCCAACGGAGGATATCCCGGAGGACCAGTCCAGTAAGGGGCATGAAGCTGCAACCAGGGGAGACCCAGCAGTAGAGCAGATGTGCTTGGGGCAGCACAAAAAACGAAAGTCTCTACTTGATGTAGGGCACCAACTTGCAGAAGAACAGGGGCTCCGTGGCGAAAACCAATGGGTACGGAGAGAATTGACCATGACCGAGAAGGCAATAGACAATGGCCTCTCGGACGAACCACGGAAGTGATGCCGAGGACCAAGGCTGCAATCCAACGAAGTTCGCTGTAGGAGCCGAGTCAGGAAGGCAGTAACCTGGATCTGGGTACCGGTGCCAAACGTGAGGAGCACGGGAAGAGTCAGACGTGGAGAAGCTGTATTTACACCATAGGGACGCTTCTCCAGAGGCCTAGGTGCTGGCGTTTCCCGGACGTTGAGGAGAGGACAGGGCAGGAACCGATGAAATGCTCAGGTTGGCACAGTACAGAAACGAGGTTCTCAGTCGGCGTCTTGAACGTCTCGATAGAGTGAGCCGGTTCGGTCAACCTGCATGGGTTCCTCAGCAGAAGATTCAGGCGCCCTGGAGACGGCCTTGGAAGACTGGCGCCAAGGCGAGGAATGCGTCTAACACGGCCTTGGGGAACTCGCAGCGTAGTTAGTTCCTCAGCTCGCTCCTTAAACGAACATCAATTCGAGGTGGCCAAGTGTGATGAGGTCACCAGAGTAGATGGAAGATCCACGAGCTGCCAGTGGTCTTGACCTGCGCAAAGAGAGCCTTTCTTAATGTAGCGATGAGGGCTGCATCGTTCCAAGCAAGTTCAGAAGCCCGGGTGCGGAATTGAAACTGCGTACTTCCCCACATGAGTTGCCCTGACAGCAAGTCAACAATGCAGACTCCGCAGAGGAGGAGGCTGTGCTGGTTCCTCGAAGACTGACACGGAACTCTGACAGAAACGCAGGAGGTAGACACAACCTCTGTCCCAAAGCGGAGTAGCCCAGGCCAGGGCTTTCCCGGAAAGAAGGCTGAGGACAAATGCCACCTTGGGACCGCTCTGTGGCAAATGCGACGGCATCAGTTCTATGTGCAAGGAGCACTGGGTTATTGAAGCCCCTGCACACTTTGGATCCCATCAACTTGCCGGGCACAAAGAGAGGCGTAGCTGGTTCAGCAGCAAGGAAGATAAGCCGGGGGCAGCAGCGGGTCGCAGCGGCCGCTTCAGGGAGGACTGTTGCTGATGTTGGTGGTAGCAAGTAGTTGTTGGAGCATGGCGGTTGACTGCTTAGCTGATTCCGCTGTGCTGCCATCTGCAGGGACTGGTGGATCACGATGGTGGCGAGGATCAGGCTGACTGGGAGAAGGAGCCTCGGCGGGATCCATGCCGGATCTTACTGTTAGGATAGTGGATCCTCTGGACACCGCGGGGGAGATTTGTAACTAGCCAACAAGGAACGGAGCCTAGCGGCACCTGGTTTCACCTGAGCCGCCGCAAAGCGGGTTGGACTTGCGGCGGAGGATACCACTAGGTCGTTCCCAGGTGTGACTAGCCCACGGTGGCAGCCGACGGTCGAGGGTACACTAACGGATGACAAACTCGTAGTCGGGTCCAGGCACAGGGTCAGGGCAGGCGGCAAAGATTGCAAAAGTCAGGTTCAAGTCCAGGGTCAGCAACAGGAGGTCCGGCAGGAGGGAACGGGAACACAGAGCACACAGCAAAAGGGAGGAAACACAGGTAACACGGCAACACAGGACTCAGGAACGGGAAACACACAGGACAATACACTGGAACGCAGGAATACAGGAATACGCAGGAACACAGCAATACTCGCTAGGAGCTTTCTCTAAGGCTCTAAGAGGCACAAAGATCCGGCAGGGAATGATGGGAAACAAAGGGTATATAACAAAACAGGAAATGACAATACTAATCACCTGTGCGCTGGCCTTTAAATCTTGGAGGCAGTGCCGGCGCGCGCGCCCTAGGGAGCGGGGCCGCACGCGAGACCCAGTCCGGACGGGAGGGGAGCCAGGAGAGGTGAGTGCAACCGAGCAGCACTGGGGCAGCGGAGGGAGGCACGGGTGCACCCCGATCCGCGATATGGATCGCGGGGGTGCCCGCAACGGAGGCACGGGTGACCCCCGATCCGTGGTATGGATCGCGGGGGTGCCGTGACAATGCTTGTATGTTGCCACATATGTTAATAAAATTGAAGGAACCATAAATGAATCAATTCCCTTTCTCAAACATATAAAACATAAAAGCTGATCTGGAATATCCTTCACTAGGCCGTAGTGACGCCGCTCCAGGAATTTTCTTTCTTTGATACAATGCGACATGACATAACAAAGTTTTCTTGAGATATCTAATAATATTATTTTTCATTTGAAGGAAACTATTGTGTACTTGTTACACATGGACAAGTTGATTACAAATTCTGATGGTAGGATTCAATGGAGCCATCAATGCAAATGTGAACCAAGCTTAGATACAAATTTATAAACCATTCTAAATTCTGCTGTTTAAACATTTAGCTAGTTTATATCAATAGTGAACACAATTTTTAACAAACATATGACACAGCATATGGGCTAGCTAGCTTCAAAAATATAAATGTTTAAGAACTGGAGGGAACGCGAAAAATGTGAACAGCTTCTCTATGGGTAATGACTAGAGATGAGCGAACTGCTCGTCCGAGCTGATGCTCGGTGAGCATTAGGGTACCGAGACGGCTCGTTGCTCGGAACGAGTATTTCCCTGCTCGAGATCGAGCATTAATTAAAAAACACAGTGAAGAACAATGAAGAATAGAATAAAAACAGTGAACACAGGATCATTAAGATAAAAACACAGTGCAGAACACAGTGCAGAATAGATTACAGATGTTCGGCACATTGCTTACTTGTCGGGAGAACGCGCGGAACGGCGCGAACAAAATAGCATGTGAAGAACAATATATATGTGTGAAGAACACATTGAGAGTATTTAAACATCGCAATGTGTTCTTCACACCACATATATTGTTCTTCACATGCTATTTTTGTTCGCGCCGTTCCGCGCGTATCTCCCGACAAGTAAGCAGATGTGCGAACATCTGTAATCTATTCTGCACTGTGTTCTGCACCGTGTTTTTATCTTAAATGATCCTGTGTTCACTGTGTCACTGTGTTCACTGTTTTTATTCTATTCTTCACTGTTCTTTACATCTGATAACTTGTGGAGATAATATACGCGCGGGAACAGTGAAGAATAGATCGCAGATGTTTGCAAATTATCAGAAGACATATTTTTCAATTAAATAACACCTTTATTATGAACCATGGTCTTTGAAAATGCTCGGGTCTCCCATTGACTTCAATGGGGCTCGTTACTCGAAACGAGCACTCGAGCATCTGGAAATGTTCGGCTCGAGTAACGAGCACCCGAGCATTTTAGTGCTCGCTCATCTCTAGTAATGACCATATGGAAGAGGAAAATATCTATGAACTGACCTAAAAAAACGAAAGACGTAGTAAAACGGAGATGAGTTAAATTGCCCAGTTTATTAATGATAATCTAATGTATGAGAAATGGAAAATTATAAGTAAAAGGAAAAACATTTATTAAATGGGACAAGACTTAGCAATACTCTACTTTTACAGGTTTTAATGAGTCTCTGCAGGCTATGTACTAGATTTCACTGACAACAATTGCGTTGATATTTGTCCAAGGTATCCACACTAGATTGGAAGACATAAGTATAAGACAAAGCATGTTGTAACCATGTTTGCCCTAAGAGACGATGTTAAAGAGAAGGAGGATTAGACAGTAAAAAAGCGCATGTGAGCGTGATGTGGATATCAAAAGCATGTAGGATAACAACAGGAAAATAGAATGCAGCGCTAAGATTCACGAAAGAAACATTTATTGAAATAAAATTTATATTTTGTATTTAAGGGATTTGTCTCCACTATTTACTTACCTGAATTTAGTGCTAAATTATGTGAGGCTATGCCCACAAATCCTGCCCATGCCTTTGTTTTGATTTCCCTTCTGCTCCTTCTATACTAAATGTTAACTTTAGAAATATGAAAGTATGACTGAAGGTTCTTGGAGCCGCTCACAGAGCACCTCAGGACTCCAGCTTCACATCAAAACCAAAGCTCCCTACTATATGGCCAACATCCAGCACCTGTCCTCATACTTCCCCCTTCAGCTACGCCACTCCTGGTAAAGCCAGATGTGGACCTGAAGCCCTGAGTTTCTCTGTCAAAGCACTTCAGCCTAATTTGCATATTTTAAAAATGAATATTTGGCCTGTAAGGAAATGCTGAACAATAAAAACAAGGTATGGGCATAGCCCTACACAGCACAGCTGTTAGATTGGGAAATTATGTTTTGGTGATGAATTACTGTAGACCAAATTTGTAGACCAAATTTAAATGCCTTTATACTTTACTCCACCTCCAATTGTTCATTTGCTAGAGCTACTTTAGAGACTAGAAAGGTGAGATCTTCTCTCATTGAAACAATTCCCTTTTCTTCTCAGCCTGGCCCAGACCTCCATGACCCCTCTCTACCACAACTTGTATTTGTTGGATTCAATACACAAACATGTTGGATTCCTCACTTTTCCAGGACACAACATTTCTCTTTCTCACCATTGTGAGAACATGGGTCCACATTTATTAAAGCCTTTGCGCCAGTTTTCTCCCGGAATTTGCACTAGAAAGAAGATCCAAACTGCTTGCATGTGTTTAAGAAGTGTCCATGCAACACAATTGTGTTACAGCTGCACTGTGCCTGATGCGACACAAAATTCTGCACATAAAGTGGTGCTCCAGTGCAAAGTTGGACTGTCCGCCATATTCATAACCCAGACTCGACAGAATTGTGTCTCAAACTCTGGGGCACATTTACTTACCTGTCCGAGCCATGATCCCTGATCCAGAATGTCAGCCAGAATGCACATCTGCTGCAATCTACGTATATCCTGCGCCCGATATCCTGCATGTGTCACTCCCCGCTCAGGTCTGCCGGAGTTCACCTTCTTCTTCCCGTTGTATGTAAATGCTTGGCCTGCGACACAAATTTGAATGTTAAATCCCGCACTTAGTCCAAATCCGTTGGATTGTCCTATGGCCCGTCCCCCCAATTTGTGTTGCGTGAAAGCCGGCGCGATTGTGACACAATCCCCGGTGCGATCCCCAAAAAGTTGGGAAACTCGACGAAAATGCGACCGCGGGACCCTTATTAAATAAGCCCCTCTATGTTAAAGGCGTACCCAAAAAAGCAGTGCAGGGTGTACCAGATTAATGGAAAGCGTGCCCCACTTTTCAATAATCTGGTGCATACTGCATATTCCACAGGCACCAATTTTGATCAATGTGGACCATGGTTTCCTGCACAGTAACAGTGCCCCACTTTGCAAATCATATGTAATTCATAATCTAAATTACTACCTACATAGTAATTTTGTTCTCTCATAGCCCAACCAATTTTGTATGTACTAAGCAATAACGTAACTTTATAAAAGTAGGCTCAAAAAGCAATTAAAGTTCTCCCTACTCAACATTCCTTCATTTTTTAACCCCCACACAACAGTAATCCACTTCTTTGTGCTCCCACACAGTAGTCAAGTGTCCCTATTGTGCTCCATACAACTGTAATGCCCAAATACATAGTACACCCAAATAAAGCCACAAAGCCTACTGCCATTATGTCAGTAAGAATATTAGAGTAAGTGATGGGGCAGGATGTCCATGGCTCTGTTCCACTATGGTTTCCAAATGTTTCATTTCCAATGGACGCAGTTACAGTTGAAAGCACTGCTCATCCAGGGATCACAGCAGTTGTAAAGTACTTGGTATATTTTTTTGATATGATTTTCTTCCAATAGCATCCATGTGGCTACTTCATTAAAAGGGTTGTCTGGGATTTGAAGGTATGACTGTTGGGGCTAATTATACTCACCTCCTCTGGTCTCCCATTCTCCTGTGGTGAAACTCATCACTCCTGGCCTCTGTTTGTTTACTGAGGTCAGCATTGTCATTCTGAATACTGGACCATGCCTGCTGGAACAGGAGTTCAGACAGTAGGTGTGCAGCAGTGGCCTTTCTAAACAGAGACCAGCAGTAAGGGGTGGTGTCACCGGAGAATGGGAAAGCCACTGGAGTTGAGTATAATAGTTCATTGTTTTTCATCCTCCGAAGCCATATATCATGATACAACACAATAGTACTTTATTGATCGTCTAGGGGGAAATTGTTTTGTACATAGGGCCACATTTACTACAAACAGTGCAGTCTGTACTATGTGCAGTTTACCTGGGTCCTCCAGATTCAGGAATTGTGGTGCCTGTTCTGCATGAATCTGGTGCTCCCTGCACTGCTCTGAAAGAGTGCTCAACTTTTTTTTGATGCATGTTTAACATAAGCCGGAGCAGATACACAGGCGGCTACCTACTGCCATTTTTAACAGTACATTCTACAAAATTCTTACAAAATATGTAGTATAAATTCAGTACACATTGCAAACATGCAACATAAAACAAGAAGTCTTAGTCAGTGGCGATACTATACTATTTTAAATTACGGGCTCTACAAATTCACAACTAATGAACCATGATCTAACATTATTTTTTCAAATGTGAATGCTACTCCACGTCCAAGTAGCCTATGCTGTCTCAACTCCTTCTGCATCTTTGGAACACTGCTGATACTGCTTGTCCTTGCACAATACACGTGAACATTGGAACCACTGTGCATGACCAGATATGGAAGCAGCCGGAGGCATGAACTAGTGCACCAGGGAGGAGCAGAAGGAGGTGGGACAGCATATTGGGGCATGGAGTAGCCTTTGCTCCCACAGACTGGAGAGGCCACTTTACACCCCAGTAGCCTCTGCTGGCAAATTTTCTTAAAAGTTCGATAAAGTTTAAATTGGGTTGGGATCTACCTATAGTTAGGAGCTAAATAAATAATTATATTCCTGATGGTAGGTCTTTAACCCCTTATCACCGACACTAGTTTTCAGCTCAATGACCAGACTCATTTTTTCAAATCTGACATGTCTCACGATAATTGGTTATAACTTCGGAACGCTTTAACATATCCGGATGATTTTGAGAATGTTTTCTCGTGACACATTGTACTTCATGTTAGTTATAAAATTTAAGTGATAAGTTTTTTGTTTCGTTCTGAAAAAAAGTGAAAATTTGGCAAAAGTTTGTAAAAATTCTTCATTTTTAAAGTTTGAAATGTACTGGTTTCCAGACAAGAGGTAAAACTACCCAAAAAGTTTGACAATTAACATTTACAGAATATCTGCTTTATGTTGGGATGATATTTTATGCTTCCGGTCATTTTTCTAGGATGTTATGAGATGCAGAACTTTAGGTGCGATTTTTCTCATTTTGATGAAACTTGCCAAAACTCACATTTTGAGGGACAACTCAGCTTTCAAGTGACTTTGAGAGTCCTAAATAATAGTAAAACCCCATAAATTACCCCACTATAGAAATTTCACCCCTCAACATATGTAAAACAACTTCTATTAAGTCTATTAACCCTTTAAGTGTTTCACAGGGGTTAAAAAATATGGACTTGCGATTTAGAAACTATAGAATTTTTTTGGAAAATACATTCATTTAGGACAAAACTGACATTTTCAGAATAAATGAAATGATGAAACGCACTGCAACGCTTGATGCCCAATTCCTCCCGAGTTTACTGATACCACAAATGTGGTGGTAAACTTCTCTACGGGCGCACGGCCGAGTATAGAATGAATGGAGGCGCCCTTCACAGCAGATTTGTATTGTCACATTGTACGACCTATAAATTTTTATTTTATTTGGTAATGCGAACATATGAGGGCTTATTTTTTATGGGATGAGATACAATGTATAGATAATTTATTTTGGGAGTCTAAAGCTTATTCATGAGATTTTATTAACTATTTCAAGGAGGACACAAACAAAATCATCAATTTTTATTTTGGATTTTTAGCATTTTTTCCCCCGCTCACCATAATGTAAAAATAATATTTTATCTTTATTCTCTGGTTCACTACAATTGCGGTGATACCTCATTTATATAGGTTTTCTTATCTTTGCTCAATTTTACTGAGAAAAACCAATATTGGAGAATATCGCATTGTTTTTACTATTGACAAACTCTTAGGGCCATAACTTCTGTATTTTTCTGTTGTCAGATCTGGTTGAGGGCTTATTTTTTGCGAAAACAGTTGTTCTTTTCAGTCGTATCATATTAGGGAATGTAACTTTTTTTGATCACTTTTTAGAACATTTTTTGTGATGGTGTTTGATGAAAAATTGTATATAATGGGAAGTTTTTCGAGTTTTTTTTTCACGTAGTTCACCAAGTGGTTTCAAGATTCATTTAGATTTATTGTACAGATTAATACGGATGCGGTGATACCAAATATGTACGTGTTTTTGTGTTTTATTTACTTTATTTGCATTTTATGTGTTACTGGGGAGATTATGGGACTTTTATTTTATTTATTTATTTAATTATATTATAAAAGATTAAATTTTTTTAAAAAACTTTTTTACATTTTCTACTTCTTGGCTAGAATAAGCGAACATCCGATCGCTTATTCAAGCCTTTACACTGCAATACACTTGTATTGCAGTGTATAGTGTAAGTAACTGAGCATGCTGCGCATGCTCAGTTACTTACAGCCGGGTCCTGCCAGGAAGGCAGAACCTGGCGGGGAGAGAAGCCTGCATCCTCGGGTCACTCGTCGGGACCCGGGGCAGCGGCAGGAGGGATCGGATCCCCGGTAAGCATACCGGGGGGGTCTGATCCACGGGGGACACACTTGAACGCCGCGGTCATGCTTGACCGCGTCGTGTAAGGGGTTAAACACCTGGGATCGGAGTTTTTCCAGTCCCGGGTGTTAGTGCCGGGACTGGGCTGTGATATCACAGCCCGACACCGGCACCAGCGAGACCCGGTGTCCCAAAATCTTCTTCTGACGCGCCGCCGTAGAAAGGCGTACGTGTCAGAAGAAGTACCCTTAATGACCGCTGTAAAAAGCTGATACGGCGGTCATTAAGGGGTTAAGCAATAAAAAACAAAATAGTACCATATGCTTGCAAAACAATGATTTAAAAAGAAAGGAAAAAAACGGCGCAAGGAGGAAAAAATGGTTAAGAAGGCCCAAGCTAACCAGCACGTTTCCAACAGAATAAATACAATTTTTGATCCGCCTCTATGTTCTCCTATTATTGCAAAGTAATATAGAATAAAGATGCCGCAACGTGGTACCTTTTCAATAAAGAGTCCCGGGACTGGAGTCTTTTTAGCTCAGTGTCCTGAGATTCCGATGTTTGGAGAGGTATTGCTGTCCTCTTCTAGTGTTGCTACTTCGACGCGACGTATCTCCTGAGCGTCTCTAAGGTAGACGATGATTCCTGTGCTACTGCATATTCCTCCCACCGGGGAACTTTGTCTCGTTCACGATCGTTCCGCTCACCTTGTCTCCTCTCCTGTTTGCCACTCAATGAGAAGAAAGGACACACGATGGTGCAGTGAAAAACTTTTTTATTAAAATTACTCACAAAAATCCGAATGTGAAAGGCCTTAAGTATAAAAACACGCTCGGTAACGCATGCCCTTTAAGCAGTTAACATACTGGGGCAAATTTACTTACCTGGTCCTGTCGCGATCCCCGATTCAGATGGTCCGACGAAGATGCGCCCGAGTTCCTGCATCTGTCGCTTCCCTGCCGAGGTCCCCCGGAGTTCACTTTATTCTTCTCAGTGCTTGTAAGTGCGTGTCTTGCCACACAATTCAAAATGTTAAATCCCGTGCATAGTCCGAATCCGTCGGGTTGTCTGCCCCCCGATTTGTGCCGCGTGCAAGCCGGCGCTGATGCACCAAAATCCAATCACGTGCGCCAAAATCCCCTGTTAAATGCGGTTCAAAACGGCAATCGCCGGGAATCCCGATGAAACTGCGCTCCGTGAACCCTTAGTAAATGAGCCACATTGTTTCATTACATTTGCGGTTGGCTTTTATTAGAAGAAGTGCAACTTCAGAGGTATTCGACATGTTTGGGTTTTTCAGAGGTCATGTTTCCCCATCCCGAGATGACATATTCTTTACCAATACACGTTACCTGCTAAGACAAGAAACCCCCTCTTATACAGCAATGTGCTGTAACTTACCATTTGCCCTCAGCTCCTAAAATAATCATTATTCGAATAATCCAATTCAGTCCTATATATATTAAATAAATATGGATAGAATTCAGATTTTCATTTCAGCAAAAAAAATCATATTTAAAGAGTATTATAATGTGCTGGTAGTGCCTGAAGTACTTAGGGAGAAATAATATTTATTGATAAAAATGAGGCGGTTGATGTCCCTGACTCTTAGGTGTGTGCATTATGGATTGAGATCTGTGCAGGGAAAACAGTGCATATAGACGTTCTCCAGGGCTGAGGAATCTGGAAAATGCCTTTTTACATTATGCCTGTCTAATAGGGAGAGATTCCTGTACTAGGGATCCCATGGCAGCGGAAGCTAAAAACCACATCCATGGGTTACTCTTTCCTTTATATGGAGATTCCGCCTTTCTACATCCTCTATTGTTTAACTGGTTATTTCTGCTACATTCATTATGGAGCTTTCAGACTCTATATTAAATAAATATTTTAAGTGCTATGCTAGCCGGACCAACCTGAATATCTTTGAGCATTGCCTAGCAACATGTAGTTATCAGAAAAGTAGAATTCTCCCTTCTGAAGGGTAATTTCAATGTGAGAATGAATGAAGGTGAGGTTCACATCCATTAGGAGGCTACGTGGCAGATTATATCCGAATGGGTGGAATAACTTTCTTAACATGCATTCACGGTCTTCCCTCTAAAATTATGGAAACCTTGACAAAGACCCCTAAGACCCCATTATAAGTCAAACGTCATACATGACACACGGCAGAAGTGGTTCTTTGTTATGTTGTGTTACTAAAGTGTTACCATTAGACCAAGGCTAATAGTTCTATGATACAATACAACTTTATTGATCCCCAGGGAGGCAGTTGATTTGTAGCAATGGTCCAGGCAAAGAAAAAATAATCTGAGGATAGTTATATACTGAGCATGTGTAACAAGAATTAGTATGGTATAATGTCAGTGAGGTAGAGATCAATAGATAGATAGATAGATAGATAGATAGATCGTTTTAAAACCGCTGCTTATGCCAGACACCACATTTCTTTGTGTTTACATTCCAAGGGTGGGGTGGCACACGCTCTCATGAGTGACCATTAATTAGGATGGGCAGGACAAAGAACTTGGCTGATGCCTGCCAGATGTTGGCTATATGATATTCACTTGAAGATCACTAGCTGACCATGCGCTGTCCATGCACTGATTTAACCAATGGGCTATAGTATTGGACATATATGTATAGCCCTGATTATTCATGTATATAAGGTGTGTGGGGTCCTCCCCTCTTTGAGCATTCTCTTCAAGGTGTTTTGGATGTAAATGGTCATGATCGACAGTGAATACATTTTATTCTTCCTAGAACTACGTCTGTGAGTGGTATTCTACAACAACAGCTTCGACTCTATACCATTTATATAAAGGTAATGATTTTAGTAATATTTTACACTTGATCTTATTGAGAATGTTGTGGATGTTATGAGGTAAAGCATCATCCTATTAAAAGCCTAGGACTCCCATTGCTACCCAACTGGCTTGACTTTGGGCCACCACTAGGGCATTATCCATGGACTTTTGTGGTTTTCATCCCAATACAAAGCCACCACCTGTTGTGATGCTCATGGTGTGGTAGCAGCTTGCCCAAGTGGGTCAGGACAGTTCAAGGCAGCAGAATCTAAATAAGAAGCCAAAGGTCAGGGGTAGGAATCAAAGAAAGTCCAAGATAAAAGTTAATGGTTTTTGCAGGCAGACATGGATCAGAGTCAGGTCAAGTCAGGGTCTACAATGGAGCAAAATACAGGAACGGTATCTGGGTCAAACACAGAAATGCAGATACTAGAAGAATGCATCTTTGCTTGGAATACAGGAACCAGAATACTCAAGCTACTCTATGTAGGAGTCAGATTGCATGGCTCTTTATATATCAGGCCAGGATGGTATACAAAGGCCAGAGAAAGCTGAGGAGCATGGTGAACAGTATGAACAGCGGCAAGACAGCACCAACAGGAAGGTATACGGCCACAGATTATCATTTGAACTCAAATTACATTTTACCTTAGGAATTAGATTTAAAATAAAATGTGTTATTTAATGAATGCATTATGGTTGCAGTTGATTTAATTCACAGCAAAATCCATCATGATAAACCAGGGGTGCTTACTCATAGATCCAGGCTCTGTAACTGTGGTAATCTTCTTTTATTTGTTATCTATGGCCTCCTTCCTTCTAAAATCAACTTTTATAATTATGCTTATGAAGAAAAATACATACAAAGAAGTGATCTTTTTAAAACTTAACTTTTACTGAGAAGTCTCATAAAATATACAAACATTAAGTGGTACAAATTAGCTGCTGCTATGTAGAATCCTTAGTGCATGAACCCCATCTAGAAAAAAATAGACAAATGCAAAACGTGAGCTGGGTGGCCTAAATGGATAAGGTTTCACATGAAAAATATATTAGACACCAGGCTCACCTTGAATGCTCAGCAGCATAAGTCATCAATGTACACTATCCAACTTCCTTGAGCGTGTCAATTTGTTCATTGGTTTTGTCTCAAGATAGAAGCGTCGGAGTGCTCGTCCGAAAAGTAGACACAACGTGTCTTAAAAGGTGTGAAGAGGATAGGTGAGTATAAACAGGGTAAGATGGGACTTACGGATGTCAAGAATGGGGTCAAGATGACAATGTCACTCTCCCTGGTACACCCTGAGTCCAGCTTCTCTGATACCCTGAGAACCTAACCTCGGAGTTGTGGTCCTATTTGGCCACAACCCCGACCGGAACCTGTCCCTGGCTGGATGGCCCTATTAAACAAGCCTATACCACCGGAGTGGTTCCCGTAAAAAGATTGAAGAAAGTCTGGTATGCAGTTATGGACAGTATATAGTCCTATGGAAATTCAATATACAACGTAGGGATCAGAGCGACCGAATCCCGACAGGACCTGTTTCACCCTTCCAGGGCTCATCAGGGGAAAATTGCGGTGCGCCAGAAGGTGTCCCTTTACTGTGGGTAAGGGAAACACAGGGGTAATCCGTCCCTTAGTCTAAATTGTTGGTACGGACTGGTGGTCAGGTGGGGGCTGTGGGGGCCCAGTTACAGCGTCCCCGTGCACAGCCTTGCAGGACCAGTGGGTCTGTCATGTTATGCCTTTCGGACTCTGTAATGCGCCAGCCGTTTTCCAAGAGTTTGTCAACGATATCTTCAGGGACTTATTGTACAGCTGTCATTATGCTTATGAGCCTAAAAGGCTCCGGAGGATGTTCCCCTCTGTTTGTACACACAGCATTGTAACCGTGTTCTTAGAGTAAGAGTACACAAGGTGCACCTAAAATTAAACAAATACACCATAATTTTGGCACAGTTTTCAGGTGTAACTTTAGTCAACTTATAGGTGTTGCAAAGTTAGACTAGACAATCTTAAAGGAAATCTACCAGCAAAATTTAGCCTGTTAATCTGCAACATTATAGGGCTAGGCTAGTACTTCTGTTTCATTAGCATATTTCTAAAAGTTGATCTTAGAAGGAAGGAGGCCATGGATAACAAATATATTATATTACCCTGGTCACTGTGCCTGGATGTATAAGTAAGTATGAGTATTCCTGGATTCCTGGTTTATCCATGGTTGATTTCCTTTAAGTTACACAAGATATATCATCCATCATCAGACACTTTGAGAAATCTGCTGCACATGAATTCAGAAGGGTGATAGAGAGAAAAAGGAAATCTGGAAGATATGTTGTGGTCTTGTAATGAAGTAATACCCTTGTTTGTTTTTCTCTATTGTGACAAATTATTTGATCCAACCAGAACCGTCTCTGGCACTTTCACATCTTTGAATTATTTATTTGAGTTAGTAGGTAGGGACTACACGTTTCGGGGGGGAAAGTCTAGCGAGATATGGGTGAATCCAGAATCTGGGTAAAGAATAGGCAAGTATGGCTTAACAAAGAAAAGGCAATAAGAGTGGGGCTGCTGGTAAGTAAGAGGGTACTAACCTGGGGGGCACTCTTACCTCCCATCTTACTTCCCTCGGTCTAGAACCTGAATCCACTCTTCTCTCGCGAGACTTTTGTCAATCCTAGCAACCCATATCTCTTCCCTAACAGATTAACTTTCTCCATCTTATACACATCCTAAAATATTAACCGTATCAGTATTAACCCCTTCCTGACTTGCGCCGTACTAGTACAGTGCAAGTCGGGTCCCAGTGCATGGAGAGGGCTCACAGGCCGAACCCTCTCCATAGCCAGTAAGTCTTTGCTGCATATCGCGGGTGTTTTCCCTCCGATCGCCGCTGGCAATGCTGGCAGCGAATTCAAAAAGATGGCGACGCAGATGACGTCATGGGGGAGTGGCAAAAGACCAAGGGCTTTCTCATTTTAACCTATTCATTACAATGTGCTATCAGCATATTGTAATGAGGAGGAAAATCCCCATATACTAACATACTGTTATAAAACCTATACAAATTTGGTATCCCCATGATTGCACCGACCCAAAGAATAAAGTAGATATGTCATTTGTGCCGCACAGTGAAAGCTGGAAAATCCAAGCCCACAAGAAAACATTGCAAATACTTTTTTTCACCATTTTCACTGCATTTGGAATTTTTTTGCCCACTTCCCAGAACACAGCATGGCATATTAAATACTGTCACTATGAAGTACAAATTGATACACAAAAAATAAGCAATCACAGAACTCTTTATGTGGAAAAATAAAAAAGTTAAAGATTTTTGAAGGTGGTGAGTGAAAAATGGAAGTGAAAAAACTAAAAAGGGCCCGGTCGTTAAGGGGTTAAATTCATCACCTCTTCTATAGATGTCACCTTTTATTTTATTCTATGAGTATAAATCAATTCTTTTTCTTAGTGTGAATCCATTTCCATATGTATTAACTAATTTATTTGTATACATATACAGTTTTATGCTATTTATCTTCTACTTATGATAATATGTTTTTTACTAATAACATCAGTATACCAAAATAATTTTATACAATTGTTTACTCTCATAAAACTTGACTAATACAGCATATTATAACATTTAATATATTATTTTATTTTTCGTGATACCAATCATTATGATTTGTCTTTTTAGTGTATTTACTTTTTGGACCTAATGAAGGGGGCAGTTTTTCCCCCGGAATGTGTGGTCCCTACTAGAGATGAGCGAGCACTAAAATGCTCGGGTACTCGTTATTCGAGCCAAACTTTTCCCGATGCTCGAGTGCTCGTCTCGAATATCGAGCCCCATTGAAGTCAATAGGAGACTCGAGCATTTTTCAAGGGGACCAAGGCTCTGCACAGGGAAGCTTGGCCAAACACCTGGGAACCTCAGAAAAGGATGGAAACACCACGGAAATGGACAGGAAACAGCAGGGGCAGCATGCATGGATGCCTCTGAGGCTGCTTAATCGTAGCATTATGCCAAAATTAGGGGCAACAGCATGGCCATGACAGAGTGACCGAATGAGGCTAGATAGCATCTAAAACATCCAATAATTGACCCTGACACTATAGAAGACGACATGCAGAGGCAGCGGCAGCAGTGGCAGGCTAGAGAGTGTCATGGCGACATACCCTAAATGGACTCAGGCTTCACCAAAGGAGGTGAGCAAGAAGCGCTGAAATGATTTCCTATGTGAACAAAAGGTTGATGGTATATTTAGTCGATAACACAGCATGGTGGCGACATAGTGACCAAGTTCCATAACGTATCTGGTGAAACACCCGAAAAATGAGCCTGACACAGCTCTTTTGATAAGGGGACGACATGTGGAGGCAGCCATGGAGACGACTTCCCTGATTAAGAGCGACAGTATGGGGCATTCATATTGCGCTGCTATGATTGCAACTGCAGGTCTCCAGCATGGCGGCAACAGACGCGCCGAGTTCCACTATGTATCTGGTGAAACACCTGAAAATTCTGCCTGACACAGCTCGTTTGATAAGGGGATGATGTGCTGCATATCCTCTCATGCTCCAGCGTCTGGGGTATAGAGAGTTGAAATGAGACATTGGTGGACGCTGTGGAGGATCGTGGAGGCAAAATGGACAGGAAACAGCAGGGGCATCATGCATGGATGCCTCTGAGGCTGCCTAATCTTGGGATGGAGCTGGCGGTGCACTGCCAGGCGAGCTTTCGCCTGTCCAAGCCCCTGTTTCTCGGCTCCTCCCCACGCAAAATGGGCCTGGGGGCCAGAAGCGTTTACTTTGAAAAAATTATAATTTTCAAAGCAGGCCAGGTCGTTTGAATATTTCACCTAGGAATAATGGAATAGCATAGTGGTTCTATTTTTAATTGTTTTTACGGAAATGGTTCCATGATTAAGAGCGACAGTATGGGGCATCCATATTGCGCTGCTATGATTGCAACTTCAGGTCTCCAGCATGGCGGCGACAGATGGGCCGCGTTCCACTATGTATCTGGTGAAACACCTGAAAATTCTGCCTGACACAGCTCGTTTGATAAGGGGACAATGTATGGAGGCAGTGAACTAGTAGTAGATTAAAGGTGCTGCAGTTAAAACTATGTTAGTTGGATCTTGGGATGGAGCTGGCGCTCCGCTGCCAGGCGAGCTTTCGCCTATCCAAGCCCCTGTCTCTCGGCTACTCCCCAAACAGCACTTCTAAGAACCTTTTGCATAACATCAAGTGTAGTAGCGTTCTTATAAGTTTGGGTTATGGCGGGTGAGGGGAATGTAAACAGTTGCGCAAGAAGCGCTGAAATAATATTGGTAAATGATAAAAGTTTGCCAGTATACTTTGTGGATTACACAGCAGGGTGGCGACAAAGTTAACAAGTTTGATGTGGAATCCATGAAAACAACCCAAAATTCTGCCTGACACAGCTCGTTTGATAAGGGGACCATGTATGGAGGCAGTGAACTAGTAGTAGATTAAAGGTACTGCAGTTAAAACTATGTTAGTTGGATCTTGAGATGGAGCTGCCAGGCGAGCTTTCGCCAATCCAAGCCCCTGTCTCTCGGCTACTCCCCAAACAGCACTTCTAAGAACCTTTTGTATAAGATCAAGTGTAGTAGCGTTCTTATAAGTTTGGGTTATGGCGGGTGAGGGGAATGTAAACAGATGCGCAAGAAGCGCTGAAATAATATCGGTAAATGATAAACGTTTGCCAGTATATTTTGTGGATTACACAGCAGGGTGGCGACAAAGTTAACAAGTTTGATGTGGAATCCATGAAAACAACCCAAAATTCTGCCTGACACAGTTCGTTTGATAAGAAGACCATGTATGGAGGCAGCTATATGGACGACTTTTGGAGGCAGCTATGGCGATGACGTGTGAAGGTAGCAATGGAGACAACATGTGGAGCCAGCTAAAAAGACGACATGTGGAGGCTGCTATGGAGACAATTAAATTTGGATAGTGCCTGTATGTGGCAGTCCAAAAAAGTTTTCATACCAGAGGAGCAGGTAGGTGGTCCTCCAGAAAAATTTAATAAATTGAGTGCCTGTATGTGGCAGTCCAAAAAAGTTTTCAAACCAGAGGAGCAGGTAGGTGGTTCTGCAGAAAAATTAAATAGATTGAGTGCCTGTATGTGGCACTCCCAAAAATTGCTTAAAACAGAGGACCGAGTAGGTGGCCCTCCAGAAAATTTAAATACATGGCACATGTGTCAGTCTGCCGAGTTGCAGAGCCGCCACCAGGTTACGGCCGTTGTCACACACAACCATGCCTGGCTTCAGGTTCAGCGGTGCCAGCCACAGATCGGTCTGCGCCGTGATGCCCTGTAATAGCTCTTGGGCGGTGTGCCTTTTATCGCCTAGGCTCAGCAGTTTGAGCACCGCCTGCTGTCGCTTAGTGACGGCACTGCTGCTGTGCCTAGAGCTACCGACTGATGGAGCCATGCCCACGGATGGTAATTCGAAGGTGGAGGTGGAGGAGGGGTGGGAGGAGGAGGAGGCATAGTAGGCCTTTGAGACCTGGACCGAGGTAGGCCCCGCAATCCTCGGCGTCGGCAGTATATGACCAGCCCCAGGGTCAGACTCGGTCCCAGGCTCCACCAAGTTAACCCAGTGTGCCGTCAGCGATATATAGTGGCCCTGCCCGGCAGCACTCGTCCACGTGTCCGTGGTCAGGTGGACCTTGTCAGAAACGGCGTTGGTCAGGGCACGGATGATGTTCTCTGACACGTGCTTGTGCAGGGCTGGGACGGTACATAGTGGCGGCTGGGGACCGAATACCGAGGGGAGGCCGCTGCCATGAGGTTTCGAAAGGCCTCGGTCTCTACCAGCCTATAGGGCATCATCTCCAGGCTAAGCAACTTGGAGATGTGGACATTGAGGGCTTGGGCGTGTGGGTGGGTTGCGCTATACTTCCTTTTGCGCTCCAGCGTCTGGGGTATGGAGAGCTGAACGCTGGTGGATGCTGTGGAGGATCGTGGAGGCGAAGATGGGGTTTTCGCACGGGAGGTGTTTGGGCCGTGGTCCTGGGCAGGGGGCTGACTAGCAGATGACACAGGGGAAGGAGCAGTGGTGTGCCCGGCCGGAGGTGAACGGGCTTGGTGCCATTGAGTGGGGTGTTTAGCATTCATATGCCTGCGCATACTGGTGGTAGTTAAGCTAGTAGTGGTGGAACCCCTGCTGATCCTGGTTTGGCAAAGGTTGCACACCACAGTCCGTCGGTCATCCGGTGTTTCTTTAAAGAACCTCCAGACTTCTGAAAATCTAGCCCTCGCCACGGGAGCTTGACAACGGACAACATTTGGCGCTGATGCACCAGCTCTGGCCCTGCCTCTCCGTCTGGCCCCACCACTGCCTCTTCCAACCTGTTCTGCTATAGGACTCACCTCCGTCTCAGAAGCACTGTGTTCACCCGGCCTATCAACCCAGCTTGGGTCTGTCACCTCATCATCCTCCGATCCTTCAGTCTGTTCCCCCCTTGGACTTCCTGCCCTGACAACAACTTCACCACTGTCTGACAACCGTGTCTCCTCATAGTCCGACACCTCTTTACACACTTCTTCCACTACGTCAATAATGTCATCATCACCCACAGACTGCGACCGGTGGAAAACCTGGGCATCGGAAAATTGCTCAGCAAGTGGTTTGTGACTGTGGGAAGGGTCCAGAAAACAGTTCCTCAGAGTATGCCAGTTCAAATGCCAAATTTTGCCACAAGCAAACCAAAAAAAAAGGAAAATATAACGCTATTGTAGGCCTAAGTAAGCCGTTGGGGTTCTCCTATGGCTATTTTCTAGCCCACACTCAAAGCACACTGCTTTGGCAGATTACTGTGAGTTCTAAAAAGAAATAAACTTAAAAAAAAATAAATCAGCAAACTCGGCGTAATTCAAATCAAACCCCTAATAAATTGTCCCACTTCGGTGTTTGAGGTGGATATGTGTGTCACTAAGAGCTAAACACAAGTCTCCCTGCAAATTACTCACAATATGGTACTAGCTGCACTACTAATAGCAGCAAGCCCAGCCACAAGCAAACCAAAAAAAAAGGAAAATAAAACGTTATTGTAGCCCTAAGAAGGACTGTTGGGTTCTTGTAGAATCACGCCTGCCTAACACTATTCTAATAGAACAACCTAACGCTTTCCCTGACCAGCAGCAGCTCTCTACCTAGCGGCATCCAGACAGAGAATGACGCGAGCAGCGCGTGCAGGGGCTAGTCTATTCCAGGGTCACCTGATCTGCCCAGCCAACCACTGCTATTGACGTGTAAGGGTACCACGTCATGCTGGGTGGAGTGCAGAGTCTCCTGGCTTGTGATTGGCTCTGTTTCTGGCCGCCAAAAAGCAAAACGGCGGGAGATGCCATTTTCTCGAGCTGGCATCATGCTCGGACGAGTATATTCGCTCATCTCTAGTCCCTACCTACTAACTCAAATAAATAATATTTAATAATGATACGACATGTCATTTTGGAGCACCGCTTTCAAGAACCACCTGTTTTTTTTCTTCTGAGCCATAATTCAACTATACCACACGGTACCTTGTGACGGTACGAAGGGAAAACTGCAGCCCACCTTCATACTTTCCAAGCCAATACTACCCTGAGATTGTACCCACCCACACTACCTCACTCTTAAATTTTGGAATATATAATTCCAACTGGGTCTCCAACAATGTATTGTTATAAGTTAGAAAACTGTCCAAAATTGTGCAATTGTAGAAATATGTCGGCCGGTAAATAGACATATACAATATCTTCTACTTATGAAAATATGTTTTTTACTAATAACATCAGTATACCAAAATAATTTTATACAATTGTTTACTCTCATAAAACTTGACTAATATATTATATTATAACATTTAATAAATTATTGTATTTTATTTTATTTTTCGTGATACCAATCATTATGATGTGTCTTTTTAGTGTATTTACTTTTTGTACCTAATGAAGGAGGCAGTTTGCCCCGAAACGTGTGGTCCCTACCTTCTAACTCAAATAAATAATATTTAATAATGATATGACATGTCATTTTGGAGCACCGCTTTCAAGAACCACCTGTTTTTTTTCTTCTGAGCCATAATTCAACTATACCACACGGTACCTTGTGACGGTACGAAGGGAACACTGCAGCCCACCTACGTACTTTCCAAGCCAATACTACCCTGAGATTGTACCCACCCACACTACCTCACTCTTAAATTTTGGAATATAATAATTCCAACTGGGTCTCCAACAGTGTATTGTTATAAGTTAGAAAACTGTACAAAATTGTGCAATTGTAGAAATATGTCGGTCGGTAAATAGACATATACAATTTGAGCTAAGAATAATCATATCGCAACTAAGAAAGAAAGTCAGGAAAGAAGAAAGCCTTGAGAGGTGAAATATGTTGGGCAAATTGAAAGTGGGAGATTATAATAAAAAATGAAAATTTCTAGGATCTGGATATTTCGACCTGACCACTCCATTATAAGTGTGATTGTGTTAGAAGCCCCGCCTTCTTCCACGGTTGATAAATACACCTCTTTTTATTTTTGTTTCTCTATGCTCCTAACAAGTTAATGAAATTAAAGTTATTTAAAAAATATTTGTATTGTGTTAGAACTTGAAATTTTGACCAGGGTAAATTTAATAGGTGATGAAATTCAACTAAAAGGCTACATAAACTATTGTAACCTCTAAAGAACATGTACGTGCTAAACATTTGCCTGTGTTATGTTCCTGCATGTTTAATTGAATGTGTAATTATTATGCAGATCCATTATCACCAAATGCCTCAACTATAATTTTGAAGAAAACATTCTTGTAGTAGAACAAACTAAACAGAATCCACTATTTGCCTGTGAAAATATCAGCCAATAATATTTGTGTTGGCAATCACTTCCATGAAGATCGTAATCTCTAATTAACTACAGGATTTACATACAACTCAAAATCATATTGACTTTGGATTCTGAGATAACAGAGCGAAACGCGACTGGTCACATCACTGTAAAACATTGTATTCTCCATGTATAATTTATGTGTCTATGGTTTATGAGTAAACAGAACAGAAAGGCGAGAATAGTCTTTAAATTATCAACTATAAATGTTTTTAGTCTTCCATGAAGCTACAGTGATTCTAATTTGCGTCATCCAATATCCGACACTGTAGCGATTACTCAAGACAAACACCAACACAAATCTATCATTCATAACACTATTTGGTGATTTATATCAATGTGCAAATAATATTATGAATATAAGCACCCAGGCTACATCACATTACAGTCAGTTCCCGGGTTACGTACAAGATCGGTTCTTTAGGTTTGTTCTTAAGTGGAAATTGTATGTAAGTCAGAACTGTATATTTTATAATAGTAGCTCCTGCCAAACTTATGTTTTGTCCCTGCGACAATTGGTTTTCCAATTTTTTTGCCGTAATGGGAACAAGAGTTGTCAATAAAGCTCAATTACAGACACCTTACAGCTGATCATTGCAGCCGGGGACTAAAGTAACATCCAGAGAACTTCACCAGAGGTCACAGTGGGCAGAGGGGTCTGTCTGTAACTAGGGGTTGTCTATAATGTAGGTGTCTTTAAATAGGGGACCGCCTGTACTTCATATTATAATTTATTAGTAAGAATTAAAGCAATAATAATCACAAGTATCAAGTCAAGATAAAGTGGTAAAATTTGGTTATGTTTTGTCTTCAAACAGATCAACACTATATTTTTGGAGATTTGTGTTGATTGCAAAGTGAGAAATTCATCCAATGGACATCAAATGCATCACAAAACATGGTATAAAATGCCATAGGAGTTAAGTATGTTGATATTATCAACATGTTATACTTCATTTTTTGATGGCCGAATTTTATGTCGGTGAAAATAATTGTAGCACATCAGGCATGGACCCACTATGCCATGAAATGGTTTTACTTGGGGCTATATTGTACGCCAGGTCCAGCCTAACCTAGAAGTGTGAAAGGCTGCACCCGAATGAACGCGGGCCATCGGTAGATTAACCACACACCCACCGGTTGACTTAGCTGCCACTCTTGGCCCTCTACGCATCAATTTATACCCATTTGGTGTATAGGTGGTGTAAGTGGAGCAAATGGGTACAATTGTTGGCCGTGTGATGGGAATTGCACCTGTACCAAGGCTTGTACGCCCAAAAAAACAGGTTCACTAGCCCTGATAAATGTGCCCCAATGTTATAACTGCAGACATTTATGGGCTATTTAGTCTGGAAATATCTTAAATCATTTTCTATTACATTTTTTTTCTTTTTAAAACACATTAAAATTATGTTCCTTCTTCAAAGTGTTACATTTGGATAGGTCATTGAAATGAGAAGGGACATTCAAGCCTATTAAGAAAATAAAAAGAGAAGGGAGATTATTCTATTGTTAGAATCTTCGGCTCTGTTCACAACATGTACGCATTGATTACCTCTGTCTGGCTGCTATGTGAAAATGGCAGACACTTTACGCCGGGGTCTGTTAATCAGTACAACCTCGGGCTCCGCTCTGACTCATCCAATTTAGTGGCTCCGGCGGCTGCACAGATATTTGCTGCTGATTATCTGTAGCACATTTCTTTATTTTTTTTTTGGATCTCTGTGCTGATCTGGAAAATAATCCATAAATAGCTAGAATTCTTTTCAGGGAGAGAAAGAAAGGGAGAGAGTAACATTTTTTGTTATATTCATCCCACCGAATATTCTCCGATGGATGGAGAGATATCTCATTTAGATAATATGTGCTAATGATCCTCATGGTAACAAAGCACAATGCCTCGTTTTCGCACTAAGGTTTCATTAGCTTGTAAAGGTTTTCCAATGAATAACTCTTCTAGTTACAATCTGCCGAGAGATCTTATATTGGGTAGAAAATGGCTAATTTATCCCATGTCTCAAACATTTACTGAAGGTCAAAAATGAAAAAAAAAACAGATTATGAGTAGAGATGAGCGAGCACTAAAATGCTCGGGTGCTCGTTACTCGAGCCGAACATTTTCCCGAGTGCTCGTTTGCTCGTTTCGATAACGAGCCCCATTGAAGTCAATGGGAGACCCGACATTTTTCAAAGGGACCATGGTTCAGGAATAAAATGTGTTATTTAATTGAAAAATAATGTCTTCTGATAATTTGCAAACATCTGCGATCTATTCTTCACTGTTCCGCGCGTATATTATCTCCCGACAAGTAGCAAGGTAAAGAACAGTGAAGAATAGAATAAAAACAGTGACACCGTGAACACAGTGAACACAGGATCATTTAAGATAAACAACACAGTGCAGAACACAGTGCAGAATAATTACAGATTTTCGGCACATCTGTACTTGTCGGGAGATACGCGCGAACGGCGCGAACAAAATAGCATGTGAAGAACAATATATATGTGTGTGAAGAACACATTGCAGATGTTTAAATACATCTGCAATGTGTTCTTCACACATATATATTGTTCTTCACATGCTTTTTGTTCGCCCGTTCCGCGCTGTATCTCCACACAAGTAAGCAGTGTGCCGAACATCTGTAATCTATCTGCACTGTGTCTGCACTGTGTTTTTATCTTAAATGATCCTGTTGTTCACTGTTTTTATTCTATTCTCATTGTTCTTCACTGTGTTTTTTTTATTAAATGCTCGATCTCGAGCAGGGGTGAAATACTCGGGTACCGCAACGAGCCGTCTCGAGTACCCTAATGCGCGAGGCAGGCCCGAAGCATCAAGCTCGGACGAGCATGTTCGCTCATCTCTAATTATGAGTTTTTCGTAATAATTACCATCCTTTATATTTCATGATTAATTTTTGTAGTTGTAGTCAGTATTAATATAGATTTGGATTATTGCCTAGTAACATGTCCTTTAGGAGCAGAGATGCCTCATATGTTAATTCTCTTCCTAAAATGAGCTTCTATCACTGCTCCCGACAAAACCTTTTGGACCAAAACTCATGTTGTGATATGTTTGCCCTGGTTCCCCACTGACCAGCTGGCTCTCTGCCCCTAGAGCTGATATAATGCCTATTGATGAGCCACTATTGTTAAAACTTTGTTCCAAGTGTCATTCGGATCATTGGACCATCTCTTTAAGCATAATATGAATATGGACAAATTTTTCAATTTATGCTGTGCAGGGGGGCAAAGTAAGACTGCCATGGGCTCAAGCTGTATGAATATTATAGCCACTTCAAGTCTTAAATTCACTCCTTACATATGGTACTAGAATCAAGCTTCTTGGGGAATAGAGAATGCGTCTCTGCCTGCTTTCAGGACCTTTAGAGGACCTTCAAAGGTCATGTGTATTGAGAGCAGGAATAGATGTATGAGGACTTTTGGGTGAAGGCCCTTCTCAGTATAAAATTTGGTGGGTGGCCATGGAATCCTTAGAGGCTTGGGCCTCGGGCTACTGTCCTCATGATAGGGTCTGTTTATTAGCATTGTACTGCAGTTATCCTATTTGCTGATTTCTATTTTGGATGTTATACTTTACATTAGCCTAAAGTCTTAGCATGGATCCAGTGAGTTTTTCCGGTATCTGTGGGTATCTGAATCAAACATATGGTTACAGATGTACCCATATACAATTTACATTTGTTACCTGTGCATTTTATTGTGGATGTTTATGAATAGAATCAGGAATTTGTGACACGTTTTATATTTTTATATACATAGAATGTGGGTAATTGTTTTGTGGAGTCCTAGCATTGCTTCCTAAAAGCTAAAATAATGATCCATGCCCCCATTTATTCGAGAAGGCAGGAATGGAACGTGTAAAAGATTTGACATTTGTTTTGGACTCCACCAGTGTTCCTCTACTCTTCCTGCACACCATATATAAAGACATATAGTTCCCAATAGTGTCTAGACAAAGAGCAAATACTCATGATTCTTGGCCAGTATAAGAGCACATAGTTAGAAGACAAAGTCAAACTCAAGGGCTTTCAACAACACTTATCAATTCCAGGCCCGGGAAAGTTTGTGTGGATTTAGCAGTAAATGGTCCCCAAAATATCCACCAGTAGCCTTGAAAAAAGGCTCTAGGACTTTGCCAGGCAATTACAAGCCTGTAAGCTTAACTTCCATTGTGGGGAAAATATTGGAAGGGTTAGTAAAAGACTATATACTGCAGTATGTGACATCAAATAGTATAATAAGTGACAGCCAGCATGGGTTTACTAAGGATAGAAGTTGTGAGACTAACCAGATCTGCTTCTATGATGATGCCTGGATGAAGGAGGTGCTGTGTATATTGTGTTCTTGGACTTTGCTATGACATTTGACAATGTCCCTCATGGACGCTTGATGGGTAAAATTAGGGCTATTGGTTTGGCAGGAATCATTTGATTGAAAACTGGCTGTAGGATCCTAGAGTTGTGGTTAATGATTCCTACTCGTAATGGTCACCAGTTATGAGTGGTGTACTCCAGGGTTCTGTACTATTTAATATATTTATTAATGATATAGAGGTAGGAATTTTATTAGCACTGTGCCTATTTTTGCAGATGACACCAAGCTGTGTAGTGTAATACAGTCTATGGATGATGTTCATAGGCTGCAGGGGGACTTGCACAAACTGAGTGTTTGGTCATCCACTTGGCAAATGATGTTCAATGTGGATAAATGTAAGGTTATGCACCTGAGGGCTAATAATCCACAAGCAACATATGTCCTTGGGGGAGTAAATCTGGGAGAGTCCCTTGTTGAGAAGGACCTGGGGGTACAAGTAGATCATAAATTAAATAACAGCATGCAATGTCAATCAGCTGCTTCTAAAGCCAGCAAGATCTTGTCATGTATCAAAAGTGGAATGGACTCTCGTGATAGGGATGTAATGTTACCACTGGAATATTCTTTTCGATTCAGGGCTCCAGTCCATAAAAAGGATGCCCTGGAGCTGGAGAGGGTTCAATGAAGAGCCACAAAATTTATAAGGGGTATTGAGGGTCTCAGTTATGAGGAAAGATTAAAACAACTAGATTTAATTAGTCTGGAAAAGAGACAACTATGAGGGAACATGATTAATTCATATAAATATATGAATGGTCCATACAAAAAATTTGGTGGTAAGTTGTTTCAGATTAAATCAAATCAAATGACGAGGGGGCACTGATTTCATCTGGAGAAATCAAGGTTTAATCACCAGAGGCGACAGAGCAATATTCTTTCTTGGGCTAGTCTGTAGCCATAGCCTCACTGTGATGTTGCAACATCATGGCTTATTTTTGTTTGATGGTTCCAGAGTAGTAGGTAAAGTCATTCTCTGAGGATCTGAAATGGACACCATTCCAATCTCAGTCAACTATCAACTATATAATAGTTTATATGGTTGAAAAAGTACACATGTCCTTCTTGAAGCTCTCTGCTGTCCCTGCTGTGACTAGCGCCTGAGGGAGGCTATTCCCCAGATTAACAGTTCTTATGGTTTTTACAGACTAGCCCAAGAAAGAATATTACTATGATTACCATGTTATTAGACCTCTCTGGAGAATATAGCCGAAATGTTTTATTGTTTTAGACAGTAACCAGAAGATACATATGTGGATGTATGGCAAAGTCCATCCATGTTTGTTAAGCTAAATATTTAGGCATTCGAACATTCTGGAAATGGATTAGTCACCTTGTAGGACCCCATAGATTAACCTCATGCCCAAAAGGGCTATTGGTCATACCTCGTATCTGTCTGTAGACCTGTCATTTACTTGGAATGGTTTATGAAAATGTTCTATATTTTCTATGAGGCTTACGTGCATAACGAACAATGTGCTTGTACTTTTTTCATTTGAAAATAATAAAAAGCAAGTTAAAAAAAAATAAAAAAAGTTGATTAGATTGTGTTAATGGATTCCAATGAGGCTACGGTCAAATGATTTAATTTACTTCTTTTTCACTAAATATTTACTACAAGAAAACTGAATTTACAGGTGACCCAAAAGACAATCCACAGTGCACACAGCTCAGTCACAATCTCTTCCATACTTTTCACTTCTGTCAAATCAGCACTTATTTTTTTCCATCTTCCTATTCAGTGAAAAGCTATTAGAATCCACCTCTAATGGATCTCTACCAGTAGTGTATTTCATGCATAACAAAACCCAGGACTGGGAAGTTCAATAATAGATTGCTATGACTTCTCTATATAACTGTGATAGTCTATGTATAACAGGCCAATTCAGGTCAATTAGACTAAGCTTCAGGGCAAGTAAAGGAAGAGGTTAGTCTCCACCCACTTCACCTCCGATGAGAAATATTTTTGTCGAGCACTTTCAGAACAGAAAATGCCATAACTTTGGAAAGAAAAGGTCGGGAAGCACAATATGGATATTATTTTGTTTTGTTTTTAAAGGTGGAATTACATATGAGAATTTGGTAAAATCATTATAACGTTACAGTTATGCTTGAAGCTTTGTGCTCTTCTGATAAATTCTCATGTTCTTGCTACAGGTGTGTTACTGATGCTGTACCAGATACGTTGCCATGTGCTTTTTCATATGTACAGACAATTTTTCATTGGATTTCCTACTGTGAGGATAAGTGACAGATGCTACTATTTCATAAAATGTCATTTCTATGGAACTAGTACAAAGATAAAGAGTGAGACAGCTTGCGATGATAAAATTGTATATTTTGAAGATAATATGTCGTCCATTGGCAATCCCAAGTGTCTGATTTTCTATTCCTACTTATCGTTCTATTTTAAATTGTGTAATTGTGACTGTTAGAAGAAGAAGAAACTAGAACATACTGCGATAAGATTGCAGGAATTTAAGTTCCCCTATGGTTTCCCTATTTCCTGCAGAATATTACTGCACATGGCATTTAATAGCTTTGACTAAGGGACCAAGGTTGCCCATCTCTTTGTTTGAATTGATACTTCTAGTAGCACTTTATTCCTGCCTTAAAGGGGTTGTTTGGTTTCAATATAAAAAAAGGCTACCATTTGGTGAAATAAAGAATAAATAAGGCAGTACTTAGCTATGGCTCTTGCCCTATGCCTTACATCTATGCAAATATCTTTCATAGGATTGATGTCTCAGACAGAATCTTGCACAAAATGGGGCACATTTACTAAGGACCTTGCGCAGGTTTTCTGTCTGACTTTGTACATTCTTGCACATGTGTTTAAGAGGTGTCCACATTACATATGTGTCGCTCACAACCCCTTTTGTGTCATGGTTGTCCCTTAGAAACAAGATGGCTTCCTCGGATACGAACACCTCACATTCTTTCAGGGGTGGCCAGACAGGCGCTATTCAGTCCTGCCTGACCACCTGGATTCAGTGTTCATTACCACAGGACGGATGCGTAGACACGTAAGTAACTCCAGGACATTTTATAAACAAAAACCTTTTGTTTCTTTGTACAATCCCTACAGCAGAGGTGGTCGTATCCAAGGACACAGTCTTGTTTCTAAGGGACCATATTACTACATTTATATGAAATTATCTTCATCCAGGCATTTTTTTAATAACATCTAATTGAAGAAATCTTTATATATGGCAGATTAATGAAACTGAATGTTAATGCCCAGATGAGAATACCCCTTAAAAAGTGTACCAAAGAAAAAATTGGTGCACTCTGTCAGAGCAGTCTGTGGCGCCCCATGCATACTACACAGGCAAACTGCACATAGTTTAATGATATGACTAAGTGTTATCCATCTTACATGACAACTTTTTATCGTGTTTGTCCCCCTTTAGGCACTATTGGACCAGGTTACCTCTGTGCAAGTCTTGCAATGCTGTAGTTGTATACATTATATAATAGGCTACTCATGTTATTGTTGAAAACTTTATGAAAAATATTTAAAACTTAAAAGGGCTACTCAAATATTCTTTTTTTTGGTGCAACATATTAAAAATTATGTTTAGTGATAAGTGCACCAAGGGGGATTTCGATCCAGTGTGTCCTGCCGAACCTGGGTTGAATTTTGTGGTTTGGATCTGCTCATCACAATGCTAATGAGTATGACTAAAATAATACTGCACAATGAAATGATGCAACTTGAACTGAATGCCATGAACTGAAGGTGAAGTTATCGTTACTCCTTTGTAATATTCTGATGTTGTGATGTGATTATTGTTTCGGTGTTGAATGAGCGGTTTGGGTTGTGTACTGGTTAATTATTAACTTCAATTAATATGACTTATAGTACACTTGCTAATGGCAGGGTGTACAGGAACAGAGGATGAGGCTGAGATAAACATTTATCAATTATGCATTCCACTAATCTGTTACTGAAAAGTGATAAAGTGATTCAGGAAGTGATGTTCATCATCTGGGAATGATAATAACTGATATAGATGACACCACCAACAGTAAGAGGCAGAAATGTTCATGGATGACAAGCATCTGCGAAGAGTATTTGTCGGTTAAATGATCTCTGGAATGTTCTTTCAGGCTGAAAATTCTTGAGAAATAGAAGAATTATCAAGGATCAAAAATAATAACTTTTCACTTGCAGCAATGTTCACATTTTAATAAACAAAAGATATAATGAAAAGTATTCATGTGTTTCCTTCTTTCTCATTCCCCCATGCTTAAGGGGTGGGTATGGGATGGAGGGATTTCTGGAAAATAGATAGTTTAAGAGAAGGGAAATGCTATTTCCTCTGTTGAATTGATAATTAGGCTTGTGTGGACCTGAAACCGGACCCAAACATTGCAGATTAGGGTCCCCGAAACTGAATCTGGACTTCAGCCAGAAGTTTTGGTTTGTGTTCAAGCTCACCCAGAAAAGCTGGTTGATTAGTCGCTAAACATCCCATTAATCAGCTCTGCAACTTAATGACACATGACGAATTTGAGGAGGGATCACGGGCTGAACATGAGCATTATGCACACCTAACACCCACCAGTAACATCTGAGATCAGTGCTGGTACTGATAGTAGGTTCAATGAAGCTGACAAAGCAGCCATTTTGCCTATGATTGTGGTCACCATTCCCATGACACCAATCTCATTTCCAAGTATTTACAGTATAAGGCTCCAGACCTGTCATTCTGAATGATCTGTAACAGCATGCTGTTGGCACACTATTACAGATCAGAAGCCAGTTCCCCTTATACTGCAATACTGTAATAATGCAGTATATAGTAGGAGCAAACAGACCCTAGGGTTCGGGTTCACAAACCAAACTTGGCAAACATGAACAAGTCCGCTAATCACTATTGATAATTGTTGTAACTGTGTATATTGTAATGCATTCTGTAAAATGGTTGGCTCTGGTGAATTTAGCTGGATTTGCAGCCAAAAAGAAATTACTTTCAGTTCAGTTAAAAAGTTTATGTGTGTTAAAAATTATTTCAACACAGTTTCAGCTGGAACTGGGAACTTTATCAGGTTAAGAGACCCAACCTAACTCAGTTCCCATAATTCAGTTTAAAACATGTTATTAAACCCAGATGAGTTTACAAATTGGACTTTCAATATACTCTCATCAGATCCATGAAAACCTTATAGATCTATACAGAAATTTTGGGGCAAGAGATGAGAAAATATTTTACAGGATTCCTCGACTCTTCACAAATCTTGTGATTTGCAGGCACCAAATCAAAATATTTTCTGATTTGCATTGGACAAATCTTGTAAATACAATAATAAAACAAGTAAAATGTTCATGAACATAATTATTTTTTAAGTGAAAGCTGGATGTATACCAAAAAATTACCAAAACTAGATAGGACCTTTTTTATAAAAAGTATGTGTTTTAGAGGGGGTTTTATATCTACCAATTAACTGGACACTTAAAGCAATATTGGTTCAGACTGAAAAGATTTGGACCTGAATGAAATCTTAGATAAAAAATTTGGTGAAGCTTCAGCAAATTGAATCTTGAATCATTTGCTCATCTCTACTGGGGGCCTACCCTTTATGAACCACTAGTAAATCGATCCTTACTAGCCCCCAAAATGGGTGTTCTGCTGAACCTCTAGGGTCTTAAATTGGATGATATCCTTTGCCCATCGGAGGTGGGCAAGTTTAACATTGAAAGAGTCTTTTTGTCATCTGTACACGTTTAGCTCTGCAAGGAAATTCTGGAAATTCTTCCAGATAAGTGCTCAGTCTACAGCTGATATTGAGAAGTCTACATGGAGATATCCAGTCTTCTGGTCAGTCTTTTATGGATGCATTATTCTACTTCAAAGTAGGTCACTCTTTTAGCTCCAGGCTTTGGTGTTAGGTGGTAACCCCTACAGCTTTTGAAATTTGTATCTTTACGTAAGTGTCTTCCTCTCATCATCAAAACTTTTCAAAGGGCATTTAAGACTACCGGGAATGTAATATTGTCATATACAACAACTGAGCTTTTTCATTTAGATAAATGGCACCACTTCTCTCTTGTGAATGCTAATGGATTTGAAAACACAACACTTATTCTGCCAACTTATTATGGCATTCTTCATTTTGAGTTTGGCAATGCTAGATATACACAGCTGGAGTAATCTGTACTGTCTCCTAACTGTAAAGCATGTCCCTCAGGATCACCAGCGATACTTCTTGATGATTTAAACTGTAACAATATAAAACATTTATTTTTATTACTTTCTTGCATAGAAAAAAAAACATAGCTAAATCAAACATTCAGATTTTGTAGAAGGGCACCTTGTCTAATCAATATCTCGGCTCAGCTAAAATGAGAGATTGGTGACTTAGCTGTTCCTTCCATACAAGTCATCAAAGCCTTTGGGATGCGACAAAATGCTTCACAACTGGTAAATTTCAAGTTACGTGACACGACTCTATAAAGCACACATGACTTAGCTCCTCGCTTCAATTGCTTTGGAGATCATAGTGAGCTCGACATTTCCAGATAAGCCCTTATTTAAGGATCCATGCTTTTGAGAAATATTTTACCACCAGAAATTATTATCAAGTAAAAACATTCAGTAATATTTTGTTATTTTAGAGGATGCATTTATGTTATTTCTGACTTGGCAATGTGATTGGCAAGTTTTAAATTCCAATTGTCACAGAGACCAAAGAAATTTTAAATGGGGTTACAATTATAACTTATTATATGTTACGACTTACATATAAATTCAACTTAAGAACAAACCTACAGACCCTATCTTGTATGTAACCCGGGGACTGCCTGTATATATTATATATATAACAGGCAAAGTCCCGGAGTTACATACAAGGATGGGTCTGTAGGTTTGTTCTATAGTGATTTTATGTAAGTCGGAAAATGTTATATTTTATCATTGTAGTCCCAGCTAGAACTTTTTGGCCTTTGTCCACTGGATTTTAAAAAGTGGGTGAACTAAGAACCAGGATTAACAACTTAAGCTTCATACAGGACACCTGCTGATAACTGTTACAGCTTTTATTGTAGCTAGGACTAAGTACAATAAATTACCAATATCCGGTGGTCCGTTGTAACTAGGGGTCATATGTAGGTCGAGGTTCTTAAGTAGGGGACGCCTCCTATAAATATATTGTTAAGGATTCAGGTCCAGGATCAGTCTCTCCTGGGTAGGGACGGGCACACAATCAAGCAACACATGTAGTTCACTGTCCCCTGGCATTGGGTACAACTGACCCTGCCAGTTTATTCATGTGTAAAAAAAATAATACAAAACAGCAAAATAAGCCTTGGCCTTTTCCGGACACTAACTTACATTGAGATTTCCTACTTAAACCCAGGTGCTGGTTTGCTGCGCCAGGCACTCCAAAACTCCATATCAGTTCACTGCCACAGCTCCACGTGCTTTGACGTAGCCGGTCTCTTCCCCAGGAAGTTGAAGGAGTTCACACATTTAGTACTATCACGCTTGATAATAATAATATAATATTAATACTACTAATCTTATTTAAATAGCGCCATTCAAATTCCGTAGCGGCTTTACAATATGGTGTTGTAATGTGGAAGTAGTAACCCATTTTAACCATCTTCCCCAACAGAGAGACATGTAATGAGTAGAGATGAGCGCAGCACTAAATGTCGGGGGTACTCGTATCGAGGACGCCTTGTCCCGATGAGAGCGCTCGTCTGAATAACGAGCCCCATTGAAGTCCAATGGGGACCGAGCAGTTTCCAGGGTACCAGGCTCTCTGACAGGGAAGCTTGGCCAAAAACCTGCGGAACCTCGCAAAGGATGGATGGAAACACCACGGAAAATGGACAGGAAAAGCAGGGCAGAGGCATGGATGCCTCTGAGGCTGCCTAATCGCACCATATGCCAAACTATGGGCAAAACCGGAATGGCCATGGGACAGAAGTGACAAGAATGAAGCTGATACTAGCTCTAAAACATCCATAGAGTGTGTACGCGGACATACTAGGGGACGGCTGCAGGCGCGGTCATCGTCAGCAGCTGCGAGTGATCATGAGATTCCATACCTAAAATTGATCTCAGCTTCAAACCAATTTGTGGCAGTAGAGGAACCACGAAGGAGTGAGCAAGAAGCGCTCAAATCATCAATCATACCGGATAAAATTTTGCCAGTATATTTTGTGAATACCACGCAGGGGTGGCGACAAGTTTAACAACATGGAAAGCCAAGAACAACCCAAAAATCTGCGCTGACACGCTCGTTTTGATAAGGGGACCATTATGAGTAGGCCAGTGACTAGTACTAGATTAAAGGTGCTGCAAGTTAAACTATGTTAGTTGGATTTGGGCATGGAGGCTGGCGCTCCGCTATCAGCGGAGCTTTCGCCAATCCAAGCCCCTGTCCCTAGGCTACTCCTCCCAACAGCATTCTAAGAACCTTTTGTAGGTACTAAGATCAATGAGTAGCGTGTCTAATTTTTTGGGATAAAAAAATGTTTGGGATATGCGGGGGTGATGGGAATGTAAAACAGATGCGAAGATGCGCTAAATATATTCGGTAAATAACAAAGATTAAAGTTTGCCAGTTATTTTGGGGATTCCAGCAGGGGGTGTCGACAAAGTTAAATACCATGGGAATGGGGGCGGCACGGTGGGCGGAGTGCGTAGCACTTCTGCCTTGCCAGAACTGGGTCCTGGGTTCGTAATCCACTCAGGGTCAACATCTGCAAAGGGTTGTATGTTCTCGTCCTGTGTTTGCGTGCGGTTGGTTCCTCGGGTGGGTACATCCGGTTCTCCCACACTGCCAAAAAAAAACATACGTTGTAGGACTGTTTAGGATTGTGAGCCCATGGGGACACGGGACAATTTGACATGCTTGTGGCAGCGCTGGTAATCTGTGTGCGCTATATAAATAAAGAATATTTTATTATTATTATTTAACAAGTTGATGTTGGAATGTCACTTGTAATAGCTCTTTTGCGGGGTGTGCCTTTTATAATCGCGCCTAGGCATCGCAGTGTTGGGAGCACGCGCCGGTCGCTAGCGACGGCACCCTGCTGATGTGCTGCTAGCTACCGTACTGATGGTGTCCTATGGGCCTGGCAGTTATGAATTCGGTAGGAGGAGGTAGGTTTGGACGGACGGGCTGCGTGGAGAGGAGGTAGGTATAGTAGGCCTTGAGACCTGGACCGATGGTATCGGCCCCGCAATCCTCGGTGCGTATCGGCAGCTTATGAACCAGCCCCAGGGTCAGACTCGGGTCCAAGCCTGCACCAAGTTAAGTGTAAGTAGGCGTTTATATAAGTTTGGGTAATGGTCGGATGAGGGGAATTGTAAACAGATGGCGCAAGTAAGCGCTGAGAAATAATATCCCTAAATGGTAAAGTTTGCCCATTATATTTTGTGAATAACACAGCAGAGGTGAGCAACAAATTTTACACATTTGATGTGGTGAATCCATGAAAACCAACCCCAATTTGTGGCCTGAACCATACCTCGTTTTGAATAGGGGACGATGTATGGAGGCACTATATGTAACGACTTTTGGAGTAGCAATGGAGACGAACGGTGGAGGCGTATGGAGACTATTTAATTTGGATAGTGGCCTGTATGTGGCAAGTCCAACAAAATTATTCAGAAACCAGAGGAAGCAGGTAGGTGGCCCTCCAGCAAATTGAATAGACTTGAGTGCCGTAATGTGGCACTCCCCAAAAATTGTTTAAACAGTAGGCGGGGGTAGGTGGCCCTCCAACTAAAAATTAAAGCATAAAGTTACTATGCTAGGACCAGGTGGGCCCTGTCAAAAACTAAGGCAGTCTCTCTGCTTTGTGTACAAAGAGAGGAGAAGGAGGAATAAGAGGGAGGAGGAGGAGTGTCATAATTTATTCAGGTGAGTCCTTCACCATGGTGGAGATGTAAATTATAAAATCCAGGCTTTATTTTCTCTTAAGTAGCTTCCCTGCCGGCGCTGTCAGTCGACAGGCGTGTACGCTTTATCGGTGATGATGCCACGAGCTGCACTGAAACCCCTCGGACAAGAAACGCTACGGCCAGGCAGGCCAAGACCCAAGGCGTACAGGCCAGTTCTTGCCCACTGGGTCCAGCTTTGAACCACGTATGTAGGAGCTGGTGATCATGTTAGGAGGATGGTATGGGTCAGGGCTACGGTACTCCCTCACCATTTTCTTAAAGATCAACCACTACCTTAAAGAGTACTGTGGACGAGGTGACAGTGTTTGCTGGGGGTGACATAAAGCTGTGCAAAAGCCATTGTAGAAGCGTACCCTTGCCAGTTGCTGAGTACAAGTGCCTGCTCTCGCACTATCTCCCTACGCTACTTTGTCCGCGCAGAACTACGCACATCTGCCGCTGAGCGCTGTCAGAAGGGAATACTGTTTCAGCTTGTGCACAGGGCCTGGGGTATTCAGTACATTCCTCACACTCCTTTCCTCTCATAGGGACTGAGAGGGAAAGATTTGCTTGTACGTGGGTACAGAGGTGAATACCGATTATCGGTGTCTGGATAAATTCTTTGCAAAACGAGGAGTACACGGTGGATGATGCAGCTACATGAATTGCCAATAATGCGCAGGTCCCAACGTGCAAGATTTCACTCCTCCGTAAAGAGCCTATACTGTCCATTTCTCCTCCTCCATCCTTCCAACATCCTCTTCTTCGCATAACGCTGACAGGAAGGTCTGGCAATGCTCCCCTTGTGTCCGCCAACATTCTCCTCCTTCCTCACCCCTCCTCCGGCCTCATCCTCCTCCACCTCCTCCCCGATATCGCTGAGATCGAGACACTGAGGGTGGGCTTTGGCTATAACAAGGGCAAATCTTCTTCCCCCGTCTCGCTTGTGACGAGCGCAAAGCTTTCCGGACTTCATGCTGATCAGAGAGTTTTTCAACAGGCCAAGCACTGGGATGGTGAGGCTGATGATGGGCGGCCATCGGGCCACTGAACCATTGTGTGATCCCTCCTCAAAAGATTCCAGGCACCTGACAATATAGACATCCACGTCCCTCGCTCATTGTGTATACTGTGAGGGAAAGACTGCCTGACCTGACTACCAGTTCTGCGTGTGAAGTTGAACATCTGGCGCATTAAATCGCTTGCGTGCTGGTAGGACTCTGGATAACATGGTTAATGTTGAATTCCACCTCGTTGGGCAGTCAGCCAACAGTCGGTGAGCGGGCCAGTTGGAGTGGGGCGTGTCGCTCGGGGGCCCTGAGGTGAGCATCTGGTGTGGACGTTCTGAATGCTCACAGATGCGGCGCACCTTCGTTAGTCAAATTGACAGAGTGGGGTATGTTCTTGGAGGAAAACGCTGAACTATCAGATTTAACACATGGGACCAGGCATGGCAGGTGTCAGTACCTGCCGAGTTGGCGAGAGCCCCACCGGGGGAGGTTACTGCCGTGTCACACACAACCATGCCTTGGCTTCAGGTTCACACGGTGCCAGCCACATAGTCAGGGGGTCTGCGCCGTGATCCCTGTAATAGTTCCTTGGGCGGTGGGGCCTTTTATCGCCTAGGTCAGCAGTTTGAGCACCGCCGTGCCTGTCGCTGAGCGACGGCACTGCTACTGTAGCCTAGAGCTAGGCACGATGGTGTCCATGCCCACGTGATGGTGTATCGTTACATGAGGAGGTGGAGGAGGGGGATGGGAGTAGGAGTGAGCATAGTAGTGGGCCTTTGAGACTGGTACCGAGGTAGGGGGGGCCCCGGGGCAATCCGGCTGCGGCAGTATATGACGGCCCCCAGGGGTCAGTACTCGGTCGGTCCCAGGGGGGGGGGGGGGGAGCCTCCACCGAATGTTACCCCAATGGTGCCTCATGCAGTGCTATAGTGGGCCCTGCCAGCAGCACTCGTTCCACGTGTCCGTGGTCAGGTGGACCATGTCAGAAAACGGCGTGGCAGAGGAGGATGATTGTTGTCAAGCGGTTGCACTTGGTGAGGGTCTGGGAGGCTAACAGCGGCGGAAAAGTAGTGTTGCGGCTGGGGAGAATACGGGGGTCGGGGCCGCCGCACATGAAGGGTGCGAAAGGCGCTGTCTCTACTAGCCTATAGGGCACATATTCAGGCTAAGCAATCTGGAGATGTGGGACAGTAAGGGTGGGCGTGCGGGTGGTGCAACTATATTTTCTTTTTCGCCCAGCGTTCTGGGGTATGAGAGCTGAACGCTGGTGGTGCTGTGTAGGATCGTGGAGGCGACGATGGGTGTTTTGTGCCAAGGGTACTGGGCATGGGGCTGACTATCAGCTGACCAGGGGAAGAGCAGTGGATGTGCACGGCCGGAGAGAGTGAACGGGCTTGGTGCCAACTGAGTGGGGTGTTTGATTCAATATGCCTGCGCATCGGTGGTAGTTAAGCTTAAGTAGTGGTGGTTGGAACCCCGTCTGATCCTGGGTTTGGAAAGTTCACACCACAGTCTCGCGTTCTTCCTTGTTTCTTAAAGACACCTCCAGACTTTTCTGAAACATCTAGCCCTCGCCGCGGGAGACCTCGACCACGGGAGCTCACTACGTGAACATTTGGCGTGATGACACAGCTTCGGTGCTCTCCCGTTGGCCCACCACTGCCTCTGTCAACTGTGTGGTCGAGAACTCTCCTCCGTCTCAGAAGCACCTGTGTTCACCCGTCCTTCAACCCAGCTTGGGTCTGTCACCTACATCATCCCAATCCCCAGTCTGCTCCCCCCTCGGACGTCCTGCCCTGACAAAACTTCACACTGTCGACAAACTTCAGGGTCTCCCATCGTCGGACAACCCTTACACACGTTCTTCCACGACGTCAAGAAGGTCATTATCAACCCACGACTGCGCACTGGTTGAAACCTGGCACTCGGAAACAATTGCTGCAGCAACCGCGACAGACAAAGTGGTTTGTGACTGTGGAAGGGTCCAGAAAACAGTTCCTCGAGAGTATGCCGGTTCAAATGCTAATTTCCCTGGATGGGGCAGATGGGGGGGAGGAGTGTTGAGGTGCAGGAGTGCTGGAGGAGTGCCGATTTCGGTGACATGGGTGGACTGAGTGGAAGACGAATGGAGGACAAATTGCCTCGAAGCATGCGGCAATCCACGACATCACCTGTTTGGCCTCAACAGTTGCCTATACCACGGTCCCAGTTTTCAGACATGAAACAGGGAGTGTAGCTCTGCGGCGTTCCCCTGCTCCATCATCAGCAGGTGGTGTCTCAACCCCGCCCAGGACCATGGCCTGGACCTGCTGCGGTGATGGACGCCCACGTCCCCCCGCCTCGTCCTCTATCCCTAGCCCTGGGGTTTTTTGTTAACATTTTGAAAATGAAAGGTTATAACTTAAATTTTTTTTATTTTTTTTTGGTTTTTTTTTTGTGTTTTTTAGTTTTTAAAACCAAACGATCGCTATCCTACTGCTATGGCTATTTTCTAGCCAAGTAGAAAGCACACGCTATGCCAGAGAGATGACGTGAGTTATGAAAAAATAAACGTAAAAAAAAAGAAATGGCAACGACTGTGCCTAATTTCAATCCAAACCCCTAATAAATTGTCCCACTTCGGTCTTGCGATGGATATGTGCGTCACTAAGCGCTAAAACAAACGTCCCAGTCTCACTGCAAATTCCTCACAATATTGGTAGTGCAATGCACTTACCGCAAGGCCGACACAGCAGATCAACCGAATAAAAGATATAACGCTTGTAGGCCTAAGTAAGCCGTTTGGATTCTCTATGGCTATTTTCTAGCCAAGTATGGAGCAACAACTGCTATGCCCGATGAGATGACGTGAGTATGAAAAAATAACGTAAAATTAAAAGAAACTGCCAGACTGTGCTCAATTGAATCCAACCCCTAAAATTATCCCAATTCGGTCTTTGCGATGGATTGGCGTCACTAAGCGCTAAACAAGCGGTCAAGTCTCACTCCAATCCTCACAATTGGCTAGTATATGCACTGCGCAAGGACAGCCACCAAGCAGATCAACAGAAAAATAAATATATATAACGCTATTGTAGGCGTAAAATAGCCGTTGGATTTCCTTTGGCTATTTTCTAGCCAAGTATGAAGCACAATGATGAGATGACGCTGAGTTATGAAAAAATAAACGTAAAAAAAAAGTAAATGGCAGACTGTGTAATTGAAATCCACAACCCCTAATAATTTCCACTTCGGTCTTTGCGATGGCTGGGATATGTGCGTCACTAAGCGCTAAACACAGCGGTCGCAAGTCTCACTCCAAATTCCTCACCAATTGCTATATATGCACTGCAGCAGGACAGCCACCCAGCCAGATCAACCAGAAAATAATAATATAACGCTTTGTAGGCGTGTAAGTAAGCCATTTGGTTCTCCTTTGGCTATTTTCTAGCCAAGTATGAAGCACACTGATGAGAAGACGCTGAGTTATGAAAAAATAAACGTAAATAAAAAGAAACTGCGACCAGACTGTGCCTAATTGAAATCCAACCCCTAATAAATTGTCCACTTCGGTCTTTGCGATGGATATGGCGGTCACTAAAGCGCTATACACGCGGTTCGCAAGTCTCACTCTCAAATTCCTCACAAATGGTAGTATATGCACTGCAGCAAGTGACAGCCACCAGCAGATCAACCAGAAATAACTATATATAAACGCTATTGTGGCGTAAGTAAGCCGTTTGGATTCTCCTTTGCTATTTTCAGCCAAGTATGAAAGCACACATGATGAGATGACGCTGAGTTTATGAAAAAATAAACGTAAAATAAAAGGAAATGGCAGACTGTGCCTAATTGAAATCCAACCCCTAATAAATTATGCCCCTTCGGTCTTTGCGTGGAGATGCGCGTCACTAAGCGCTAACACAGTCGGTCGCAAGTCTCACTACAAATTCCTCACATTGCTAGTATATGCACTGACAGCAAGGACAGGCACGAGCAAGATCAACCGAAACTAAAATATTATAACGCTTATGTAGGCGTAAGTAAGCCGTTGGATTCTTCTTTGGCTATTTTCTAGCCAAGTATGAAAGCACACTGATGAGATGACGCTGAGTTATGAAAAATAAACGTTAAAATAAAAAGAAAAATGGCAGACTGTGCCTAATTGAAATCAACCCCTAATAAATTGTCCCACTTTGGTGTTTGAGGTGGATAGTGTGGTCAACTAAGAGCTAGAACCCAAGGTAGCAAGTTCCCCTCCAAACTTCCACAAGTATGTCTAGATGACACTACTAGTGCAGGAAAGCCAGCCACAATACAAACAAAAAAAAAAAGTTATAACGTGATGTAGCCCTAAGAAGCGGGTTGGGTTTGTTGAATCCACTCTGCCGAAACTATTTAATAGAACACCCTAACGCTTTCCCTGACCAGCAGCAGCTCTCTCCCTAGCGGCATCCAGACACAGAATGATCCGAGCAGCGCGGGCAGCGGCTAGTCTATCCCAGGGTCACCTGATCTGGTCAGCCAACCACTGCTATCGACGTGTAAGGGTACCACGTCATGCTGGGTGGAGCGCAGAGTCTCCTGGCTTGTGATTGGCTCTGTTTCTGGCCGCCAAAAAGCAAAACGGCGGGAGCTGCCATTTTCTCGAGCAGGCGAAGTATTCGTCAAGCTCGGACGAGTATGTTCGCTCATCTCTAGTAATGATCCAAGATTTCATTCCTTAAAGCTTCATATCAGTTAAGTTTGGGTCCAAATTGAAAGAAATGAATTGTTCTGAAATGTGGTTTGGGAAATTGGTATATCAGTCTAAAAGACTAGAATATAGAATAGTCCTTTCTTATTCAGTTAATTTTGTACTATTTTTTTCTATGAAATATAACAATAATGAAAGAGGATTGGCAGGATCAAAAAAGTTCTTTTTTTTCTCATTAATGTGCACTCTGCACATCATCTTCACAGAAAAAAAACAGAAATATAGATATTTTTGCTAATTTATTAAAGAAGAAAAACTGAAATATCACACGGTCATAGGTATTCAAACCCTTTTCTGTGACCCTCATATTTAACTCTCACGCTGTCCATTTCCTTCTGATCCTCCTTGAGATGATTCTACTACTTTTATTGTAGTCCAGCTGTGTTTAACTAAACTGATTAGACTTGATTAGGAAAGGCACACACCTGTCTATATAAGACCTCACAGCTCACAGTTGTAGTCAGAGCACAGTCTCCAGTAAAACTAAGAAATCGTTGGAGAAGAGCCTTGGTGAGAGAGTTAAAGAAGAACCCCAAGATCGCTGTGGCTGAGATACAGAGTTGCAGTAGGGGGATGGGAGAGTCTGCCGATGGTAGCCTCTCTACAGTGCAAGACATATGAAAGTCGCATACAGTTTCCAAAAAACAAATGAAGGATTATGAGGACTACGAAATAAGATTATCTTGTCTAATGAGTTGACGATTGAAGATATGTGTGGAGAAACCCAACTGCCAAATCCAATCCCAGCAGTGACACATGGTGGTGGCAGCATCATGCTATGGGGGGACAGGACAACTGGTTGTAATGGAAGGAAAGAAGAATACGGCCAAGTACAGAGATATCCTGGATGAAAACCTCTTCCAGAGCTTTGGACCTCAGACTGGGTCAAAGGTTCACCTTCCAACAAGACAATAACCCTAAGCACACAGATAAAATAACAAAGCAGAGGCTTCAGAACATCTCTGTGATTATTCCTGACTGGCCCAGCCATGGCCTGGACTTAAACCCAATTCAGCATCTCTGGAGAGACTTAAAAATGGCTTCCACCATTCACCATTCAATCAAAGAGAACTGGAGAGGATCTGCAAGGAAGAGGCAGAGGACCCCAAGTCAAGGTGAGAAAAACTTGTTGTGTCGTTCCCAAAAAGACTCCTGGCTGTACTAGCTCCAAAGCTGCTTCTACTCAATACTGAGCTAAGGGGCTGAATACTTATAACCATGTGACCTTGTTTAATTAAATAACCCTGTTTAATAAAATAAAATTGCAAAAATATCCACACCAGTTTTTTTCTGTCAAGATTAATGTCAGAATGTACATTAATGAGCAAAAAAAACAAAAACTAACTTTTTTAATCTTAACAACTGTCTCAAATTAAAAAATAGTAAAACATTTAAAGTGTCTGAATACTTTCCGTACTCATTATATCTTTTCTAAGATATACTACACCATTTCCTTTATTCTTGTTGAAAGTTAATTGATTGTTCAAATACATATTGGGGAATATTTACTAAGGGTCCCACACCAACATTTTCGTCAGTTTCCCCGACTTTTCGGGGATCGTCCCGGGGAATTGTGTCGCGCATGATCACAATTGCGACGGCTTTCATGCAACACAAATGATGGGGCGGGCCATCGGACAATCTGACAGATTCGGACTAAGTGCAGGATTTAAATTTGTGTCGCAAGCCAAGCACTTACATGCAAAAGGAAGAAGAAGGTGAACTCCAGCGGACTTGATCTGGGAAGCGACACATGCAGGAAATTAGGTGCACAATCTTCATAAATTGCGCATGGATCCGGGTAAGAAAATTTGCCTCATAGACTCGATCCTAGTGAATTACTGTTTATAATTGAAGGGTTTTGCTTACACCCATCTGTTTTGTATCTGTACCTAAATAGTCTATAAATTGTAAAAATGCATTAATACAACCAGACTTTTATAATTATCCTTTGTGCTCATTCTCTCTAAGCTTTTCAGACGTGAACTTTCTGGATATTTGAGTCAATTACATAGCTGTCTGCTTCCTATTTGCTACCTATAACCTGGAACTAAATTGTCAACACATCTATAGCTGGAAGGGAAGCCCAATGCACTGGAATGGTAAGACACACAGACCTTAACAAATGTAATTTTAACCATGTGTCACATATTCTTTGCTGACTGGTGAAACAATTGAACAGGGTAGGAGGGTTTCTTGTCCTCTCACAAAGATTTCTTATTCCCGTCTGTATGTGAAAAGTCGACCCTCTACAGGAATTAAAATAATCTCACATGACACTTGATTTCTGCATGCAGTGTAGATAGGCCTGGTCTTCTCTACATAAAGTGACAGGTTAATGGTAGATATTCCACTAGTGTAGTCATGATTAATAGTTCATCTTCAACTTTTACACTTCATGAATCCAAACAGCCCAATTACATGTCATTTTAAATTATTTTCAAGGGGAAAATGCTATATTCCACTGTCTGTGACTGATGTAAGTGAGGAAGAAGGTCAATTGCCTCAGCTTTAATGCTACTATGTTTATGTGAAGTGCATTTTAAAGAATAATGCTGCTTTCACAGAATTTTTGGAAATTTCTTCAGATCAATAACACTAGTTTAAGCTTAAAGGGGTATTCCCACGAAGATAGGATTCTTAAAAATACTCAGGATAACAAAATACCACATTCTCTAATTCACTGTAATTAACAAAAATACAACATTTTACAGAAATAATTCCAACCTGTCTCTATCAGTCCTGGTGTATAGAATTTCATTTGCTCCCAGGATCCGACCCTAAATCAGAAGTCTAGGGTCAGACAGGACACATTGTTCTCCTGTCTGACACTGCACTGAGCTCCTCTCTGCAGCAGCCCCCACCCTTGCATTCCAAGATAAGCTCACACACAGAGACTTCCTGCAAGCGCGTGAAGAGAGGAAGTCTACAAGCTACAGACAAATAAGTTCTTTATCGAGGGGAGGGAGAGGGAGGCACAGCAAAGCTGACAGTGTATATTATGGCTGTGATAGCAGAGCTGAGAGTATCATGTGTTATATGCATCTCATGGATATCATCATCTCTCATCGGTCTCATCTCTCTTTCTATGTATAAGATACGAATGAATGTTCAGAAGTTAAACAAAAGTGTATATAATAATGTCAGCACACAGCGTCTCACAGCACTAGAGGGATCATGAGGTTTCTGCTTAAAGAGTCCCCGCCCACAATTTTACACTGACCAGCCTAGGAAGTGATATGAGCTAAAAAGCAATAAAACTGAGTAAAATTGTAAAGTAAAGGGGTTAAAAATTATCTTTATTGTGTAAACATCCCTAGAGGATTGAAATTTGAGAATTTTCTTTCATGGGTAAACCCGTTTAAAGTTGGCTTCACCTTTCAATAAACTTGACAAAAGTCAGTAATCCAGTATACAGTATGTTTATGATGAATAACAATGTTTCTGGTAACATTTATGTTTTGTTTTTTACCAGCTCTCTGTATTTCCAGTTTTTTAGTCCAGTGTGTGCAGTGGGGTGAAGACCAGATCCTTCTCCCCTCTCAATTCAGTGATCTAATGTCTGTCATGATAGCAAGATGGAGTTCAGTAGAGACTATAGAGTGAAAAGAGATTAGGAAGGAAGAAGGCAAATTAAGAGCCAGGTAAATAAGTGAAATAGAAAGCAGTTTGCGAATACAAAAAGCTTTGTAATATAACTTACCACAACAAGGTATAATTGATGTATACAAAGTTTGTTGAAAAGTAAGTGACCATTTAAAGTGAACCTGTCACCAGGAATGTCATTTTTTCCCTAGAAACAGGTTCCAATAGCCTATGTTATGCTGATTTTGGTGAGTTTTGTCTCTCAGTCTACTTGATGTATTCTTCCTCTCCTCCACAATCATTCATCTCCCTCTGCCCCTCCCCCTCCTCTGCCTGCCCAATGAACATGACAGAAAAGGGGGAAGGCGGAGGAGTGGAGTGAGCTGGATAAGTGTGTAGGAGTGGAATAATGCATTGAAGAGGCTGAGACACAGGCACACAGGCTGCTTCAGCATCCTACCCCACACACACGTACACTAGGAGTCACCACACCCTTCTGGCAGGGAGCCAGGAAATATGAAATAAAGTTTTATCAAGTAGTGGAATTATCCAGAATACTGACAAAGGCATATTTAAAATCATCATAGATGAGCTATTGGAATCTGTAACCAGCTATAAATAAGATTTCTGGCGATGAAGGGTTCACTTTAAGTGCTGTTTTGGGGATGTGTTTAAGGTTTGATGGGATTTGATGGAATTATCTGAAAGAGATTGGGATCAGTTCTTTGTGCAAAATCCGATGCAAAGTCTCAATACAAATGTTTTTCCCATTATGTGGATCATATACATCTGTAGTTTCTGTTATCCAGAATAAATGTACCCAACAGGAATAGTTCATACAAGTCTGCTACAGAATACTTCACAATGGTATAATGCAAATACTTTATGTCACAGCACGGAGATGTCCCAATACATGTTGATGTCACAATACAAGGATAATACATACATTATTTCACAGCACAGAGATAATATACACAGTGATGTCACAGTACCAAGATAACACAGTGATGTCACAGTACAGGGATAATACACACAGCGATGTCAATATATAGGGATCAGGCACACACTGATGTCATAGTATAGACATAATGCACACAGCGATATCACAGTACAGGAATAATACACACAGTGATGTCGCAATATAGGGATCAGACACACAGTAAGGGGTGTAATGATCGCGGTCGCAGAGGGTGCGACCGCAACCGGGCCCCAAAGATGAGATGGACCTGCAAATACAGTCCTGATTGTACATAATTAATTATATGTAGTTTAAGAAACACATATGATTGATAACCCCACGGACAGAGATGCGCACATTCACTGCATGGGCACACACTAAGCTCCTGCTGCAGCACGATTATGTTGTGACGCCATAGTGTGTTCGCACACAGAGTGTGTGGACTTGTCTCTGTGTGTACTGCTGCAATGGAGGGCTGGACTGAAGTCGGAGCCGCAGGATGAATGGAGCAGGGAGGTGAGTAGTCCGTTTTTTTCCACGTGGCAGCGCAGGAGATTATGTAGAAAGGAAGGGGGGCTAGCTGCTGATCATTTTTTTAGAAGAAGGACCAGCTGCTGGGCATTTTTTTTTAGAAGGGGCTGGCTGCTGGCAATTTTTTTTTAGAAGGGGCTGGCTGCTGGCAATTTTTTTTTAGAAGGGGCTGGCTGCTGGGCATTTTTTTAGAAGGAGGGGGGGTGCTGGCTGCTGGGCATTATATAGAAGGGGACTGGCTGCTGGGAATTTTTTAGAAGGGGAGATAGCTTCTGGACATTACATAAAAGGGGAGATGGCTGCTGGATATTATATAGAAGGGGGCTGGCTGCTGGGCATTATATACAAGGGGAGCGGCCTGCTGGGCATTTTTTTAGAAGGGGAGATGGCTGCTGGACATTACAAAGAAGGGGGGCTGGCTGCTGGGCATTATATAGAAGGGGAGATGGCTGCTGGGTATTTTTTTAGAAGGGGCTGGCCGCTGGGCATGTTTTAGAAGGGGGGGTGCTGGCTGCTGAGCATTATATAGAAGGGGACTGGCTGCTGGGCATATTTTAGAAGGAGAGATAGCTGCTGGACAAAAAATCCAGTGAGCGAATTTCTGTGGGGAAAGTGCCTTGTTAGATGCCGAGGTCAGAGGAGACTGGGCAGAACTGTTCGAGCTGATAGAGTGCAACCAGGTGACTCAAATACGCCACCGTTAACAACCAAGGTAGGCAGAAGAGCATCTCTGACGCACAGTAACGTCAACTTTGAGGCAGATGGGTACACAGCAGCAAGACCACACCGGGTGCCACTCCTTTCACTAAGGAACCAGGAAAACTGAGCTACAATTGTGCGCAAGCTCATCGAAATTGTACAGTAGAAGATTGGAAAAAACGTTGCCTGGGTCCTGATGAGCTCGGATTCTGCTGCGACATTCGGATGGTTAGAGGGTCAGAATTTGGCGTCAACAATAGTGATAGCGCGAACATGCTCGTCCGAGCTTGATGCTCGTTCGAGCATAAGGTACTCGAACGGCTCGTTGCTCGACAGTATTTCCCCTGACTCGAGATCGAGCATTTAATTAAAAAAACACAGTGGAAGAACAAGAAAATAAGAATAAAAACAGTGAACACAGTGAACACAGGATCATTTAAGTAAGAAAACACAGTGAAGAAACGTGAAGAATAGAAAGATGTTCGGCACATCTGCTTACTGGCGGGAGATACGCGCGAAACGGCGCGAACAAAATAGCATGTGAAGAACAATATATATGTGTGGAAGAAAACACACTGCAGATGTTTTAATACATCTGCAATGTGTTCTTCACACATATATATTGTTCTTCACATGCTATTTGTTGCGCCGTTCCGCGCGTGACCCAAATGTAAGAGCAGATGTGCCGAACATATGTAATAAGATTCTCAATGTGTTCGGCACGTATGTTTATATAATGATTAATGTGTAAGGTGGTAAATGTGGGAAGGTGTGGATTATATTATTTAAAGGTTAGTCAATGTGTGTTTTTAATGAATGATAGTTAGATCGGGGCGGTGGTAGCGAGCAGGGGAAATAAGTTCTTTGGTTCACTAGCAACCCTAGCAAATAGTATGGCAAGAAAATATATATGTGTGAAGGAACGACATTGCAGAAACCGGTGAGACAGGACGGAGAACAAGGGGAGCAGCACAGAGACCACCGGGGAGCAGCTAGGGGGGAGAGCCATCGGGGCAGAGGCGCACGGAGACATTGGGCAGCGGGCACGGAGAGCACGGCAGGAGCGGCAGCAAGGAGACATCGGGGGGAAGGGGGCACGGAGACATCGGGGCAGCAGAGAAACGGCAGGAGACATCGGAGAGGCAGGGCAGCACGGAGGACAGTGAGCGGCCGCACGGAGACATGGAAGGGAATGGGGCACGGAGACATGAGGGCCAGGAAGACATCGGGGGCACGGAGACATCGGGCAACGGGGAGACATGGGGGCACGGAGACATCGGCGGGCACGGAGACATGGGAACGGACAGCGAGGGCACGGAGAGCAGCGCAGCGGCAGACGCGGAGACATTGAGGGGACAGAACGGAGACATGTGGCACAGTAGAGGCATCGGGCACGAGGAGACCAATCGGGACGGAGACATGGGCACGGAGAGGCCGCATTGGAGCACGGAGACAATGCGGCCAGGCCAGTCGGCAGCACGGAGACATATGGGAACGGCTGAGACAATGGGGCACAGAGACCATCGGGCACGGGACATCGGTGGATCACGGAGGAATACTGGGCCACGGAGACAACGGGAGGCCGAGATAGGGCATGGAGACACTGGGGCGGAGAAATCGGAATTCAGTGAAGAGAGCAGCGGATCCGGGCAGCGTATCTCAACGACAATAAAGTAAAGCAGATGTGCAGAACACTGCAATCTATTCTTCACTGTGTTTTCACTTAAATGATCATGTGGTCACGTTTTTATGTTATTCTCATGTTCTTCACATCTGTTAACTTGTCGGTGACGATTAATATACGCGGCGGAACAGGAAGAATAGATGGCAGATGTTTTGATACCATCTGCTAAAACTTCTTCAGAGCATTCTTTTTCAATAATTAACCATTTTATCCCGAAGCCATGGTCCCTTGAAAATGCTCGAGTCCCATTGACTTCATGGGGCTCGTTACTCCGAACGAGCACTCGAGCATCTGGAAAAAGTTCGTCTCGAATAACGAGACACTCGAGCATTTTTAGTGCTCGCTTCCATGCTAGTCAACACATGAAGAGAATGGATCCATCCTGCCTTGTATCAACGGTTCGGCTGGTGGGGTGGTGTCATGGTAGGGGAATATTTTCTTGGCACCTTTGGGCCCCTGGTACAATGCGCTATTGTTGCAACGCCACAGCCTACCTGAGTATTTTTGCTGACCATGTCCATCCCTTTATTGAGCACAATGTTACCCTGTAACATATGATGGTACTTCAGCAGGATAATAATGGGCCATGTCATAAAGCTGGGAATCATCTCAGACTGGTTTCTTGAACCTGACAATGGGGCCACTGAGACCAAATTCAAATAGAGCATCTTTGGGATGTGGCTGGAACGGGAGATTCGCATCATGTGGGCAGCCGACAAATCTGCGGGCAAACTGTGATGCCTCATGTCAATAGACAAAATCTCATGAGGAGCTTCCAGCACCTTGTGAATCATGCCACGAAGAATTGAGGCAGTTCTGAAGGGCAAAAATGTGTAGCATGGTGTACCTAATAAAGTGGGCCGGTGGAGAGTGGAAATATATATGATATATATATATATATTATTATGGTGGAAAATTGGGATGTGTTCTGTAATTTGTGTAGAAGCCATTCCACATGTTGCTGAAAGAGGTAGACTGTGATGAGCGCCTATTTGTGGAATGAGGGTCATTTTGCTGTGTTTCCCCCCTAGGTAATTCAGTAGAGATCCCACATTAATCGTAGTCCAGCAGGCATTCCCCCATAAACATACTTCCAGCAGAGGTCCCATTAATGAATGTCTAGAACAGGCACCCATTTGATATAATCTCTAGCACAGTGCCCCAATAATTAATGTCAGAAGTGCCCCCATTAATATAATGCCCAGCAGAGTCCCCCATAAATATGATGATCCAGCAGAGTGCCCATTATATTAAGTTCTAGCAGAGTGCCTCATTGATATTTAAAGGTATAACAGAGTGAACCATTAATATAATGACCATAACAGACGCCCCAGTAATATAAGGTCTAGCAGAGTTCCCCATTATAAATGTCCAGAAGATGGCCCATGAATATATGCCCAGCCAAAGTTACCCCATAAATTAATGTCAGCACGTCCCCATAATATAATGCCAGCAGAGTGCCCCCATAAATGTATGCCCAGCAGAAAAACCTCCTTAAAACATAAACTAGTACTCTCTTCTCCAGCTGCACCTCTTTGGGTTCCTGGCAGGCCGGCAGTTACAATCCATGCATCTGCTGGCACAGAAACTTAGGATGTCAAGCAGGAGGTGACAATGCCGTGTAATAGGTTCTGGCCGGCCGATCGCATAAGTGAATGCTGCCAGGCCCGGCCAGAAACACGAGACATGCTGAGTGGAGAAGAGGATGCCGGGGTTCAGCAATGGAGGCTGAGTACTAAACTACTAATTAAACAATATTTTTATATCTCGAGTATAAGCCGGGTCGGGAATTTTCCAGCAAAAACTCGGCTAATTCTCGAGTACACAGTATTTATGCAGAGGGCCAAAATGGTGAGAAGAGGGAAGGTCTAAAGCCGTTCAATAGGAAAAGGTACAGGTACATATAACATGCAGAAAAACATGTCTAATGGACCAATCCCTTTAATGCTGCTACAAAAAAAAAACAATCCTGTAACTATGAGGATCTCAATTACAATGGAAAAAATGTAAAAAGCAACAAACTATTACATAGGTAATTTTCCTGATGACAGTCTCTGTATGGAAAATGAGCAATATTGCTTTCCTTTGCAGGTCAGGGCATTAAGGGGTTAAGACATATCGTTGCTGCAGTATGTATAACAGTGCGAGAAGGGACACCACTTTAAGGAAAAATGTCTACTCTCAAGTAGCTTAAAAGATTTACTTGGGCAATTACAAAAATTCATAAAGGTATAAGAAACCACTCCATAGCAGTAATGCAGTGATTTGTCTTTCCAATCTAAGT